>VWZO01007883.1:0-368233 GCA_013396975.1 Bucco capensis
TTGCCAATGCTTGGCTGTAGCAGCATCAGAACGCTATGATCCAAAACCCTGTGCAGCTTCAGAAGGTTCCACCTAGATATTTGAGTGTGTTTGCTCAACTTTACTCAGATAGGGCTCTTAACTATATTACAACAAATTTATTGCAAATTACAGGTTAGTAAATAAGCCACCAGTGCATGTACCTATGATCAAAAATTAGAAATCAGTGCCTTGGGCATAGCAGCATTTGTAATTGAGAGTTATCTGCTGTAGAGAGGAAATGGAGCAGAAAACTTCTAAGTCACCATTTCCCTTTCTTCCATCTCCCCAAAATAAGCAAACTAAAGACATTGTGAAAGCTTTACAGTAAAAGCCATGCAAAACTTTCACCACAAAATGTAAAAATCCCTCATGCTTCACTACAAATCTGAAAAACAACACAGTATTGGCAAAACTTTCAGACAGTGATTAAGAGGGTTAAAATAAAAACTAAATAAGAGCTCTGAAATTGGAAAAACTATGATTTTAAGAAGAAATTATTTGAAGTAGTGTTTTCATATGTTGTGGCCAAAAGCCAGGGAAAATTAATTTTCAGAAACTGAAAACCATCTTAATGGGCAAAAACACTTGCAAATCAGTAAAAAGATAGGTAATTTACATATTCTCTCACACATCCCCAAATTCATGTCTAATGGCAGTATATCTTTATCATCACGTGGAAGCAAACAACTTGTCTCAGTTGTTGCGAGTTGAACAAAGTTGGGAAGTCTTTTTCATAGTTGAAAAAGCTTTACAATTGAAGAGGATTTCAGGGGGTCCTGAAAACCTTTCTGAAATAGGCTAGAATTTATTATACGTTAGAAAAGAAATAACACAACGCAATCTACCTATAGTAACCATCCACAAAAATAGCACCCAGTCTCCTGGCTTTATTTTTGTGATAAGCAAGACTTTACTCTGAAAGTAGTCCTTAAGTGACACTCCTCCCAAACAAGTCTTGGATTCCTATTTTCATGTCTTTCAAGTCCTAGATAGTGACTTTTCAAAAGCTGGGACTGTCTTCACGCAGTGTAGCCACAAAGTGCCTGCTGCAGTGGGTTTTCCAGTTCCCACATGCAGGTTCAGAGTACTGTTACCTGAGATGCTACAGTAGAACACATTAACATCCCTCAAGCTTTCATCTTTTCCTTCAGCACTGACAAGAAGAATGTAAGGAAATAAAGTACAAAGGTAAACACTTCGAATAACAGAATCATTTAGGTTGGGTAAGACTCAAGGTGAATTGTTAGACTCAAGGGTCTAACACTACCAAACCCACCACTAAACAATGTCCCTAAATACCACATATACATATCCTTTAAATACCTCCAGGGATGGTGACAACCACTTCCCTATGCAGCCTGTTCCAATGCTCTAAAACCCTTACAGTGAAGAAGCTTGAACTTGAACCTTCAAAAGCCTGGAAGAGCAGGCTGAGATGTATTAACTGCTCTGATCATCTTAGTGAGGTGTTAACGCTGATATTCCCAAGAACAACAATAACAAGGTTGAAGTTTAAACTATTTCAAGGCGTATGTATAAAAAAAAGCAAGAGGTTGTACAAAGCACTATATGACTTCCCACTCTGATGTTTTAGGGCATATGGCATTTGGAAGATAACCTGTTTAGCCTCCTCCCATCTAACAAACAATCAGCTTCACAGAGCCTGACACAGTGCAACAAGCACTCAAACAAGAGAGGAATGAATTCAAGTGCCTCAGTTCAAAAATACACAAGTCGCTTGAGTGGGATGTTGAGTGGGGCTGATGTAGGCAACCTCAGAACAGTGTTTACACCCTTTCTACTGTCACCACAATATTTGTACAGAAAAATTCTTAAATCAGATATGGCAGAATCACCAATAATCTATTTGCACTCTGGGTGAGCTTGGCTAATGAATTCAAGTGAGAGCAGAAACAAGACTGCCAGTGTTTTAATATCCTCATATATTTTCTAGTAATGGGGTAATTGTAATTAATGTTTACTTTGTTGCATATTTTATTGTTGAGTCTTTAAAGTCCTCTTGGACCCCCCTTGGGATATACAGCACTATATAGATGTAAGTTCTTATTATCAAATAACAATCAGTGGCCATTTAAATTATACAATAGCTACCTGATTATACTTAACCAAGTCAAAGTTTTAATAAAAAATGATTATATAGAACCTAAGTTAAAGATATTTTTCCCCAAGTTCAAAGAATCCAAAGTTCTTTTTATTGAGAATGCAAGTGCCCTGCAACACCTGGAGCTTGCTCCTGCAAGTACTGCAATCAGTTAGGACTTCTGCTTCCTCTCTGTGGTCAGAAGTTTGACCTTCTCCCTCTTCTATAGCCATAGGGACACAATCTCCATAAGAGTCACCTTTAGCTTTGTGCATGAAATAGTACATGCAATGACAAGAGGTGTTTAGACACAGTAGATTTTGGAAGTGCTGTTGCCAGGCATACTTCAAAACCCCAAAATCATGTGAGCAGCAAGAAGATACAATGACATTTTATAAATGAACTCTTGTAGGAGATTATTTACTTGGCTTTGAACTGCTAGAAATCACATCTTCAAGCTCTGAATCCACTAGGGAAAGAACTAATTTAGCTGAAAGTCTAAACAGGTGAAAACATGACACCAAGACTTAAGGTTAGAGAAAACCTTGCTTTTGCTCCCTTCTAATAAACACCAAGAGACTAGGAGGGTAGGGTGTGGGTGGAAAAGTCTTTTCTGGCTGACCTCTGCCAAGTCATTTCCCTTGTTTCACATTTCTCATCTGTGGAATGGGGGTAATAGCATTAACCTCATTACTAATGAATAGTGTTGTAGATGGGTCTACATTATATTTCAATGATAATAGATCATCTTGTGGGCCTTCTAGCATCAATAAAAAAAAACAAACCATTCCAGAATCAATGACCTGTTGGCAAGTGATGACTAACCCAACTTAAATTCAACAGTATGGGTTAAGAACACCTTCAGACTAAGATCCCTCCAGTAGAGATGGGCAGACTGCCCTAGGAGTTGTAAAGGCCTAACGGGGACTGAAATATTTTTGCTGAAAAGCATCTCACTGTGCTGACCACAAAGGCAAGCTCATATAACAATGTTAAAATTCTAAAGGGCCTAACATTAGATAGGATGAACCTGGAGCCACAACCTTGATTTTAATAAGTTCTCAATTCTTCTAAAATATTATTTGAAAAAAAAAAAACAACTAAATTAAAGAGAGCATGAGTGTCTGTTACAAAGTGACAAAGTCTGGGGAAAAGCAAGGCAGAGATTTCTCGAGTTCTGAGCTCCCAAATAATGCTTCCTTTCTTAAGGCCATTTCCTGCAGTCAGGATGGAAGTAAAAATTTAATGAGTTAATAATAACCATAGAGTTTAAGTACAGCAGTCAAGCAGCAAACCTCCACACCTATTAGCTAACTTTGATTTTAAAGTGCTACCCACTGATCCTTCCTCCTTGCTGGAAGATGCTGTCAGTAGGGGTCCACACCTGTGGATGACCACACCTGTGAGCATACACAGCTTTCCACTGAGGTACAAGTCATTCATCAGTACTGAGATTGCCTGAGCAGCCAGAAAGCACTGACTTTTGTTTGACACATCTCTCTATAAGGTGTCAGCAGAAGAGCACGGGGTGCTGTCTATCAGTCAAGCCACAATACACCCTGACACACCAGTTAAGAGGAGTTGAAAGGCTAAGTCAGAGGTGATATCTTGAGGTGAGAAAAGGATCTGAGAGGTGTAGCGAGGAAGGGAGAGAAGGGCAGGGATGGTATGAGATCCATATTGTTGTCTCCCTGGAAGGACACAGCAAGTCATAACGAATTACCGTTAATTTGCACCAGCAGTACAGTTAGATTGAGAGCGGCAAGCGACGAGGACAAACAGCACTTGCAAGATCACATAATGAGGGGGCAAGGCTGCTTCACTGGAGCTGCTTCACTCAATTAGTGGACAAGGCTTTTAATGCTGCTATGCACAACCAAAGCAATTTTGATTACTTAGAGCTAAGTCTCCATTTAGCATGAGTCAGAAGCTGAAACACTGCTTTGTTTGTGTTTTTTTTCTTTTAATATAATTTATCTACAGAGTATTCGAATGGTAATAAGCTATCTAAAAGCTAGACACATTAGCCTCTGTTAGTGCCTGAGTAATGTTGAAATACACTTTTTAAAATAAGTTCAAATAGTATCTATTGTAGCAAATAAAACCAGTGAAAAGATACCAAGCAATCAATACTATGCCAAAAGTGAAAGCCAAGCTTTGCTTTTCTTCAGTGTAATTTAATGATGAAACTTTGCAGATTTCTGTAGAACAGCAAGAGTTTCACAACAGCACACTTAGACTTCGAGCAGCAGCATGCTCTGCTCACACATCCTCTTGTGCTGGGTTTACAATTAGTGATTTGATTGATTCTGTTAGCCAAAGACCAAAACTGCATTATCTCCTGAGCAGTATACACAGTTTTCTTTGTTCATTTATTTATTGGGGGTTTCAGATGCTTGATATTCAGGAAGTGTTATTTGATCCCAACTCAAAAACCTGAGTGAAGTCTTTTACTGTTCATTAAAAGTTTGAATTATTTCTGCTAGGTTAGGGCCAAACCTTAGTTTTCACTGTTGAAAGTAGAGTTGTACAAATAACTATGGTTTAACAACAGTTTTGCTAGGCAAAACAAGGTGCTGCCAGCAGTTTAAAAGCAGATCCTGTGAACAAGATGCTGCTGCCAAACTCTCCTTACCATTGTCTTAGGAATTAAAGTATCCATCAAGATCAGGAGGATCTGAATTTAAATTACACAAGATTTGGAGCAAGAAGCTGTGTGTGCACCATATCCTAACATCTGCCCTAACCAGTGGTACAAGAGGATCTACTTATTTATCTTTCCAGTTGTAGTTCTGGATAAGCACTTACATAGCATTCCAGTGACCTCTTTTCACAGGGATCACTGCTTACAAACCTACAGAATTATTCTATTTCTCCCTCTGTGTATGTGTATTCATGAGTTTATGCATACATAGACTAAGAATGGAATGTGAGAAGAGTAAAAGCTACATTCAAGACCTTTCTTCAATTTCAGAAGAAAGGGAATAAGAACACGGATCTCCTATGTGCCTGTGAGCAGTATGCTGAATAGTTACTGAGTTGTCTTGGAAATCCCAAGAAATCAAAATGTTTCTTTCATATGTATTGAAATGAATCATTTTGATGTTCAGAATCTTATTTTCATCTTTATTTTGGCTGAAATTACTTATCAGATTTGACCCAAATTTCTGAAGAACTTCAGCTGCTTAGAAAATGATTTTGGGATGCATAAATATGTTTTTGTAGGAAAAAACTCTACCCAAATATACATTTCAGTACTTCACCAGCATTTCTTACAAGTGGGTGGAGTGGATAGGAGAGGCAGGATGCAGTTGAGAGAAAGGGACTCCTTATCAATCAGGAGACATTGTTTATCACCCACACTTCTCCCTATATCTGATCTAGCACAAAGCTGGAATATTCCACCGGCCTCTGAAGCACCTGGTACTGCCCAGTAACTGTGGCAGGGCACCCAAGCCAACAAACCAAACAGCTGATGTTTTAAGAACAGAGCAGATGTAGGGCTTGCCTAAAGTACAGAACCAGGGAGATTTTAAACAGCTTCATTTCTCAGCTCCAGTACAGCTATGTATGTATAATTTATTTAAGAATTGACTCGGCAGGGTAGCTGCATGCAATCAGCATATTGTTTTTGTGAAGGTTCCCCTACTGCCCGTTAGACAGATTTTAACTGTCAGTATACTGGCCTTCTCAATTTTTGTTTTCATAATACCATAAGCTATTTGAACATATATTATTATATACTAATCATTGCTTGTCCATTTTTTTGGTGAGTCTTACAGGCAACAGCAGAGAACAAGAAATGCTATTTAGTTAACTTCAAAGCTGTGTTTTGTTCCAGAATCATAATGGTTGGAAAAGACTTCTGAGAGAGACTCCAACTGTCCACCCAACACTACTATGCTCACTAAACCATGTTCCCAAGCACCACATTGACCCTTTTTTTGAATGCTGCCAGAGACAGTGATTCCACCACCTCCCTGATAACGCTTTTGCTGAAGAAATTCTTCCTAATATCTAATGTGAACCTCCTCTGGTGCAAGTTGAAGCCATTTCCTCTTGCCTTATGGTTTCTTTAGGAGAAGAGATCAAGCCCCACCTTACAACAGCCTCCTTTCAGGTAGTTGTAGAGAGTGAGAAGGTCCCCTCGAGCCTCCTCTTTCTCCAGAATAAACCACCCCAGTTCCCTCAGGCACACCTCATAACACATGTGCTCTAAACTCTTCACCAACATTGTTGCCCTTCTTTGGACATGCTCCAGCATCTCAGTGTCCTTCCTGTAAGCAAGGGGCCCAAAAATTAATACAGTATTCATGGTATGGCCTCACCAGTGCAGAGTTATCATCCAAACTGGGGCTCTTCTATGCTTCTCTGACTGTTTGGTTTTAAAAGTGAAAGAAAACCAGTTGCTTAAATTTTTTCTGTCAAATTTCCACCCATCTCCTCCTGCTGTCAAAGCAAGGGCTTTAAAATAATAGATAGGGTGATCTTGAGATCAGTCACAGATAGATATATTTATTGTCCTCAGCTAGTGATAGTATTGCTTACACTCACATGAATTAAAGATTGTCTAAATCCTGCCTCTGAACATTTCCAAACCTTAGAAAGATAGAGGTCTATATTTGAATTACATACCCATTGAATATCTGTATAGTAAAAGGAACAAAAATACCCAATTCAATCTCACTTGAATTCTACAAAAACTGGATCTTTCAAGATTTGATTTCATCCTGTGGACTTGTGCACACAATGAACCAGAGTGAAAAACTAATACAGAACAACTCCACTCCATCCTCATCCTTATTCCTTGTCAGGGGTACCTTTGTATGGTTTAGCTTTGCTTTTGAAGTGGGTTAAGCTAGACTCCATATGGCATGTTTAGTAGTGAAACAAAGTGCCCACAACAGCAGCTAGTGCAGAACACAGTATTGTGCTTCAGTGCATAGCCAAGCATGTTCAATAGGGACCTAATACAGAGAAAGCCTGAATAATATACTCAGGTATAAAAAGATGCTGAAGGTGTGATAAAAAAATATCATGGTGAAAAATCTAATGGTTTACAAAGGTCATAGTACTACTGTAGATATTCAGAATAGTTCCCTCATAAATCAAAATCCACAGATTGGCCTCATCCCATATATCTAAATTTAAATCCCAGAACTGAAACCCCTTATGTTATAGGTGCAGTGGGGATAGTAAGCAAGATTGGTGTGATGGAGTTGCATTTTTCATATAATGGCTCTCCAATCATTACTAGCCCTCCCAGTCATCCCTTCTTCCTCATCCTCTCATCCCTTTCCCCTTTTATTTTTTGATCAAGCAGTCCAGCCTAGACAAGGCAGTTTGTTAAAATCCATTTAGTTCCATTAAAAAAAAAACCAACACACACACACACAAAAACAACCAAAAACCCCACTCCTCCAAATAGATTTTGGAGCAAATCGATAAAATCCTTGACATTTAAACTGCCAAAAAAAGTAAAAGCTATTTTAAACTTTCACACAATAGGAAAAGTTCATCTGGGTGGAGTAATTGGTAGCGGAGCAGAGAACAAGAAACTGAAAAGGTTAAGGTTTTTCTGTACAAAAATGGTAACTCAAATACACACTCAGGGGGACAGTTATACATATGTTTTTGAACTAAAACTCTAACCTGGCATGATTAATCTTGGCCTTAGTTTTGTCAAAATATTGGAGTCCATATGGCACAAAGCAAATAATTTTACATTTTTGTTTTAAACCCCTATGTGTTTTTCTTGTCTATTCCCTTCTCTTCCACCACACACACTGGCAGCCGCTACCAATACGCCAATATGCCAAATCAACCCTGCAAGCTGGCTGGCACAAGCACTCTACAATGCTGGCACACACTTCCTTTTGCAGGGGGATTCTCTCTGAAACCCTGTGGCACATCCAAGCATCCCTGCCTAGCAGCTGAGGACACTGTCTCCCCCAGTCACATCAGCAACAGGGTGCCTTAGCTGTGAACACGCTGCCCATTTCATTAGGCTTAAAGCAAATCAAACAATACTTTGCCTCGGTGCGTCAATTCCCACTTCTGCCCCAAAGAACCAGTCGGTGCTTTTTAACATCTAGCAACAAAGTGGTATAGCTGCTGTGGAAAGAGAGGAACTGCAACATGAATAAGAACAAAAAAAAAAAAACCTGAGACATCACACAGGTGAGCTGAGCAAGGCCCTGCAATTACAGTTGGCTACACAGAATATACGTCTAAGGGTGTCATGCCTTCACTTCTCATCCATAAAACCTTCAGTGAACTGGAGGGAAACCAGCAATATGGAAAGATTTGCTGAACCTGTCAGGATTCAAACTATCTGAAGCTCAAATACTAAAATCTCTTTGCTATCCTTCCTATTTTATTTTTCTTCCTATGCATGACACATTAACCCATGCTACAATTTTCATTTATCATGGCTAGGCTTCATGAACGAAGATCTTGGGAGGGCTCCATCCATGCTCTTCCCAAGCGCTTTTTACAAGCGCGCTGCTGGCTGCAAAGGCCAATGCAGGACAGACAAGAGCAGTTGCAAAAGGCACAGCACAAGGACTCCTCAGGAGGTATAAACTGCAAGACACTATTATTTCTATGTTGTCTTTTCTCCTCCAGAGTGATCCTGCGTGCCTGCTCCAAACCATCGGCGGTATTAAAGCTAGTGTGTGTGCAGAGCTCCTGAGTGGAGGCCAGAGGAGAGCAGTTCAGGGGAGCAATATGGCCAAGGCTGAGCTGTTGTTTCAGGGAGTCCTTGCATCTCCTCTTTGGGGCTCCTCTCTGGCGATAGCCAGTGGCAAGTTCACCATAAAGAATAAAGAACACCATAAAGAATAATTAAGTACACCATAACGAATAATTTTAGCTATTCATTCAAGAGTATAAGACAGCAGGCTCCTTCAGTAAGCAGACAAATAACGCTATTTTTAGGTAAAACACAGAATAAGCATTGGAAAGTCAAGCATATTGTACAGAATCAAAGGTACATATACCTTCTAGATAATTTTCTACACTTTTATGTTAAGTTCATGGCCAGAGGTGAATCCCACACATCCCAGTGAGATAGGCATCCTCTACAGCTGTAGGAACTGTGCTCAGGTCTTCAAGACAGCCCTGATGCTAAGATCAAAATACTACTTTTTTTTCAACACGTTGCAGAAAGAGGTGACTCAATCTGTGACAGCCTGCTTGGAGGGAGTTTTGGAGCATTTCTGAGACAGACCCATTTCTTGGGCTGCATTGTGTGGCAGCACACAGGTTAGAGGAGCTTCCAGCAGGATGCCATGCAGCCACAGTTGTTCAGAGGTTCTCACATTAGCCCAACATCTGCAAATGGAGAATTACCCTAAGCACTGCTCTTCCCTTGAGACACAGTGAGGAACCCAGAGGACCAGGTAAGTCTACAAGCAGTAGCCCATGACATTGAGGACATGGCCTTCAATGTTCAACACCACCTGGAGCTCCCAAAGCACTGAAGGCCTCCTGCCATGGCACACCACCTTGCCACAGCCAGAGCTGACAGAGGAACAGGTAAGCAGCTGCTAATGAGTTGATTGTTCACTGACAGAGCATAATATTCAATGGAAACTGCTTAATCACAACAAGGCTAAAAACTTTCCTCTATAATAGTGCCATGGACAGGGGGAAACTTTAGTTTCCTGTAGCTGCACAAAACATCCATAAGACATTGGTTTGTCTGCCTTTTCCCACATTACCAACTTTCTGTTGGAGCAGCAACTCCACCTAACAAATGTAACTCTAACAACACTAAAACAACCTAATAGCTTAGCATGCCAGGGGGCTAATGTGGTGGGCCATTTAACGCTGCACTAAATAGCCCTGGTTTGATTCTCATTGCCAAGTGCTGAACTGAGAATTGCAACTGCAGGAGCAGTTCCTAATTCATTAGTTAAAGGGGGTCATTGCTCATAGGGTGGGGAAAAGGGAGGGGAAGAGGAAAGAAGAGGGGGAAATATTAGACAACTCTAAACATTCAAAGTCAACAGAAGGTTGCACTCCTGAGATGCAGTATTTAGCTGAAAGCCTGACAAAGCTCTGCAGCTGGGAGGCCTGTGGTGGTTTTACTCAACACTAAAAAAGTTGCCATAAGACACTTGTAACCTGTATAATAGGCTTGGTGAGAACAGGGAAGCTAGGAATGAAAGGAAGGTGAAAACATCTTGCTAATAATGCTGTGATTCCATTTCAACTGGCCCTCAAAACCATACACCACACAGGCTGCCAGCACAGCAAAGCAGCAACAAAACAAACTACACACCGCCTAAAAACTGAATCCCCCCAAACTGACTTGACTGCAAAGGAGATCACTTAAAAGAAACAACAAACAAAAAAACAACCAAACTTAAAATGATACAAGGGAACAAGCACAATTTACAGTGCACCTCTGCAAAGAGAAAGCTTTATTCCTGAACGTTAGAACCCTAAAACAACCGTTTTCTAATTTCTGCCATCACTCAGATTGGCCTTGAATTACCTCCTGATAGGCCTCCCATGTGCTTGCAGATGAGAGAGTGTAATGGGGATCTGTTAATTAACTAGAAGCAAAGTTGCACGGTGGGGATCAAACACTGGATGCGTCCTAAAACTCCCACAGAGAAGATGAAATGCAGCGCAAACTTTAAAGACTTCCCGTCATTAGCCAAGACCTTGGCTGCTCCTGGCCCAGACCCCTCCTGTTTCAGAGAACAATGAGGACAATGATGGCAGAAATGAAATAGTGCAGCAAGGAACAAAGGAATTAGCTATTTACCCACAGAGAGAGAAAGGAAAAGAGGGGCGGGGGGGGAAGGGGGAAGGGAACTTGCTTATTTTTCCATGGTTTCTCTCTACTTCTAATTAATTTACGGCTACCAGGGACTTGCACAGAGAGCACGCCCAGAAGCATTGTGTTTAGAGAGCGGTGTTAATACATGTAACATCTACTGTTTACTCCCAGGCTAGATGGAGAAGGAGCTGGGGCAGAGGGGCAGTAGGGAAGGAGGAGAGATCTTCCCTCTTTGCAGCTGCTTGAAAGAGATGGGCAAGAGAGGAGCAAAAGGTTATGCTGATCTCTGACTCCTATGAACCCACTTCCACATCGGCTGCTATTATTCCTTAAAAGAGCTCCAAGTAGGATAGATCACTGTGGGCAAGACTAGCACAAGAGTACTAAAACGAAGCCAGCACTAGGACAGGGACCTCGTTGAGGTGACAGTGAGAACTGCACCAACAGCTCGTAAGTAAACAAAGGGCCAGGTTTAATGTGCCTCTTCCAGAGCCCTCAGATCAAGGGAGGAGATCTCAGGGTGGAGACCCACAGCCAAACAAATTGCTCTCAGAGATACTCAGTTGCACTTCACTATTTCCAAAGCGCACACTCTGAGCTAATAAGGCTGGCCTCACAGCACGGCTAATTAGGCCAGGCAGAGCGCTGCACTGCCACAATGGCACTAGTAACAAGCTTCTTCAGTGGCTCCATAGATAAATACTGCCCCCGACCTCAATGAGCTGAAAAGCCAGCTGTAGCTAAACCATAACTAACCCTCAGACACAAGGGCATGGCACCAGACTAGAATCTTACCCGAAAGGCAACTGTATGCAAGGCAGGGTACTCTAAAACATCTAAGCTGGTATTGTAAGCCTATGTTTGAGAGACTGAATTTAGCACCAAATGACAATTTGCTTTATCTTAACTTTCATCTCAAAAAAGCCTTGTTAGATAGCTATTTTCATGAAACCTAAACTCCAGGATGCAAAAGCAGAATTGCATTCCTACTGCAAGCCTAAAAGAAAAGGCATAGGGAAGCCACAGTGTTCGAGGATTGGCTCTGCATTAAGAATCCACAGCTCCACCTAGAAAACCATCAGAAACCATGGTTATAGGTACAGCACAGGAGGCTGAAGGGAATGGAGAAATTCTCCTGGTAGGTGCCCTACAAATGTTTACTTGTTGTTGTCTCCCTTGAATAAAGACCAGCAGAAAGAGGATCTGCTGGAAAAAAAGTCTGCAGCTGATAAGATCTATTCTTGGCCTAGACAGTGGCCTTAGGCAGCAACCATTCAGTCCATATTTTGCACATCACTGCTTTTGATAGGGAATGGGAACAGAAATAGAGGCTAAGGAGTCCTAAAGCTGGATGTGAGCCCCATGTGAAGGTGAAGCATTTACAGTATTTTCTGGTTGCTCAGAAGCAACCAGAGGTGTCAGTCTTTTTCAAACGTAAGATCAAATTATACTATTATATATGTTTTAAAACTAAGAGGCATAAACATTTAGTTTCTAGGATGCATGTTCCGAAGAATCAGCACATTTCACAGTTAAGCAAGCGACACAAAACCTTCTAAGCATACAGTTAACAAGACCAAAACAACAGTTAAAAATACTATTGTACATTAGGCATGTTTGGCTACATATGAGAGCAGCACAGACAACTTCCCTGACATTCAATCCAGTGCATCAAGCTTGACTCACTGCAGGACAAAGGCAAGGGACAGGGAAGGAACATCCTTTGATATCATTACCAGCAGCCTCAACACTGTCCTACATGAAGTAACTCCAGAGACAATAATAGATGTGAACGGAGGGTTAGGGGACTTTATACCCTATTTGGATGCATTATAAAGCCAGCTCCTCTTTCAAAAGGGACACTGATATCTTTTCCAGAAGCATCTCATATCAGCACCTGATAGTTGAGTTTTCATGTAACAGGTACCATTCTCTGATGTTGTCTACACATCAATCAATCCTAACTAAATTCAATTAAAATCTCTAGAAGCACATCTTTTCTCTTTCACTCTCCTCTATTCCAGCAGTTCTTACCTCTTCCATCAAAGATTGCTTCTCATTATTTGGAAAGCACTGCTGTCATGACTTCAGAGTGCGATTACATTGTCCTCTCCCCAATGAAGCCCAGATACCCACCTGCCACCCCAGGGATGACAGTATCATTTGTCTTGGGCTTAATGTGGCCCACATCACTGCAGCACGTAAGTGCTTCATCACCACCTAGCACACCCATCCCCATTGCTCTCCTTTGAGGTAATGCTGTTATTCACACTTTGCAGTTGGACACACGCATGATTTGCCTTGTCTTTGGCCAGTCAGGAAAGCTTGTGGCAAGCCTGGGAACTAAGCCTCAGCTCCAGATTATTATTACTGAGATGTTTGTGAAAAGGAATAGGGACAAGGTTCCTGTGCCTATATTTACAAACTAGTGTTTCCCTTGTTTAAAGCTACTGAACTTGTCCGTGCAGATGACTGACATTTTTGTGATGCAAGCACCATTTTCTCTATTCTCACTGCGTCGCTGAATCTCTGGTGATGCTCAGAGAGACCACAAAGACTAAGTGATTGTAGGGATTGAGCAACTTGGCACAACAACTGCCACTTTGGGTCAGGATATCAAGAAAGCAGTTGGCAGACAACAACTGTTGTCTTTTGGGGGAAAAGAGACATCACTGATTTCAAGACCAAGCATCACCACCCTCCACTGCCCACCTTAGAACCAAGTCTTGCTCACCTTGTTTATCCAGGCAGAGATGTTTGGTCCTTTACTTTCAAAATGGAAGAAATCTATTCAAATTTTACAAGAGAGAATAAAGGGAACTCAGTTTACAAAATTCATTCAAATCTCATGCAGAAAACATTAACATCACAGCTCCAAAGGGAAAACTGCTCTAACATGGCACAAATACGAGATTAATCCTAACAAAAATGTCTCAAGTACAAAGTAACAGAGTCTAGGTTGCAAATTCTTTGCTTTTATTCACCTCTGACAACAAAATGACAGTGTTGGAATAAGTGATTTTTAAAAATCTGTTTTATTAATTCATTTGGCTTATATCACTGAGAGGAAATCATCCCATCAAGAAATCTGCCAAAAGGTTCAGTTATTATTAGCCTCTAAGATGCAAGCTAATTGCTTTGTGTTTTTCACCAAAACCAGCTGAGATCTCAAGGTTTACAAAAAGGATGCTGCACATGCTCAGAAATTTGCCTGTCCTCAAGATTTTTAATTACACATTTGACATTAGTGTTCCCCAGTGTAAAATCTATTATTTGTTAAGGTTGCATCTCAGACTTCAGCAAGCCTGAAACTCTGCACACATCAATAATCTTGCTGAAGTTAGAGGGACTGATCAGATACATAAACTAACAAGCAAACTTGCCAAGTCTTTGCAAAATCAGAGCCAGATTGTATCACAGTGAACACTATAGACCTTGTCACAACTGCCTAAAATAAAAATCTTTTTTTTAAAGAAATACATGCAATAGAAATTTTTATGTGGAAATCACTGGGTCTCTTCTCTTCTCTAAAAAATTATCAAAATAGATATCCAAAGACTGTAGTACTGCTCAATGCCTCTAGTTTTATATATTTCTTCCTTCAAGTTAGTTCAAGCCTAGAGGTAGCCTACAAGAGTTAGGTGATTTCACCTACACACCAGTAACCCTGCTGCCATCATATCTGCAGACAACAGCATCTCATTGCTCCAGTTTATTCTGAAAGCAGGAGAAGGGAGAACAAACTTGATGCTAGATCATAGATCAAGAGCTGAAGTTCAGCAAGTTGACTCAGCTCAGAGCACAGTCAAACAAGCACCAGAGCAGGCTCAAGTGAGAGGTGTAGCTCCAGCTGGCAGTTATTTCTCCTTTTCCTAAGCAGGACAAGTGTAAATGAATTAATCCTGTTCAATTCCTTTTACTATGACTATTTCTTACAAGCACTTGTTGATAGAGTTGAAATTAGTTCTATGTCATATCTAGTAATAGTAATACAATAAGGAAGAGAACAATGATACTACTAACTTTTCCAGGGAAAAGCCCAGCACTCCTATTCTAAAGGACATGATCCTCAGGCCAGTGACATTCTCCAGGAAGCTGAAGACTCTGCCTCATTCCTCAGCATACAGACCTGAACAGCCAGGGTGTTTGCTTGAGCAACATACAGAGAAATGAGCAGCATGCAAAGGATTAATCATAGAAGCAATATAAAACTAGAAGAAAAGACATCTCTTTCCATCTGTAACAGGCCAGATCACTATGATGCACGTTGTACCAATGCTACTTCCACTTTCCAAATTATTTATTCCAGCCACAGTAGTTCACCCAAACCATAAGGAGTCCCTTTTGCTGGCTGGTTTGGAAGAACGCTCCTCCTACTTCAGATCTTGAGCCAAAGCAATGTTATAAAGGTAGCAGTATCAGGACAGTGGGCTTTATATTTTATAATCTACTATGTTTTTATATGACCTATACCAACCTTTTACACTTCAAAGAGCTGGATGAAAAACTTATAAGAATTGTCCTTCTTGAAACTAAATAACAGGAATTTCATTAGAGGCAAGCAAACAACACTGCCAAAAGAGAAAGGTCCAGATTTTAGGCTGACAGGCAATTTCACCTTCCTTTCTCTCCCCCAAAAAGCTTCTTTCAAACCAGCATATTGCCTTGAAAAGTTTGTTTTGACAAACATACAAATACTTTTTAACAAAAATATCTGTTTTCTGCCTACTTGACAATACTGCTTAGAAAACAGTGCCATGCATTTGCTTAAGCTACATGTGGGCCAAGAGCTAAACACAGACTTCATATTTCAGACTTGTCAGTGTCCACCACCTTACCCTCTCTTAAATGCAGAGGTAAACATACACATTAGCTTCAACCAGCTGATATATGTTGTATATGTATTTCATGTATAGGGTACACAGCATGGAGTACTTCATTACTGTAGTGACATGTTCAGGATCTTAATTTTAGCCTGTGTCTCATTTTTATAGTGCTGCTGAAACAACAAAAAAACCCACAGCAAAACCAACACATACACCAAACCCACTTACAAGCACAGGGAGAGACTATTAAAGGCAGAGGTCTCTCATATAAGCACAACATGTGATCGAATAATATTGTCTGGATTTGCAGCTTTATAACCTAGCCAAGCCCCAGGGCTACAATTGTCTGGTTGCATTAAACTGAAATCACCTGCAAAACCTCACAGTGAATGAGCCCTTGCAAGTGTCTGATCTGCTGGTTCACACTTGCAAGCAAAAGCAAAATTCAGCAATGGTGAAGAGGTGAACAAACATCACAGGGCAAGATTTTCCAACTAATGGTTCCAATACTGCTACAAAATGAACATCTTGCCATCACTTTTGGCTCTTAGATTCCTAATACTATATATATATAACATTATATTAATCAAAGAATAAGAAGATAAAATTCAACCAGCTACTACCAATGTGCACCTGTGTAACTTTTCATTACACTAGTTTTGATGCAGAAATTTAGCTATCTTTTCTAAGGCTGTAGGAGGAACTGGATTAGATGCACACTCCTCTGATTCTTGTTGGCCTCAACTCTGTTAATAGTTTGGAGGCTCTCAAACTACGTTGTGATTTTAAAGAGAAACCTCCCAAAATAATTTACTTGCTCATACTTCCATCGTTTTCTCCTAGTCCTTCATTAGGTGCCACAGAAATAGAACAGTTATTCCACAAGCATTTATCTGCCTAGTACCTGAGGTCTTTGCTCCACCAAACTTCTACAGCCTTGCAGCCGACCAACCCAGAAATGAATGTGTTAGCATAGCATACAGACAAGTGGGCTACCTCTCAGTCTTCTGTGTATCTATGAGCAAAAGCCACTTCTTTGAAACAAAATTATGTAATATCATCAATAGTCATGTGGATGGACACATACACTCAACAGGGGAGAGTGGTGTGGATTTGCTACATAGAGTATGAGAAGCTCTGCTAAGGAGTCAATAAAAAGGCAATAATTCCACAGAGTGACATTTGAAGAACTACTCAGGCACTACTGTGTGGGAATTAATGGTACTATTTTTATTGGTGATCTCTGCAAATCTTCAGTTCCTCTAGGCTGGAATGTGCAAGTGTGAAAAAACTTCTAACTAAATTAATTTTCACACAAAGTTTGGAGACAAACTGGAAGATGTTCTTTAAAAACTAACAATGAAATTTGAAATAACTTAAACTGAACTAATTGATTTTTGGATTTAATCCATGTTGGAAGCTATTTTCTGATAGAGTGGTAGGGAAAAATGTTTAACGTGGATATGACTACTACACTTTTACACTAAACCCAGTTTTTTTGTTGAAAATTAATTTCTTGCCTGAAAAGGATTAAAGTAATTCCCCTTTAAAGGAAGCTTCACTGGATTGCTGCTCTATCTATACTCACCATCCAGTTGTGTATTTATGTCATGACTTGCAAAAGCTTTTCAAGGCATTACTAAATGTACTTTGAACAGATGGGGAAAGGTAATGCATGCCATTTTGTCAGCACAGACACATGCTGATTCTGATGCAAAAAATGACATAGTAGTATATTGATTTTACATACATTTCCATATGCTTAAATAGCTTTAGCCAGTATGTTCCTGAAGCATTTATTTTAAGATAACAACACCATTTAGACTTAGTTTTTTCCATTTTTCTTCTTATCAGAATCAGTGTTTCATTCCAAAAATAGCTGCTTGGGTGTGCAGAAAAAGAGAAAAAAATATCAATCAACCTTCCCATCTTCCCGTGTATTGACAAAACAGATTATTCCTAAACCATACAAGGCTTCAAGAATGCAGGCCATCATAGCTGCCTAGATGATTTTCTGGCTACTTCAACTCACCTCACACCTTCCTCAGTCTTCACTGTGCCGAGAACTTCTCTCAGGTCTACATTTTCAGACTCCACTTCTCACTCCTCAGATGAGCATCCCTATTTCCTCACACTGGCCATTTGCTACCTCAGTAAGGCAAAAAAGGAAATCTGTAACTTACCCTACACCCTAAAAGGTTGAACGCCTGCCCACAGATGGGGATGTCTCAAGCAAATAACAGGTGTACATCAGGGAAGAGTCATGCTCCTGCAATGACTCCTATCAGACCAATTTGCATGCCTGCTCCTAGCTTTACCAAAAGCAATACTGTTGTCCACTGCTTCTACCAGGTACTTAATTTTATTTCTATTATACAGTTTAGTACTACTCTTTCCCCTCTTGTTCTTTCTGAATTTTTGACCTGAGCTTCAGGAGGAAAATAAACACATCTCATCTAGACTAGAAATGCAGAGTTCAGTTTAGGTCAAGCTTACCTAGCAAGAGTCTCAGCTAATTCTATGGCTCAAATGCAGCCTGAACTATAGCTCAGCTGGATACGGTTACAGAAACAGCATTATCCTCTGTTTAAAACAGCAAGAATGATGTAGGCAGATGGGCTAATTCTAGCTAAGCTCACCCTAACCATTATTCTCCAGCCACTGCTCCAAAGAAAGGCAGCAGAAACATGTGAGACAGTGGGTTCACAGCCTAGCAAAAAAACTCCATGGGTTAGTTAAACCTGGTTAACTTTATCATTCAAGCAAGTTAATACTGGATACAATAAATCAAGCATTTCGGAGGCTTATAACTTGGGAGCTGAGTTTTCCACCGAGAGAGTGAGAAGAATATTTTTAATAAAAGCAAAACAACTTATTTTTTCTCTCAGCTTGGGGACAGCTGAGCCATTTTGGCTGAAAAATTATTTTAATTTTTTTTTTTAAATGTCTAAGGCAAACACCCAAAATGGAAAATATCAGCCAAAGCTGAAATCATTTGGCAAAGATAAACAGCTGAAAAGAGAGTTTTAAGATGGAAAGCATCAAGCAATCTTCAACACAGATAACTTCCCACACTTCCTACTGCCTGTTTTGCTACATTCCCACAATGGTCAGGAGTGAGGAGCTCCCCATCAGCACTTGTGCTCCCACATAGGGCAGGAGCAGTTCCCAGCTTATAGGGTAGGTTTCACCCCAAAGCTCCCTGCTGTATCATGCCACTGAAGCTCAGGACTAGGAAAGGCAGCTGTAGAGAAGTTAGGAACAACTTCATATCTATGACAATAAATAAAGTCCCAGGAAATTTATAAAGGTTATATGCTAGCAATATCTGTCCTAGGAAGAGCAGCTTGACAATCCATAAGATTATTTCTAGATATAGGTTCTTAAATAGCCATAAACATTTCAAGAGTTTTAAGAGATATTCTTAACAGGACATTCCCAAAGGTACATAAAACACTGTGGAGAATAAGCCAACATCCATCCACTAAAGAGGAGTCCTGGGTAGAAAAACTGATTCTGAAGTGTGGGGATCTTCCTATGAAGAATATGCTTAATTTGTAGAGGTAGTTGTTCACCTTCAGCAAGGATAGCTTACAATCGTTAGAGGAAAAGATTTGCTTTAGTGAATTAAAGCAAATGGTTATTTCATTAATATTTTTAACTTTGTACTTCTGTGATTCTAATGAAATATTTTATCTTTTTTATTCTCAGGAATACAAAAGCTCAAGACCCTTATAAACACACCAAATGAGATTTCACAAGTTTGGATGGTTGAGTTTTGAACAGGAGTATTTTGAGGTGCATGCCAACTACTGTGTTAAGGGAAAAGGAATTAAAAAAAGTTGGCCATAACTTGAGGCCTTGCTCCAGCCAAGTGCCTGTTGTTATGAAAGCAAGGTGCTTCACACGATCTAATCATAGCACTAAACCTTGTTACAAGGCCTTTTACAGCTCCAATATCTGGGTTACATGGAAACACGCTGGAGAGCCTCCTTGTACTATGAAATAAATGTCATTCTGACTGGCATCCTCTCTTCCAGCAAGTAATTTCCCTCCGCTGATAAATCGATACAGCAAAAACAAATGAGAGTGCACAATGGGCACATGGAGGATTACGTTTTTATTCATTTCAGAGCCCCTACAGCAGAGGGTTTTTTTAAACACAATAGCAGAAAATGATGCACTTGAGCCGAGAGGGGGAAAAGGAGAGCATGCCTTAGAGAGGAAGAGTGATGGAAATGAGCAAGAAAAGAAAAAATGAGAGGAACAACAATAACCTCAGTATTTAAAATACAAGTCCAGATTTGCAAATCTCTTCAGTTCAGGGTGGCTTTGAGTTCAGTGAGCATTTAGTTTGGCTCATTTCTAAGTTCTTGCTATTTGTGACAGCAGTAATAATTTGCCTTTTCCCCACCTTTCTCTTCTTTCTTAAATTTTGAGCATAACTATTCTACGATTTGTTTAATTTCAAGGAGCTCTTCTTACCCCTTCCATCACAGTAGCAGTACTAATACAAACAGCATGGCACCAGCACTGCCCACATCAGCATGCCTCACACAAAAATGGTTATGTTAAAAGGCAGTCATTTGCTACAGTGGAGATGTAACTCCAGGAAAATGCACCTAAACATCTAGACCTCAGGGTTTCAGCTTAAGCAACTGGTTAAGAATCCAGTTGGGTCAGAAGAGATATTTTCAATGACCTATAACAGGTTCTGACTCAGCCCCCAAGGTGAGACCCAACCTGGTCACTTTAGTAATACATATATGGCTCTGAGACAAGGTTTCAGTCTTTGCTATGAATAAGAACTGAAAAGAGTCAGACTGCCTTTACTCTCAGGGCATTCCAGCCAAAGAGGGTGCAACCATGGATTTACTGAAGTGCAAACCCAGAGGCAGGAGCCCAAGGTGTTGAGAAACTGCTTGGCCAGCCCAGATCTAAACCAGAAACTAAAGGGCACATCAAGACACCAATGGTTTTAGTGAAACTATTAGGCTTTGGGTTAAACACTGCTGGTGAAGGGACAGACCAACAGCAGGCCTGGAACCAAGACAGCCAGAGGAGCTTGAGTCAAGATGTTGCATGTTACAGCATAACTCTGTCTTGAACATGAACCACACACCAAGGGCAGGAAATTCAGACAGCACACAGTTCTTGTTCCTGAAGAGAGAGACTACCAGCAAATGCAAGTAGAGTTTCATTTCCATCTCTACACATCGACTATTAACTGGACCAAGGTGACAAAATATTGTACATTTACTGCCATGTGACTGCTGGTTTGTGGCCACTTTCACTAGTGCCATGGTCTAGCTTTGAACCAGCAACCTCAAGGTGAGAGGCTCTCCTATCTCATTACTGGTTCCCCACACCTCATTAAATTTGCATTTATTTGGTTCTCACTGTTAGTGATTCCTACAATGACCAGCTAGAAGTTACACAGAAATGTGCCTTTTCTCTTCCTGTTCACACTCTTCCCACCTCCCTTTTTTTTTTTTAAGCCAAAAGGCCGTAACACAACAGCAACATAACGCAAAGTGAAACCCTTTTACAACCCTGGGAAGGCCAAGATCTGTGCCCAATAAATGTAAGCAGACATGATATCCTTTATAATCACAGCAAGATGAAGATGTGAACTGAATAAATGCTTTAAAAACATCATAGATTCTATTAGAAGCAAAAGATTGAAGCGTTAGGCACCTTTTAGCTCAACTTTCATTTAATTTACTGCTTGCTGTACTGTAGTCTAAAGGGAGTGAAAAAATCCTCTCTCTAATTTTTTTTTCCTTTTCATGAGCTGACCAAGGAGATGAAATCTGGGTACTTTAATTACCATTCAGAGCCAAAGGCCTGGCCTTTGATATGGAAATCCCACTTCAACTCCAGCTTGCTGCTGCCTTTCCCTGTCCCCTTCTCCTTCCAATCTCCTAACATGAATTTTAAGTAGTCTTGTCAACACCTGACCATGAAAGCTAACAGAAGCCTGTGCTGCTGAGTTGGTGCTGTTGGTAATTCGTTAATTTTTTATTTTATTTTATTTTTTGAGAGGGAGACAGCAAGGCAGGGAAGGGGTGGTAGGCTGGAAATTGAACAACCCTAAAGTGACTAGATCTCAAGAGTTTTCTCATTCCTTGTCCACACATGGTGCAGCCCAGCTGCAAGCAGCAGCTCATATTAAAGGGTAAAAGAAAGATGAAAGGGGGGGGCAGGGGGAGGAGGAACGGATGAAAGCTGTCATGTACAGTTACCCTGTTATTGTCATATGCCTGCTGCATGACTCCCAGCTTTGCTATAATTATTAATTGCACTTGTCAACTGTCATTAATTCCTCTTTAGCATCCCTGTCTTGGAGTAATTAGACAGAACAGCCTCACTGCACTCATTGTTTTGAGAGGCCTCTGAAAGCCCAACAGGCTCTGTGAAGAAACAACCATCATTAATACAATAGAGCACCTCAGCATTAACCCTTTCAAAGGTGTAGAAATTGGATGCTGTTGGCAGTCCTGTCTCATAACTTCCATTTGCTGGAGACAGAATCACAGAATGTCCTGAGTTGAAAGGGACCCACAAGGATCATCGAGTCCAACTCCTGTGTCTGCACAAGACAAACCCAAGAATCACACCATATGCCTGAGGGCATTGTCCAAATGCTTCTTAAATTGTCAGGCTTGGTGCCCTGACTATTTCCCTGGGGAGCCTGGTTCCAGTGCTTGACACCCTCTGAGTTAAGAACCTTTTCCTAATGCCTAACTGAAACCTCCCCTGCCACAGCTTCATGCTGTTCCTTTGAGTCCTATCACTGATAACCAGAGAGAAGAGATCAGCTCCTGCCCCATGAGGAAGCTGCAAACAATGATGAGGCCTCCCCTCAGTCTCCTCTTCCTTAGGTTGAGCAAATTAAGTGACTTCAGCCACTCCTCATGCAGCTTCCTCTCTAGATCTTTCACTATCTTCTTGGCCCTCCTTTGGATTCTTGTTATTAGCTTTAGATCCTTTTTATACTGTGGTGCCCCAAACTGCCCACAGTACTGAAGGCGAGGCCACAGCAGCACAGGGCAGAGCAATACTGTCACCTCCCTTGAGTGGCTAACAGTGCTGCACACAGCTAAAGAAACATTGCAAGTGTTGTTCATTGTACCCAATACTTCACAGAGCAGACTGAAGGGTCCCACTAACATGCAGCTCCTCAAACTTTGGCATGCCATCCCCAAGGGACCTCCGTTTCCCTCTTCCTTATGACAGCTTCACTGTCACTGCCCCCATGCCAGCTCCCCACAATATCCTTCCCATGACTACATTAGGCACTACAGCTGCCCCAAAATTCTCAGTTCCCAAACCTAGTCATCTCTACCTAAATTCCACAGGCATAAGCAACAACCACAATCTGCTTCATCCTTGGCATTTACTTGGCAGCTGTGCAGATGATGCATGGCAGAGAGTGGACTCTGTTTACTCTCTCAGGCTAGAAAGTATAAAACTCATGCGAGTGGAAAAGGTAAGAAGACATAATTATGAGTCTATGAACTAGGGAAAAAGCAACCAAATAGGATCATTCTGTATTTGTATCACCAATCTTGAGAACAAAATTGGATTTTCCATTGGAAACATCAAGCTGTACTGAGGGAAACCTGAGGTGGGGAGGACGGGGTAAAGTGTTCACTCAACTTCATTTTACTCTAGTGCTGGATTACATAATGGTGGTTTAAACAAAACAAAAAAGAGAGGATCTGGAGACACCTGTTGCTGCAACAAGCAAAGTCTCTGCAGTTCTGCTTTTAGTTTACTACTTAGGTTTACCAAACCCTTTGGTTTACCTCTGCAGCTAATCCACTCTTTACTCATCTTTTTATCTATAATGCTAGAATTCAAAATTCTTATATAAATAAGGGAAATCAGTTAGGCAGTAGCCAGACTTCATTTTACTGCTTGCTTGGGGACACTCCACATCTGACAGATCTGCCTGGGGGCTTCAGAAGATCTTACTGTACAGTTACATCCCCAGTCCCACAGATAGATTTCTACAGGAGAATATTCCTAAGAAACACCTGTATTCTCACTAGGCAAGCAGTTTTGCCAAATCTGGTCACACCAAAACATCTTCAGCACCAGTATTCCTTGAACAACTTATTTTCAATAAAACTATATATTCCTGGGTTTAAATAAAAACCTAGAATACCAAAAATCAAAAAGGAGAGTTCTTCAGTCTGCTAGCTTAACTGCAACAAGAGAACTTTGTGAGAAGATCTTTTCCCCCCATTAAATTTTGTCTATCTTCTCAGTGCTTACCCAGCTGAGATCAAAGCCACAAGTTAATGAAGCAAATATAGTCTAAAATACGGTTTCAAAGTCATAAAATGTTGAAGTTTATTCAGAGCTTCACCTTCTTTGGATCTGGCTTAGTAGCTTGTGACTTGCTGAAATAACAGAGAGCTTTGTATAAAGCCACGTGGAATATATTTATAGTACATATAGAACCAAAAACATCTTTCATAAGCATATGCCTCAGATTTTTGGCACTGCATGTCCTGCATCAGGAATAAGAATCTGGCCATAGATATGATCACAGCAAACACTTCTTTGCCTCTCTCTACCTGTGACTATAGTCAACCAAAGCAAAAATCAGGGGACAGTTCAGCTGCATCTTAAGTACCTTAAGTACCATCACTGATTAAATCCCATCTGCATGTTTTAAAGATGGATTTCAGTGTCCCACAAAACTGGCTCTGTCTTTTCTAACGACTCAGTTGACAGTCAAATCTTACTGTTACCTTATTAGTGAGAAGGTCTGTTAAACCACCTTCCAATTGCATACAAGGCCAAACTTATCTAAAGGTCAGATCTGATAGAGTATATTATTACACATTTCTGAATGGTTGGTGATGCTAGTTCCTCAGGTAAATAAAACAAATCATTCTATTTGACTTTGCTAATGCCAGGTGTTTATTTCACCATCTTACAAGAGTATGCTCTTAGGACAGATGCAAACCAATCCTGACTGCTGGCTATGAAGGCACCCTAGGATAAAGCTGGCTGAACTCACTGATGATTCCAGGTCTTGGGTGTGATTTGCTGAGACATTTCTGGGATTCAGCCAGAAGCTACAGCAGCATAAGTTCCCCTTATTTCAAGAAGGTGAAAAACAATAGGTGGTTAACAGCCACTTCAGTGTGAATTCACATGCTAGCTGCAGTGAACTTCTGTCACCAGGGTTTTGAAGCATGGTTAGGAAGTTCTGCTAATTTAAAAGCACAACTCCAGGAACAACTATATATCAAATGAATTCAGCTGCAAATCCATGCATTCCTCTAACCCTTAACGCCTGACCCCCTTGCAGTGGATATTCCCAAGTCATCCTGAGCCCACATTTTCTTCTCTCTCCCCTTTATAGATTACACTAGCTAAAAAAGCAATTAATTAGAGTTACACATATACAACAGGTGCACTACCTTAAAAACACACTAATATCATGACAGACATTACATTCTTTGTTCTGCAGTCTCTCCAATGAAGAGTGTTCAAGTGATGATTAACCAACAAGCTAAGTGTTCAGCTGCAATCTCAGCCCATTTTGAACAGTTTTTGCCCAGGGCAAACTAAAGCAGAAGATTAAAAAACCCATCCCAAATGGATTAAAAACCCAGTTAAATGACCATCTTTGAGGTCATTATAGCAATAAGTAATATCTATATATACACATATATATCATATATAAAAAGAAAAAACCTCCTCAGACAATCCTTCTCCAGAGGATTACTTCAATACTTTTGACTTCAGAGAGATTGAAACTGATTCTCCTAAGCAAGCAGCTTTAACCTAAATCAGAACTCACCTCTCCACCAATCAGAAAGAAGATTTTTCAAAAACTTATACTTCCTAATAGTTATATGGGCCTTAATCCTCTTGGAAACAGTTTTAGGTCATTATTCCAGGAGTTATTAGGTTGGAAAACAGCTTCTAGGCAAATGATGCTATTCACAAACCTTTTACACCAGAAATAATGGTTGGATTATTTCTGCCTCAAAAGTAGTCTTGAGGTCTGATTTCTGATTTTCTTCATATCTGATGTTCTTCAGAAAAGACATAGCTACTTGTTAAATAACAAAAATACTAAAAAATCATGAAAAATTTAAATACCTAGAAGTAGTTTTATAAGGATTATAATAGCACTAATGAAAGCAAATTTGGATTTGAAGGGGAAGTAGAAAGTAATGGGTTTATCTCCTGATTTTCAATGCTCTTGTATGTTTCCAAGGGCACCTGAATGCTTCAGTGTTTCCTCAAAACACCAGTTTCAAAGGGCTTTCACAGTTCTTCATTTTTTCTTCATGTATAAAGTGTTATGCCTCTCTCATATTCATTGGTGTCTCACAGAAATCGCAAAAATAAAGCAGCATATTGAAGTCTGCTCTTTGAGCAGCAGTTGAGAGAAGGGTGACCACAGAGCCTTGTGTCTGGGAGTACTCCTGCTTCCAGGACTTGTGACCACTTGCTTTCTCCACTAAAACTTATGCTTTTTAGTTTTTCTACCTTTGAACACACCAAGTAGATGAGAAAGAGTTCAGTACCTCTCACACTCCAGATAGTTTTCTCTTCTCCCAAAAAAATGACCATTATGCAATGCACAAATTTTCATTAGGAGCAGACATATTACATTTTTCTCCACAGTTGTGCATACAACAGTGTATTGGGTTTGGCTGAGATGGAGTTNAATAAAAAGACAAGTCAACACAAAGCTAAATCAAGTTGGTCTTGCAATCCTGCCACCAGGTACTACCCCCCCTGTAGATCTCTAACATGTGCTCCACTCATGGGCACAGTGGAGTTGGCACATGCCCAGGGTAGCCCCAGGGATCTGGGAGACCACAGCATTGTAAGCACTTCTTAAGCCTGTCCACATCTCTCTGGTTTTTAGCACTGGCAAAGTATACATAGCCATTCAGAATCCAGCCCAAAAGCTGTAAGTCCAAAAGACTCTCCTGAAATGTCAGCCAGTCCTCTATTTCACAGTGGAAGGCAAACAGGAAAAAAAAACCAAAACAAAAAAACTACACACCAGCACTCTCCTCCTTCAAAAAAATCCAAAAAACCAAAAAGAAAACACTGCAAGCTTTTCTGCCTTTGAGAAGATCAAATACTGAAATTTCAGGTGCTTTTTGCCCAGGTAATAACTTCAGGATTTAGTGCTCACTTCTGCATATAGCTATATATACACACGTCAAGTATTCATGATCACCTTCTTCTCCAAAAAAATAACTGAATTAAAAAGTTAAGTCTGCTTGCTGTAAATTACCCATTAATTCTTACCCTGAAGATGGAAATTGTATGCTTTGCAGAACAAGGGGATCATAGTGGGAGATAAAACTTCAGCATCCTAAAAACTGCAGCACAAAAAGAGCAGCAGCATCTCTGACTAAATGCTTCACTGAGGAAGTGATATCATCGAATCTGGTGGCCAAGGGATTCTGTGGTATCACTTTCTAAAGCATATTAAAAATGCATTAATTTGCCTAGATGGCAACTTCACCATTGCTCAGGGAAAATCCAAAAACCTACAGGAAAGGCCTTCTGAGGCAATCAAAAGCTAAAGAGACATAACATAATTAAAAAGAAGAGAAGAAAAAGAATTGTTGCATTTGTTCTCCTTAGTTATATTACAAATAAAACCCAAAACTAATGTAATAATGTATCCCAGCAGTTCAAATCTTCTAATTTATGTAGAATGGATTATTACTTAGACAATCTGACCCTGGGCAAAACTTCCTCAGTTGAGAAGATTTACAATCTAATTATGCAGGAAGTTCTGCAGAGACAGTTTGGGTGCAATGCTCTTCTATTGCATTAGCTTAGCTAAAATTGCTGCTTCTTTACTTGCTTGGTGTTCCAAGTACTCATATGAAAAACAGAAAATCTTTCATTTGCATCCTTTATTTCCCTTTAGTTTTTCTCACCGTTATTGTATGAAGCACTTGTTCTCAACTGCAAGCAGCAGCAAGGGGCTGAGGTTAATACCAAACTAGGAGTTGCCTTTCAGGCTTTTGCTTTGGCCCCTGTTTAGTGAACTGACTTTAAAAAGGACCATCAAAGTGCTTTTCATAATTTTTAAAATGATAGTTGCTAGGTTTTTGCTCCCTCTCCTTATTCCAAATGCCCCTATAGGAAGCCTGAAGCTGAAATCTGTTCCTGTACACTTTTTCATCCTGCACACACAAAACTAGTTTATTTTTGTAGGGTGGCTCAGAGATGTTTTGCTTCTGTCTCAGACACCTGAATATTTTTAGCAATCTACTTCATTAGATAAAAAAAAAAATCCCTCAACACATGCAAAAACAGCAAGAGCTTTACAAGCCTAGAGAGGAAAAGATGGGCAACTTGGTTCCAACACATCTTTTTTCCCCCCTAGATATATTACAGGCTATTGATATAGCTGAATACACAGACATATCCTATATTAACACAGATGGAGGAATTGGTGACTTTTTTCTTTACAGTGTTTTGATTTCAAAAGGTCAATGGATCATGTCACGGCCTTCAGTCTTCATAATTGCCACGTGTAGCAATGCACATTTTTATCTACAGGTGGCAGACCCTTTAAAATCATCTTCAAATTCATTAGACACTTTTGTTGATACCACCACCCACATTAGAAAGTGAGAATCTGCAGCATGAAGTTCCAATTAATGCTGTAGGATTCGGAGGACACATTTGGTTGGCAAAGTGGCTCAATTCTCAAAGGCTTGTGACCCCTCTCAGAATGAAAGCTTAAATAAATAAATAATAAGTTTCCCAGTACATAGTAGGCTTTTATTATATAAAAATCATTCAGCAACTCAAAGGATTTCTATTTTTTCCCCCCTCTAAAGTAGAGATTTCACTTTCCTGATTATTAAACACTGGCTTGTAAATTTGTGATTTCCTCTTTGATAAGCTTACTTAGAAAAGAATACAAGACTATCACAACTGACTTCTGGCAGTAAGAAACAAAAGTGAATCAAAACTGAATTAATGGTTTTAAAGTACTATGACTTAGACTGTCATCTCCTATGCATGTCTAAGGTCTTTTTATGAAACAGAAAAGCACTAATTTACACCAGAATATTATTAGTCAATCATCTAATCCTGCACTGAAACTTAATTAGAAATTGGCCCAACAAGACCAGTGAAATAGCCCTCTGCACATGGACAAAATCATACTTAAATCAAGAAAGCTGTCCCAGGTTTTCATCTGAGAGTTGTTCCTAAATCCTCAGTTGCTCTGTCTCTCTATCACCTTCCACATCTTTTCCTCATTTCCATCCACAAAAACTGGACAGAAGTGCTGTCACTTGGCTGCATTTCTAATCCTGATGTGGTAGCAATTCACATTCCCTTTGCAAAGGCACTAGTTATAGCAGAATACACAACTACAATAGCAACCTGGTCAACCTAGGTGAAGCCTAACCCTAGGATGAACTCATCACACTCAAGAGCATTTGATGTATTCAACTTTAGCTCCTCAAGACCACAATAACAAGATAATAAAAAACATGCTACCAAAAGGAGGTGCTTGTCTTTAAAACTAATTCTGCAAGCAGTTACTATTCATGGCAGGGTAAGCACCAAGACTACTACAGGATCAAGCACACACATTAACTAACTGTGAGATTATCTGTATCTGAGTCTCCTGGCAAGCCAGTAACAACATTTTTAACCAAACTGTTCCCCTTATTTTCTCCCCAATTGCAAGAAATGTAAAAAGTATTTGTAAAAATTCAGTACTTGAAATATATACTTACACATCAATACTACTAAAATATTGCATGTACAGCCACAAGTTTATAGTAATTTAGGGAAAATTCTTTATCTTGCCAGTAAACTTTGAAGGAAAAAACCCAAATCCAAACATATTTTAAAGTTCTCTCTGGGAGGTTTGAATAGATCAAAATAGAACTGCAAAGCAGCTCAAATGAGTAACAGAAAGCATAGATAAAATATTTACAGTGGGAATACACACACTGGAGAATATCCTTATTTACTTGCTGATATGCCCACTCCTCCCCCTCCTCCCCAATCCAAAAGAGTGGGTGAGAAAAACTGTGTGCACTTTTCTAGTAACCTAGTAACCTTCTCCTTTTTCTCCATAAGCTCTTCCTTCATACCACACTCTTCCATATTACTAGCCCTCCAGAGTAATTGCTCTATGTTTCTATATAGTTTTGTTTTCCTACCCAATGCAGAGGAGTTGGGGTTATTGTCAATCTTCAGAAGCTTGTAAGCAGGATCAAACAGGAACCTGGTCATCAGCAAGAGGAAGGCTAGAAAAATAAAAGCAAATGCAAATATCAACAATTTTATTTTTAAAAGAAAATACATCCAAAACATGAAACAAAAGACTGGGCTCTGCTAGACATCCCCCTCCCCTTTCTTTTTCCTTTAGTTCATGGACTCTTTTTTGCAGAACAGAGGCTGGTGTAAATTAATGTGTGACCCAAAATACATCACATGGAAAAGCTGCCACAGAAATATATTATAGCAAAAAAAGGGGAAAAAAAAGAAAAAAGTAGACATTATTAGAATTAAAGTGCATCTTTTATCATGACAACTCAGTACAAACATCGAACCAGAAGATATGACTATATAGTCCTGTTCCTCTTGAGTGTTTCAACAGCTAACCTACACTCACCAATTCTGTTTTTATATCCCCAGCCTAACACTTGCATGATTAACCTGTTTAGCATGGTTAACAGTGCGAGTACAGCACTGGGAGCCACAAGTCTCTGCTCTGCATTTGCCTCTGCTCTCAGCTGTCATCCTGTGAGTAGGAGGGTTACTCACATGTTTACTCCATTACTTAGACCCCTGCCTCAAGGTTCTCTGAGCTGTACCTGAGCTTCCTGCATGGGTGACAGAATGGCATCTCCCCCAGATATGACAAAGCCCAGAACTTCAATGACTAACATCAGGTAGCGTGACTTCCCAAACCCCACCTCATCCTCCACAGTTCAGGAGTACTCTAGATCTCTATTTAGCTGGATCATATGAGCATAGTTGCATAAGCAAGTCTGAAATCATACTTTTAACATGATATGCTGAGTTCACACAAGCCCAAGTCAACACCATCTCAGGTGTGAAGTGGTTGTCCTTTCAGTCAGGTTTTTGCATCCCTAAACTGTGTTACAATCTATTAATATCCATCTAGTCTCACCAAAACAAATCATTTGTAGCATGAAATATATGTATGAATAAAAATAAATAGGAATTTATTTTAAACTACAAAACACACATCCAACTGAATTCTGAAATCAGTAATCTCAATGTATAAAACCAGACACTTCCACTACTGGTTTAACTTGATGGAATCACTTTGCCAGCCCTACAGCTTTGAGAGAGCTCCAGCAAAGGCAGCAGCACATCAGACTATCACCAAGAGCAGTGTGGTGCACAAGGTTTCCAAAGACAACCATCCCTGGTTCATACTGAGAAACACAAGCAGGCAAGCTTTGTAAAGATACATATTTCATCTCCTATATTATTTTTAAGCAATCACATGAGCAAATAAATGTGTTCTCTATATTTTGTATAGAAATTTCCTCAAACATGAATTTCTGCTCTCAGAGAGATGAATGTATGTTTTCCAATCTATGTTCAATGTGGGGAGGGGGGGCAAGAGATTCAGTAAGAATAAAACATCAAAATTTCTTTTTAAGAGGAAAGGTCAGGATCTACTACCTAGTTACCAGCATCTCAAAGAACTAGAATAATATTCCAGAAAGCAAGAGCTCTGTGCACAGGAGTTAAATGCATGGAAAGGCACAAACAGGAGGCTGATGAAACCCCCTTCCAAAAACTCTTCCAATATGAGAGAAAGTTTTAGGTGTGAAGACACCTTGAACTGTAGCACACATTCTAACAAAGACTTTTACAATATTATTACACATATACTGCATAACATATCCTGTACTAAGCTTTACGTACTGTACTTTATTTTACTAAAATGCTTGTTTGTTTTTAAAATCTCCTGAATTTCAAAAGGGGTGAAAACAAATCAACAGCTTTCAAGACAGAAGTCCTGCCTCTGACCACAACCTTTACACCATCATCCCCAGACCACCCTCCCTGAAAGAGGCTTCCACTGATTCAATCTGCAATATATTTTTTGTCCTCTGACCCTTTGCCTCTTACTCAGGCCACCAGAAAGACATCAGTCAGCAACAAACATGTTGGCTTTTCTGTGATGATGATACGAGCTAGTGATAGGCTTTTGAGGTAGCAAACAGAGCAAAGCCCCAAAATTACTCTGATCAGCCTTTCCCCAACACAGAGTAACAGCAGGACTTTGTGAAGGCATAAGGGAGAAGGAAGGGTAGAGGCCAGCCTCCACGTTCCAAAGCTGGAGAGTCCCACAGTGATGGTGGTGGGTGAGATCTCATTTCACCTAAGCAGGCTGGGTATGCAGATAAGGCCATCTCATAACCAAACATAGCCTCTGCAAAGTAAAACACTGCCATTACAAAGATCTGCTGGATCTTTCTCAGGGATTATTGAAAAACCTCACATGCCCATCCCACCACACAATGTACAGAGAAAAATGCAACCATTTACTGTCACTGTGACTCACATTCTCTCCACATTTCACCTGCAGGGTGGTTTGTGCTGCTTCCAGTTATGCACGGTGCAGTGCACTCCAGAACAGAATGAGAGAGAAAGAAGCAGGAGATTTGCTGTGTACACTTTCATTTTCACAAGAACTTCCTGAGGCTTTTAGTTTTTAACTCTTCAAGTCTTAAATCTACCCATTAAGGCTGAGATGAATTGGTGCAGCAGCATAAAGAAAACTCCATGGCTACATCTTCTGCAGATAAGGTCTTCAGAGTCTTGGGGTATAATCTGGCAAATTTTTATCCACTCAAAAAAAACTTTAGTGCATATAAGAAAATAACAACTGCTTTTGAAAACCTGTTACCTGCAGAAAAGACCCTACCTCCTACTTTCAAATTAAGTTCTTAATTTACAAGCAAAACCAAAAAATTCAATACAAGTATGGGCCTTTCAGAACATTGCTTTTGACTGCATGAACTAGGAAGACTCATGGGCTGGCTCTGGTTTTCCCCACTCCCAAACAGTAAACCAGTCTAAATAGAGTGGGTTTGATTTGGAGGGGTTTTTTGTTGTTGTTGTTGTTCTTCACTTGTTTTTCAGGTCACTTTTCAGCTAGAAAAATACCAGCCAGCTTCTACAAGATTACCTCCTCAGTATCCACCTGTCTCTATGGCTGAGGGAAGTCTATAGAGAGTGGCTGTTTTTTAACTCACCCCCCTCTTTTTTTTTTTTTTTAATCTATTTGCCAAGCAGAGTCATTTATCCCCTATTAGATAAAGTATAATAGACTATACCGAAAGGGTCACTGGCCTTCCATTTAATGATATTGCCGGCCTCAATCTACATTTTCCCGACAGCATCCCTTCACCACAGAATAAATGGCTGATCTCTTCACAATAACAGCTGATTTCTATTTATTAAGCTAAAAAGGTCACCATTTTCTACGGCTGGGCCGCCCTGCACTATTGATAATTTTATGCATAAACAAATGGCAAATTTGTGCCACATAAATATGCATTAGCAATTACTATTTCCTCGGGCAACGCTCGCCGCATGCAAATGTGTCCCTCATAGGGGCCTGGTGGCTTTTGTTTTAGCTCTTGAACAGCTAAACAAAAGAGCACACTAAACAGTTTAAAAATTGCCAATCAATAGGAAATGCAAATGCAAAGGTAAATGGCAAGAAACTTGCCCAAACAAATAAAACTAAACCAAAAAAAACCCTGAAAATCATGCAAGGAAATAAATAAACAGAAAGGGCTTTCTTTTCCTTCCCTGCACTCATTTCTTCAATTTTGTGTTTTATTTCTTTTTGGTAGAGATGACCAAGGTGCTCTTCACATGGCAACAGTGGAGCCGATGCTAATACAGACCTCAGATGGAAGCTCCAAGAATGTACACACGTGTTGAGTACACATTAAGCAAGATCCACACCCATATCCAACAGAAAGAGGCAAAAGAAGGATGTCTGAGGAAATTCATAGTAGACCCTCGGTTTAGCTTTCTGTGATTTCACATTTGCATCAGAGATTTTTAAAGAAAAGCTACATGTGAAGGACTTATTGAAAAAAGCTTAAACATCATCTGCAGAAATTGATTTAGGATTTTATTACTGGAACTGCTCAGAAAATACTAACTTATCTGTGCCTACATACAAATGTCTGTAGTAACAGCCTAATGAATGTTGTCACTTGAGAAAGTTGAACTACATATAAATTTCCTTTACCCCAAGGACAGAAAGCTTGATTTTCCCTTGTCTTATCCTTGGACTACTCATTTCCAACAACAAGCCATAGCTTGTTGATACAGGATAATGGAAAAATCAGACCCAGACACTAAATTAGTATGAACACGGAAACTAAAACTGACAAATTTAGGAGAACTGAGGATTGCTTTGAATTTTCCCCTTCCACAGAGGAGCTTCAGCACTGTAGAAAACTGAGCATGACACATACTGTGATTAATATCATTTGTAGGCAGGCTGTATAGATACAGGCCACTGTGGATAAAGAATCCAGCTCAGTAATGCAGTAACAACACATTGGACACAAACACATGCTAAGGCAGCTGTACAAGCAACTAGCTTTCTTTTCACATAACTTTGAGGCAGTAACTCTGTTTTCATGACCAGGACTGGGAAATGGAAAGGCATGAAATATAGCCAGCAAAGTAAGTTGCACTTCATTCTACAAATGTTTATGAAAAAGCCAAATTTTAAACATGTGGGCTTATCTTTAGGTTTAGACAATATAAATCTACAGAAATTGAAGAGATTAATCCCATGCTTTGTTACGCAAATATGAGGCATACTACAGCAGGTAACCCACATTTTTCCCACCCGATCACCTGTCACAGAACGACAATTTCAGCAAATTAATTTCCATGAATTACACTAAAAAAACAAAATCAACCAGCTGATAATACATTTTTTGCCAATTAATTCAGGTAATTTGTTTCCTTTCGATTTCCCTAGTTATGGCTTGGATGGTTTTATAACACCACTTTATACGGGAACTTTGATGCTGATAGAAACTGATACAAGTACCAGTGGCAGTTAGTTTTAACCATTCTCATCCTAAGAGCACATTTACACATGGACCAGTATAGGAAAAGCTACATCAAGCACAGGACAAGATAAACCCTTATAGGCATAAGTCCTCATTTCAGGCTTTTAGCCAAGAGCAGTCCCATACCAGTAACATTTCGGCCACAAATCCACAACTTCCAATGTCTCTAATTGACAATAAGATGATCAATATGATATGGTAAACATAAGATACATGCAACTCCCCCCTTGCCATCAACCTTGCTGTGCTCTGCTTTTTCCATTATCACACACAAGAAAATGGACATTGATACCACCTCCTGCTTTAGGTAAGCCAAGGCACACCCAAAAATTGCATACCCATAAGAGAGAAGCTGCTTTCTCAGATGCATTGCTATAGTTTGCCCTAGACTTTCTTACTGTTCTGATTCCAAGTAAATATGCTTAGATGAAAGACACATGCAATGCAGAAAGATTCATCTGATTATTAAGAGCTTCATTCCTGATTTAACTTCACCATGATAATATAATGTGATGCCTCCTCCTCCCAATACAATTATCTGTTGGGTCTAGTAGTGGCTCAGATGGTGTCATTTGGAGTTTTCTGGGAGTGTATTTCCCATTATTTTCACAGCTGTAGACAACTGGCATTGGAGCTGCTGGGAAGCTGCTACTCAGACATGCCCATGCCTGACAGTAAATCCCAAAGAATTCAGAAATGACATGTGACAGAAATTTGCATACTATTTAGATAAGTTAAATGTGATTGAAAGACCCATGATTATACACAAAGTTCTCCTAAGGTCGACAACAGAGTAAGAAAAGGCATGAGCAGGTATGCTAAAGCAAGATCAAATAAATTGTTTAAATGTCACTGCAAAGGTAGTTCTCACGAATGTCTCTGTGGCCAGACTACTGCCATTAACATAGTTAGAAAGTCTGTAATAGGAAGAAAATTATTACTACATAAAATATTCCTGCAAAGAGACATTGCTGCAAAATTGAAGTGATGTAGCTCAATCTGTTAATGCCCATCCCACATGTGTGAACGTGATGAACAGTGGAGAATAAAATGACTGTTAAATCTCTGTTAACAAGTGTATTTTAAATAGTATACATGGATCTTTCTGTATTGGTACCATGTCTTAAAATTTGATAGGGTTATTCATGTTAATTCCCAAATCTAGCACTAACACTATCAAAACAAAACCTCCAAAGAAGATACCAAGAGATGGTCATTTTCTACAAGAGTGGGTGCAATTGTTTTTGAGAGAAATATGCAGTTCAAGAACATGAGATAGGAATAGAGAAGAAATCTTGTCAGACTCAAGCCCTCTTTCTCCCAATGAGCTCAGCTTCTACTCTTCTAACCTCCATTTTCAATGAAAGTTGTCAGTAACGGTTCAAAGACATTTTTTCTTAAAAAAGAGAAAAAAGTACTCACACAACTGCAATCTTCATAGAAGCATGCTTCTAATAGAGATTTCATTTTAAATTCTGCTTTGTTTACAGCTTTCCCCAAAAAGCTTTAAAGCTAAAACTGATAAAAGTATCATCTTTCTTACATGATTCCGAATGCAATAGTGAGTTTAAGAACTTTAATACTGAACAGAGCTGTCATTGATAGTGTCTAAATATTTATATATGCTATATGCTTGAAACAAAGCTAGCTAATGACAATACAGATGCTGGCACACCTGCATGACAGGCTTTTAGAATGATTTAGTCTTATGCCAATCTTGTACTTAACACTATAGATAACATACTATTAGATCCTTACACACATGCATGCACACTGAATGTATGAGAACACTCAAAACAGACTCATTTCAGGCATTACAGATCAATCTCACCTTTCCTCTCCCCAGACTAAGTAGTAATACTTCAAGTTGTGTTTTTCTAACACAGCTACATCCCTCCTCTGATTCTCCATTCTTCTCTCTTCACTTCATTGCTTTCAGTTGTTTTGAATTGGGAAATATCAAAAAACTGTCAGCAAGAATTTCACACAAATTAGCATCAGAAAATTAGTGGTTTTAATTAAAGCAAACAAGATGGGTTTGTTCCCCTTATCTCCTCCTTCCTCTCCCCTCCCTATCCCAACAATAACCAAAACATGCCTCTGCAATCAATCTAGCATCTGAAAAGCAAGCTAGATTTCTTCTCTTTCCTGCACTTTTACTACCAGTAATAACTCCATGATTAAGACTCAGCTGACAGTTCTCATGCCACAGAAGCTGAAAAAAAAAAAATCCAGCTCACTCCTCCAGTAGCTGAATTGGTCCTGGAGCATGGAAGGGATGAGGGGAGACTTCCATCAATCAGAGAAACATATCTGATCTGAAGACATCCATAGTAAGGCAATGCTCCACGCTCAAAGCTACAAAAGCACTCATCCTGGACAACTAGAGACTCTCAGCAGATAACAGATTTAAGAATTCCACTCAAAATAGTAAGAAAAAATGCTGAAGGTTTCCATATGAACCCAGCAGAATTGACCAAATGAATCCATCTGTTCGCTTTCATATAAGCAATATGTACACTGCCAGTATTGGACCTCTTCTAGGGCAGGGCCCTGGGACTTAAATTACATCTGCCACTTCCCCAGTTTACAGCAGCCTCATCAGCAAAGCATGAATTTTTTTTAAAGCCTCAAAATAGCATCCTGAGGAAACACACAAGAAAATGACTATTTCTACATTTCCTCCCTTTTCTACCTGATGACTTTGCCTCAGTACCTAATATTAATATCAAATGTGATGGTCTGAGCTGAGAAACATGGAAGCACTTCAAGAAAGCCTTTTAGTGTCTCATTTCCATCTCCTTAGCTCAGGAGAGACTATTTCATAAGCACATTTGAACACCTTCAAGCAACTCATGATGAGAGTACCCAGAATCGAATTAGTTACCTCACCTCTACTAAAACTGGCAAAGCAGCAAATCCTCATGGCTCCTCACAGTATATAATCATCAATACAACAGGCTGACCAGAACCTCCAAATATGGCTCCCACTGCACATATCCCAAACTTGAATGATAATTTAATACAGATTTTTTGAAAGTTGATATTGCTGATAATGTTGCTTATTTCAGCTGTGACAATTTTTTTTAGATCCAACTATGAAAAATCTTCCTTGAATGCAAAACAGTATTTCATTAGCAACTGAAATACGTGCAACCAGTAGCACAAGCAGACCCACAACACAAAGGCAAAGCTAAATTTTGAGCAACCCATGAATTTCTGCACTAGTCCCCTTCAGAGGACACAATTCTCACCAACCTACGATGTAAAATCTCAGTTACGTAGTTTGCATTTCTCCCAAATATCTGCTCTAAGTATCATCAGGAAGCACACCTTTACTGGTCAAACTTTGACCACACTTCATCAGAAACACCACAACCTTAATTGGGGTTGGCCTAATATAATACATATATCTGTAAGAAAATAAATACCACAGCCAATACCACCAAAACAGTGAGTGTAAAAATTGAAAAACTGATCTGCTGTGGCTAAATGCTTTTCCCTTCACATCCTGAGCCACACATCTTTTCTTAGAGCACCCTGGCTGTCAGGTGCATACTTTAAACCATTCTTGGATGAACTTAAAGTGTGCCTGGGAGAACGTGACTCTTGTGACTTTTCCTTTTCTACCACCCTTCTGAAGGTTGTCCAAGCCAAGGAAGAGTGAGCTCTCAGTTTGCATCTATGTGGGAAATACCTGTTGAAAATCAGTGTAAGAGACTGAATTGCCTGGTGCATTGGGCATGCTCCATCCTACACAGCTCCTGCATGCCACCCCACTTCACCCCAAAGGCTTCACAAGCCTCTCCTCCAGCAGCTCTGAGTCCTCAGAAAGCTCCCAGGTGTTACACTGGAAGACACTACAAGGATAATGAAACCTCACACCCCTCTATTTCCAAATTGTAAAGACAGATGAAGCAATCTGACTCAATGTAAAGACCTAGACACAGAAAAGCATCACCAATTTAAAACAAAGGGCCAAAAGTAGTTAGAATGCCTGGAAGAACGCATCAGCACTGCCAGAGGACACTAACCCACCAACCTAGAGTAACTGCTGGACTTCTGACCAACTCAACCCACCTGCTACTGTTCACAACTACTAGCAGAAAGATTTCTTAGTGACCAGTGCATGCAGCCATAATAGCCTACCACCAGCAATTACTCCACCAGCTCAGGTGGCAGTGCTTTCTACCAATTGTAACTAACAGCCCTTTGATGACTTAATTGAGAGGGAAAGAGCACTAGAGATCTACAGGATAATATTCTTATTTTTCAGCTTTACATAATAAAAATTCTCCAGTTAAAAAAGGCTGAGTAGAAGTGAACATTTAACAAAATACTATACTTAAGACTACACAGTCATTCTTAATTTAGCCATCGAAAGCATGAGCTAAGATTCAGCCTTTGTGCATTCGCATTGCGATATTCATTAATTACATGATCACATTCCATTTTTTCTAGAAGGGTATCACCCAGGAAGAGCCAGCTCTAAGAATGAATGAATTGCATACTTAAAGACAAGTTGCCTGTGGGACTCAACTTTTAGGTACTGGAATACAGGAACTGAAGGTGGCAGAGATCTGCAAGCCAGAAGGAGGACAGATTTGCAGGAATCCAAAAAATCTTTTGCAGGAAGCCTTCAGTCATACATGTCCCACTTTCTGACCTGGTACACCTGAACATAAACTTGTGCATGCCATATTTTGCAGACAACTGATGCTATATTTTAAAGATACAAACAGCTATACTATAATGAAGTGAAAACAGCACTTTGAAAGTCAGATCTAATCCAGATGCATTGAGAAGCCTATCACACTGAGGCTTGGTGCCTCACTTGTCACATTGCTCTTGCCTCCTGGAGTCTTATTCAGTCTGGAAAGAGAATGAAAATGCTCTTCAGATTTCTGCTAAGCCAGGCAGCAAGGGCACTCCTCTGGGGTATGTGGGTTGAATCATTTTCAGGTGGTCCAGGAACCCCCCAACAAATACACATCCAGAATTAGGTAGACTTAAAGAACTGGACTGCTGCCAGGGTTTACATAGGTAAGGGTTTGAGTGGATTAGGCTATGTTTTTCCCTCTCAAAAAACTTGCCCCATCTGTAAAATGAATACAATACCAACAAGATGGATGTTTTAAGAACCAGTTAACATCTTTACAATACACAGATCACAAAGTTATAACTGTTACAGAGAAGCCTATAGGAAATGATTCATTTTCACATGTATTTATTATATCAATAATAGTATGGAATTACTGTTTTTAAGATGAGGTTTGAATGTATGCAGAATGTTTGCCACAGGGCCACACGAACAATAAGGATTAAAAAAAACCACTGAGTATCTTCTTATTCTGTAAGCACCATCATTTCAGTGGTCTGATATGTGATCATGTAATTAAAGACTGTATCATAATGCATATGCACAAATGGGCTGAATTAAGGTTGTGCAGACAAATCTAATTCTGGCATTTCCTATGCTTTGAGTGCCTGACTTCACAATCTTAGCATTCATTTAACAAACAGTTTCTGTATGGAATACCATACATTATGTACACGTGTCAGTAATACCTTCCATATTGCTGCATATTCTGAGTCTGTAAGGTAAGTTTATACACATATGAACATACATATCCCTGCAAAATCAGAACAATATGCAGTCCTATGCCTTTTCCCTTTCTGCAGCATATTCTGACCATTACATTCACCACCATCAAGAATGAGCTTCTCAGGGGTGCCTGCAGTTAAAATGTTCTTTTACCTTTGAAGTCTACCAAATATGTGTCAACACTTCCAGCTTTTGCCCACTGCTAAAAACATTTTAAAAAGCATCTACTGTGTATGAGCCATTTGTGGATCAGGGCACACGTGTACAAATATATGGAGTTCTTGCCCTGGGCCCTGAACAGAGGCTCTGCTGTTAAGAACAGCCTGCAGAGATGACCACTCCCTTGCATTTTTAAGAGGTAGGATTAGAGCAGACATTGCTTTTGGCCCAGTGCTACACATGGCTCTTTAGCCCGCTGTGGATGCTCCGGAAGACTTTGGCTTCTAGGGCTGGAGAAGGGACTGCTCTCCACTGGTGCCAGATGAATGGCTTGACCATTTTCCGTCCTAACTCACTGGCATAACTCCCACTGATTTAACCATGAGCATCAAAAAATTCCATTTCACGTGTTGCAGTTCAGCTTGGTTTACCCTTGGAAAAATACACTTTTTTCTCCTCCTCTTCTGATTTCACTATTTTTTCTGCTTTCATCCCTGCTCTTAAAGAACTGGCAGAGAGAGATCCATTAAGACACTCTGCTGTGCTTTCTTCCTTCAACACTATTTTTTCTGCAAAGCTCTGGTCAGACACTAGTGCTTACTTACTCAGTTACTGGATTTTCCAGCCTGCCATTGTATGCCCTCCCAAGCTCTCACAGTATTGATTTTAACTGGGATCCTTGTGATACACAGATAGTTTTGCCAGATAAGCACAGAGGAAGATGCTTCATTCCCAGCTGGAAGAAGATGTAACAGCTCAGTGCATAGCCATCATTTATTCCCTTAAATACATCTTTCAAAATAAAAGAAAAAAGAGCACACAACCAACCTTAAATACTAAATACACAGTATGCTGCAAAATACATGCATCAGTCTACAGCTCTCAACTAGAAGGTCTTAGAAATTTTTGCCACAGCTATATGTGACAAAATGTACAGTTTGGTTAGGTTTTAGCATGTGTGGTCTGGCATGCAGTAAATACTGCACTGTTAGACCTCATGAAGCAGGTGAGCATACCCTCACTAAGGGAAATATCATCCTGGTTTGTACTAATGATAGCCACAGTGAACCCCAGGACTGAAATAATGGGAATTTCCTCTTGTACAGTTTCATAAAAACAATGCTGAGAGCTCACAGACACTAAAACCACCTTGAATCTGAGCTTCCCAAGATGCAGTTTGCAGTCTCACACAGTTAACAGTCTAGATCCTTTCCTCCTCCTCACACCAGTTTTCTCAATTTCATAGAATGCAACCTACAGTTGTCCTAGAATTTCAGAAAGTGATAATTTTCTGTAGAGGTAGTTTATCTGACATTGGGCCTATAAGCACAGGAGGGCACTTGTAGCTTCTAATCATCCTCTCCATCTGTTCACCATAAGCAATGTTGATCTTCAAATTACACAACCTACACAATCCTGAAAGAGTCTTTTACTTTCCGGTAGGACAATCTGCTCCTTTCCTTTCCCCGTTTATTGCAATCTGCAAGATCCTTGCACTGCCACACATACGGAGAATGAGAACATATCAATCCACCCTAAATGACCTCGAAAAGCTGAATCAGTTAAAAACAGGCAGAAACTGCAGCTTTCCAGTAGACTTCCCCTCCCCTTGAAGTTATTTGGCAATCTCTCTTTGCAGTGCAGAACCTGCAGTAAGACTCCGATTATAGAAGAATGCAATTCTAAACCATGCCAAAAATACATAAGTATCAGTGCCACTGTGGGGTTTGAAACGCTGTTCCCTATAGCCTTCCCCAAGCCATTCTAGCCATTGCAGCCTGGTCCTGCTTCAGGCATGCAGCCTTGGATGTGGCATGGCTTGGCATCACACCACCCACGCCTCTCCCCATGCTCTGCAAGGTGTCTGCAATGGTATGGATGGGTAGGAGAGGTGACAAGCCAGCCAGCAGTGCTGTGCCCTTTATCTGCCCAGGAGACGACTGTTTCAAAGCAGAAGTGTGATGGGTGATGCTTTCAGCAGAGAAAATGGGCAACAGTGATCAGGAAGGATAGAACTCAACTACTCCACTATCTGACCATGGGTCTTAAGGCCTGAACTATAATAAAAACATCAGGGTGTATTTTGTTTACATCCTAACACTTAAAAAAAAATCCATCTTGGAATTTTTTTTAGACTAAGTACTTAAAATAATATGGCCTAATATTACTGGAAAATGTCTCCAGGTATTTGAGACTTCAGGTATAAACAGTCAATGATACGAGGCATGAGTGCAGAGGGATCACTAGCAACATCCTACCCCCCCACACACACATGCCCTTGATCTGGCAAGCAGGCCTGAAAAACGCAGCAGTACAACTTTTCCACAGCTCTTGATAGCATTTGTTAATCATACTACAACATATTAATTATAGCTTCGCCTGCCTCAGAGTCCTTATACCCAGATCCCTGCAAGAAACAAAACTTCCATGACATACTTTGGTCTTGGGCAAATTTACTCCAGGCATCAGAAGCAGCGTGTCCTCCTGACACTAGGCAGAGGCAGACAGCAAGCTGTACACTACGCTACAGCCACAGCATTTCAAGTCTCTAATTCAATAAATATTGTGATAAGTAAGGACTTGATGTTTTCTTTTCAAAATATTTACATGTCTGTGTTGTTGCTACTTATTAGCTCAAGTAGCTCATGTGCCTGTAGATCCTCATAGATTACAAGTGAATGTAGTTAGTATCACGTTTCCAGCAAGAAGCAACATAGAGCATATATTTCATTATTCTTTGCTTCATACACCTAGACATTCATGCACATTATTTAAATGGCAAAAAAGTTACTAAACCACTCCAGTAGCTGTGCAAAGGAATTCTGAATCAAGCAATTCAGTATCAAGACTTTCACATCATCAGAATAAGATTTCCCCCTGCCCCAGTATCAGGGGAGCTAAAATTCAAAATGGGCCAGGGGAGATTTAGTTTTCTGAGCTGTTAATTTTCAGAAGTAGTAAGCACTGACAGTTTCTATTGCCTTGAAGGGGAGATATATGGGTACATCACATTTGCAACCATATCCTAAGCAGCAGTTTGTACCTGCTTCCCCAGCTGCACTGCAACAGGAAAAGAGTATCGATGAGCCTTAGCTATGAATCAACAGGTTCCTGTACAGCAACCTTTCCAGTCCTTTTCCTAGAAAGAACTAACTGCAGTTTTAAGAAGAAACAGGATGTTAATAAACGTGCCCCGGCATGAGAATCACCTCCAAAGGACTAGTTAACGTTTATGATTTTAATTTTCAAGAGGCAACATAGCTTTCACAGTGCCTAAAAATAACAGAACACATCACTGTGATGGGTCACAAGTCTTAACATTTTTACCTCCATTCCCCCAGCAATGCTGAGGTGAAAATACCAATATTTGTGTATCCTATGCTCAGTAGAGCCAAGTAGATATTGCCCACTGCCCTCCCAGGGACCAGTGCTAGTTCCTGCTAGTTCCAAACACATGCCACTTTAAGACCAATACATTCAAATGAAGACAACCTAAACCCCAAGATAACAGTACTTTGTGCTGACTAACCATGTTGTAGAGCTCATAAGATTACGATCTTCCAAAAGTCTTAACTACACATAGAAACTCTTCTAGGCTTCGTAAAACCATATCCTATATATAGTCCTATGCTGTCAGGTAGACCTCAAGTTCCACTGCAAATGGATCTTCTGCCCAGACTGTCAGCACACCTCCTTTCAACTGCATTAAGTAGGAAAAAAGTAATTGGGCAAGAACCTGGGGGAGACAAATAACAAATGCTACTTATCTACCGAGCACATATGTGGGCATTGAGGGTGGGTGGGGGAGGACTGCAAGATATAAATAATAGCAAGATATAATACAAGCTCAGAAATAAGTTTAAGAAGCTTGAATGTTGTTGTAACAGAAGCTAACAGAAGATGCTCAAGAGTATCATTAACTGTAGTGGGATGCTTCCATGTGCCAAGGATGCTGGTGGCGATGTGATTAATATCCCAGGTACAAGAGAACAAGGAAGTGGGTTTCAGTGTGGTTTTTAACTCAAGACCCTGAGGGAAAGGAATTAGTTGAAGCCTGGAACAAATCTCTGGAAATTAATGATAAATCAGACAGAGGGGTCAATGTACTATAAGGGACACATCTAAAAACATTATTTTATAACAGCTGATGGCAATAACTGCTCAGGAGGGAAAAATAAAATGCTGATTTTACAGATATTCAGGGGGTGGGAATTAACACTCCAGGGAAAAAGAGTAGAAAAGACAGCAGGATACAAAGGTCCACCAAGATTTATTGAAAACCAGAGGGGAAATGTAAGCTAAGGGAAATGAACATTCAGAGCACACAAAACAGACACTGCAAAGAACATTAATTAGAATACTGAAGTAGCCTCTCAAACACACACACACAAAAAAGGCAGCTCACAAAAACAAAAGCATCATTGCAGTCAAGAATCAAGGTGCACAGTGCAAGAAGCCTTGTGATCCCAATCACAGTTCAGTCACACTGACTAGATACCCCCCCCTGCCTTTTTCTGTTTCTGACCACCACTGGCTAGGTAATAGCAAGCTTAATACATCTAGATTTATGATTAAAGAGTACTTAGAAAAGATTGATTTGCCCTGCCTGACAGCAAACATGAATAGCCTTGAAAAAAGAAATAAAGGGTTAGAAATCACAGACTTCACAAGACATGAAAAGGGACAAAAGTGCTGGCCTTGGTGGCTTTTATTTGCAAAATAAGTCCACCCCTCAACTTCAGATTGCATACCCCTTTGTACCAGAGGCAGGATAATAAAGTGCTGCATAGAGTGATGTCAACATGAATCTTACCCAAGAAATCGAGTGCATAAACAAACTTTTCCATCCTTACATGTCTTGCATACTACACTCTCTAAATACATGCATCAAGCCTCTGAAAACCTATGTGGAGCAGGTTAAAACACATTCATAGGGCACCATACACTGTTATTTACTTGTCAAACACCACATTCACCCAAGAGAGGTTGGCTTTCAGATAAGTCAGATAATACTCAATGTCAGGATCTAGTTCATAATAAATGGTTTCTAAATGCAACAAGCCACTACACCACTGAGAATGAAAATCTCTTATTCAGTGCTAATCAAAATACATATGAGGTACTAAATCTTGACACCTGAAAGAGGGATTAATACCTTCCCTGAATACAGGCTCAAGAGTACTGTCACTGCTAGTGTCAGCAGCCAAAATGTCTCAATTCCTCCTTGCAAAAGGAGGGCTGTGGCAACCATCCTGGTGGAATGTCGTGCACTGACACACGCTGACCACAAATGAGAGGAAGATGTCAAGTCTCTGCTACTAGCCAGCTGTCCAAAAAACCAAAATCTAGTTGCTCTGTTGATGGAAGGCTCAGCTGCTCCTTTACAGAGTGATCTTAGCTTCATTTTGAGCCCGAGCCGAGTAATGCGCTGCAGGCTCAGAGCTCTGCAATCCCCTACCTATCACATGCTGCAACTAGCCAGGACTTCAACCTAAGCAGCTGTCAACTCAACATTTTCAAGAGCAACATATTCATTAAAATTGTATAATTACAGCTGAAACTTTGAAGATATCTTGGACATTTAATCATACAGCTTAGATTCAAATTAACAAAGTCTCAAATACTCCAACTAGTCTTAAAAATCCCAGACTATACATCCATTTATTTGTCAAATGCTACAAATTATTCAGACTATTAAAAAGGTCTTATCCTTAAATTACTCTGATTTTAAAATTCAGCTTCCATAGTAACAAAACTTCAAGTGAAAAGAACTCAAAAGAAAAAATTAAAATGAATGTACATGTGCTAGAATGCAGATCTTTCAATAGGGATTAGATGTTAAAAAGTAAATAGGGACAGGAACCAGTCATTGGTAAAGTAAAATTAAAATAAGCAAAAATCCCATTAATGCTCAGCAACATTCCTAAGTATGTAGTGGCAGAAATACTACAGGCCACAAAGGGATATGATTTAAGGCACTAATTTCATTGGAGTAGGCCAAAAGCACAGAACAAGCACATCAGATGGTAGGAAAATAGGAAACAAAGCTCACAACTTTCTTCAAAATGGGCATCCTAATTACAACTTCCAAACAAATCTCCAATTCCTCCTGTCCTCTCTAATTCATAAAATGGAAACTTCCTGCTTTTACACTCCAGTAGAAATCATTACGTAAAACCTCAGATTTGGAAAGGATAAAAGATATCTGAGGCAAGTCATGATAAAATAAACTGGTAGTTACCTGCAGCAGCTCAGGGTTACATGAAATACTAGGATAAATATGAGAGATGGAGTTTAATGAGAAGAGTAAAGGTGAGACTGCCAGAGATAAGTGGAAAAAAAAACTATCACACAGGGTTTGCAGTTTCCCTCATCAACATCACTGTAGGGCATAGGATATGTATGGGAACAAACAGAGGCTGTTACTCCTCTGATTCTGCCCTTTACAGTTCTGTAACATAACCAAATTTCACCACTCCCCTCTCATTGCTGTTGTCACAAGTAACAATGTGCAAAACTATACAGCTGATGTCAACCTAGTATCCCAGTGCTCCTTATATAGGTTTTTCCCAATGTAGATTAGGTGCACTACTTCATCCCTTTCCCCACCCTTCTTCAGTAGGGAGCCTTCATCTCAAACTAAACCTTAAATAGAAGCCACCAGTTTTTCATTGCAATCTGATTATCAATTTGCACCTCAGCAAAGAAAGGCTAGAACTCTATTGTTTTGTTAATTGTCAATTTGCATCTTTGAAAGGTGTTGTGCATTTTCTTCTTTTGGCAGGTTAGGACTAATTCTGTATGTTAACATATATGTGGGTGGTGTGAGTAAAAAAATTCTTTTAGAGGGCAGTTAATGTAAGATGTGCTGTTTTATTTCTTATGCTGTTTAGTTTTCTTGGATAATAATGTTAAAAAGCTAGTAGGGACTGTCCTGCCTAAGAAAGAGCTAAAATGATCAATTTGCTCTTCCAATAGTTATTTAAATAAACTTCTGAGAATTACATGCAATAAAGGAAAAGCTGTAAATGAAAATTTAGTCATACTTTCCAGTTACAAAGAACAATCAACAAAGGAGCTGGCAATCTTTCCTTTCAAAAGGTAGCTGGAGAGTTGTAGACCTCATCCTTTCACTGATTTCACTTACAGGATACTGTGTTTTAAAAATAAGTACAGTTTTTAAAAGTACATACGTTGACTTACTGTGCAAGTAAGTCAACCAACAGGCTCCAGAAAGCTCCACAGACCTGGCTGGCTGCTCACCAGACTGATACAGACCTGCATTTCACCATTTAACTGCATAAACAGGTCTGGGATTTGAAGCAGCTTTGGATTCATTTCACTGTTACTTCATATGGAGTCAACCATCCACCCCTACATCTCCATCAGATTATTGTAGCCCAGGCTCCAAGCCTACCCATATTTGGTTGATGCTCACTCCTGGACCCATCCCTCCACTCTAGTGCTCTGGGGCTCAGCATGATCCTGTGACCACAAATCTTTTCCTGCATTTTGTTCTTTTGACTCCTACAAAGCTCCTTTTCTGTGTTATGGATATCACTTTGATTAATCAACTCTATAATTGTTAATTAATTTCCAAGTGCAGAATGTTTGGAGATGTGAGCTTTTAAGTTCCAAGCTGCAAACCCACTCCTAATGAACAATGGGACAAGGCTTCAACTCAGTCACTAAGAATATATGTGAAACTGATACTTTGTGGGTCTAGAAGTCACCACTCAAGATAGAACCATGGGGAAGAAAGTCTTAAAATCCTCCAAGCTACAAAAGCTAGGAAATGCCTGAAAAACACTGACCCATAAAGGTATTCTGAAAAATGCTCAAGGGACAAATGTAGGAAGAAATTCCCACTACAATATCAAATAGCCACCATGACAAACCTACAGTCTACCCAGACACAGAAAAAAATAAAGTCTAACTACAGAAGACATAGCAAGACAGAAAGCCTTAGTTTCAGATAAATTTGTGTCTTTTTATCATCTTCACCTATGGCTGGGTGAAGGATGCAGAGTGAGGGGAGGAGAAACAGAAAATTACAGATTGTCTTTATACACTTGTTCATACACTTGTATGCTTCACTTAAGATCATGTTCATAGCATTTGTTAGGATTGACCAGTGTTAACTTTATCTACTAGCATGTGCTAAGGTTTTCAACTGGGGATTAACAGAAAAAAAGATTGCACCAACCCATTTTTAAATGAAAAATTAAACTGAAAATCCTGAAAACTAGATCTCTCACAGACAGATCTCAGAGCAAGATCAAAAGGGAAGGTTTCATGAAATTTCTATTACTAGTCCTCAAGCTTTGATGGTGAAAGTATCTCAAATAGGTTTCCATATACTTAAACTATGAACAACTGCAAGTCCTGACCAGATTTGATCACTTATAAACCTGCAGAATCTATGCTCTCAACTTTAAGCTTGATTTCCAAAGAAATCTGGAAGGCAGGTTAAGAGGAACTGGAACCTTGAATGTCTGTTAAAACTATATAAAGGAACAGGAAAGTATTTTATTATCCACATCAGAAAACATTCTTAGTTTTACAGACTTCTCCCAGCAAGCTGAGACTTGTTACAATGCCCACCAGCTATATGTTTGTGAAGATCAAGGACATTTTTACCTATCATACCAGAAGAAATGTGTGTCCAAAGAACAGGAAGAAAAATTGCCTCTGTGGCTTCAGGGAAGCCTCTGTAATCAAATAATTCTATTTTACATCTAAAAGTATACCAAATAGTTAAAGGACTATATAAATTAGAGCACTGTAGAGTTCGTGATATGAGCAAAAAACTGAAACTGGGAAAAATAAAATAAATAACCAAAGTCTTAATATAATCTGAAGTAGATTAACAAAAAACAAGTTGAACTGTTACGCAAAGTGCCTCTGATAGGAAGCTCTTAGAACTTCCTGGGATTGTGTGAAAGGAATGGCTTCCCATATAATCTTTGATGGAGATATGGGCTTTATCACATTGAGACAATAAATTGTACCTATTCACCAAGTACAGTAATCATAATTTACAGGACGTGTCAAAATCTTTCAAGTACTTCAGTGATCAATTCAGCACTTGCAGTAGGCCATCTAAGTATCTGGGAACACACTTCCCAACTCAAAAGTATGAACAACAGATGCTAAAAATTCTAATCATCATCTGATAGGTACTTTTCTCCTCAAACAAAACCAAATAACTTCTTCAAACACCTCTCCCCCCCCCTCCTTCTCTTGACTGCTCTGCATTAATAGTTCAAGTGCGTTTACTATCATGTACAATTTACCCTATGCTCCACTTCAGTGCAAGTACCCTAATTGTGTTCTCTGCCCTCAGACCTATTCTCCTACAGCACATAACACTGCTCAGGTGACAATACATTGGTTGGACACAACCTCTGGGAATCTGATTTGACCTGATGCAAATGAAAACACTGGACCAGATCACCTGTTAGAATAGCCCTGAAAATCCTCTGGAAGGAAATTCTGATATCCCAGTAATAAATTTCTAACAATCTCACTATGTCAAGAAATTCACCAGACCTAAAAGCCATCCAATATCCATTGTTATCCTTCAGATACCCAGTAGGGCTTGACAATAATTCTCCAAGCACCAGAACAAGAGATTAGATGTGGTAAAGCCTGAGAATTTTGATGAGTGTTTTTCCAAGTGTATCAGCATACAGACAGATCAGAGACAGGAGAAACACTTGACTCTGACCTCCCTAGAGCACAAGCTCTCTGGAGCAGAAACTCCCTCTCTCATATACACACTTCATACTACAGCAATACTACACTACTGGGAAGACTGGTGTAACAACAAAACAGGGACACAGAACTGAACTCTTATGCCAGAGTATATTTGAGTCTACTAAGCGGACAAAGATAAGTGAAGAAAACAGAAGCAGCAAAGGATTTACAAATACTCTGCTACTGCCTGCAGCTCTATTAACACTGCACTGGTTTTAAGTAGATGCAACTTTAATAAATAAGTCACATTAGTGCAACAGCTCTATTCTATAGCATTTCTCCTGTCCCAAACCATGAAACACACATCCTTCATGCTCAGAGATACTCAATGAGATGAAACATTTTCAAGATCTAACAAAAGGAGGTGTCTAGAACACCAGGACAATCAGAGTGCTTTTTTTTTTCCTTTTCATTTTTGTTCTGTGAAAAACTCTGTAAAACATTACTCTGATTACATCCCCAGTTAGAAATACTAGCTTCTGCTGGCATAAAAACAGTTTTTCAAAGCCAATGGAAGTCCTGCCAGAACATCACTTCCATCACTTCCTTTCAGAAGTGCATGAGTGTCCTCTTACTTAGTTTTCAAGTATTCTATGATATCCATGACCTATAGTTACAAGTTAATTTCCAGCCAAACTCAGTATCATGAAATTCTCAGTTTATTCTTCTAATATTTTCATCTCTTGGCTTCATCCTACTGTGTCTCAGTTATAGCCTAAAAATGGTATTATTGCCATTCCTCTACTATCCTGTTTCCGCTTCAGAGAAAGATGCAAGAAGCCCTATGCTGAACACCTGAGTGTTTGCCCATTCTGTTACAAAGTCTTGTTCTAACCCAAGAATCCTGTGTTACTCTGGGAGGCACAGACTATTACCATATGCACTATTTTAAGGAAGTATGTACCTCTGACTGCTTTCTATGCTCTCAAATCCCTCAGTTACTACTTTGATAGCATCCACCCACTGCACATCTTAGCTGAGGACTCAGTGATTTTATGTCCTTTTCCCAAACCACTGAACTTCATTCAGAACCCTAAAAGCTATAGAATAACGTTGCATATTTGCTGTCCTCATGACTATATCCTTCCTTTTTGGTTCTTGCTCTTCTCAAACACTTATCCAGCTATTATATCCCCCTCTTACTTAAACAGGCTATATGTAATTGCAAAAAGCAAGAGGAAGAAAGAAAAAAACAGAGAAAGGTAAAACCCCTGGAGGTAGACCTCTCTTTGCCCTCATGAGCACCGATTTCACATCTCTGCTTTTTCCACCTGGGGACTTGCAGGGCACAATGTGTTTCCACTGGAGTTCATCTAAGGAACAATCAAGCTTAAGCAGTTGTATTCAAATAGTATTAATGTTTTCAAATCAACTTCCTATTTTCCTGCTGGAAACCCTGCCAAATGCACTCTTCAACAGACACTAAAATAATTTGGATAGTTGATATGCAATCCAAATTTTTAGTGGAAAACTGCCAGATTTGACATCTGTGAGAAAGTGGGTAATTTTTATTATCCACAGAGAGCATGCACTCGGTCCGATATTTTCTACCTCTACACATCACTTTCTACTGGAACTGCTTTATGGTTTTACATGATCAATGGGTTGCCAAAAATTATTTAACCCCTTTGTTGCCACCAGAATCCAATACCCCACTGTCAGTATTTCAACACTGCCAATCTGGTAGGAGAATTTTTAAACATGTCTTTTCAGCTGGATGTTCTTATTTGTTACACCTCTGGCCTCTTTAAAAACCAAAATAAGTCTGCATTTTCAGATTTAGGGTTTGGTTTTGTGGTTTATTTTTTGGTGGTGGTTTGGGGTTTTTCTTGAGGTAGCATCTTCTGGTTGTTATTTACCAACTATGAGAATGAGCCTAGCCTCTTATAAGCAAAGGGCTAATTCTGTTTCCTCTTGTCCCTTCTCTTGGAGAGAGGGTCTGTGTGAACAGCTGCTGGGGGAAACAAGTATGGGAAGGCCTTTGGGAAAGCAGGCCTTCCTGCTGAGGAACAAGCCCAAACCCAGTCTGGAAAGGTATTTTTCTTGCATTTGTTTTTGCTTAGGGCATCTTCCCATTTGTAATGATTATAGATATTCAGTTCCACACACCACTTAACAGGTCAGATCCTTCAAGCCACTGAGGTACATTGAGTTTTGCTGATTTGCACAAAGTGTACAACTTCTACTCTAACTTCTTTATTTAGACACCAAGCACCATCACTTCTGGCTTCGAGTGAATTTTACTATCTCATTTGCATTCATTAAGAGTAGAACACCAAAAATACAGAAGGAAAGAATATTATACAGACCTTATACCACGGCAGATTTTTTTATTTGTTTGCTTAAATAAACAAAATCAAAAGAAAGCACATACCGAAAGCAAAACCTCCAGACTTTCTGTTCAGAACTGCCTACTGAGGTTCCTTTAAATAAAATAGTCCCTGGGCAGTCTGGACTGCACTGAAGAAGCTCATCCTCCAAGTGATTTGAAATGCTGAAAAGGTTTTTCCTCCTTCAGTAAAAGATTATCAAAGTTCACTTTGTAAGTGCACATGTATATTTTATTTCACAAAGATTACCAGTTTTCTTTTCATCCCAACATTGTCCTGCTGGGAACAGGTGGCAGAACTCCTGGCACCAAAGCAATCTCAAAATGTACAATAAACAGAGATAATTTGTTGCTGTTGTCTTAATGATCAAAAACGGAGCTCCTCTGGCAGTTCTCTCCCCTTCTCCCCCCTAATTTTTCTCTATTTTTTCCCCATCTTTTTTTCTTTCTTTTTTTTAAATGCTGTATTTGAGGCCAAATCCAAAGCTAGGAGTGGGAACCCCTGTGCTACTGACAGATTTTTACTGGACAAATACAAGCAGCAGGGTCATAATGCACAGCCTCTGGTGCAGAAATTCAAGTAGTACTCAGTCATTCCCATGAAACAGAGCACCAGACAGAGCTATTGAAAGATCTTCTGATATTTGGGGGTTTTTCAGTCTCAAAAATGTAAAAGTATGAGCAATGAGGAGTATCCTATTGCTGCACTGTCAGAAGATGCAAGAAACAATGCATGTTTTGCAATTCCCCATCCATACTTAAAAAGCCCCATATTCTTGCTGTTTCATGTCCAATTTAGACTGTTCACTGCCAAGTTCAAGGACACTTTAAAACAACAAAAGTTATTTTCTTGGCAAACTTGTAAATCTTTATTAGCAACTTTGGGATGTGGACACAGCATCATAAGATCTATCAAGAACTGCCAGTGTGGAATGCAGTATTAGAGAGCTGACAGCAGACTGGTGGATGAGAAGATCGAGAGCAGCCCTGCAGAAAAGGACTTGGGNCCCACTGCAGGGGGGTTGGACTAGATGACCTCCAAAGGCCCCTTCCAACCCAAACCATTCTAGGATTCTATGACTTCCCCAGCAAAGCTCTCCAGAGTTTCCTTACGGCACAGATGAACTGCTCCTCCTCCAGGGAAGTCCCATGCAAGCTCTGAAATGTTTCTTTACTTTGGAATTAAGAGATTTCAACTGCTGACAGAAAGGAGAAGGTGGACACTCTAATACTTAGATATAGCAATGCTCTGTTTTCAGACCATACAATTGAGTATTGCTACATAGGCTAACACTTGTTTCTAGGAAGACTGCAAAGCCTTTCAGAAACACAGCAAATGTTCATGATGTCTAAGCAGTTACATGGACATCTAGTGCAGGTTAACACACATCCTCTGCTGACAGCTTTTCATTTACTGCCTTTTCATGAACACAAAGTTGTCTGTTTTTTTTACTTGTTAAGTAAACAATGGGAGTTTAGTATTAAGTCATAATTACAAAATCTTTTTATTGGAGGATTCTTTTACTTCTATAAAGAGCAAATCACTAAGAACAATGGAATGTAAGTCTTGCACAGCTAGTATTTCCTTACTTTGGAATGCCTAACATTATGTAGGTATGAAGGTTACATCTGCTTTCTGAAAGCTAAGCCTTTAACTACACAATCACCACCTTTTACATACTCAAATAGCAACTCCCTATGAACATCTCCACATGTAGAATCTTAGCCTTATGTACTCACTTTGTTTTTATAATAGTCAAGTATGCACAAGCACGAGAGTTTAAAAATATCAGCAATGTATTTGTGCATATGTGTATATATATACCCACAGTGTGTATATGGATGAAGAACTTGCAGCTATATGAGCAACAAGCTGATCCACAATAATTCTGTGCCCACACAGAGCTCCATTACCTTCAGAGGTGCCTCATATGATCTGTATTTCTGTACTTTTAACAATACTTTCTAAATTACTTTACCAGATATCATACTCATACTACAGAAATAATGGAAAAGAACAGTAAGCATGATAAATACATAAGCTAATGGGTAGTAGGCTGTACAGCTCTGCAAAGAGATTATTACAGGCACAATGCCACAGATTTATTTATGGCTTAAAGCAGTGCATGTCATAAGCATACATAGTTTTAGTAGGTGGAGTCATCTGACCCAATCTGGCAGAGCTTTCACATGGGAATGGCAAGGACTCATTATCCATGAATTAATGCTTTTATTGGCAAAAATTGTCTCCTATGTATATTCCTGAATGAGAACAATATGAAGTAGTTTCCAATGATTCACAAAGTTTTTCCTTTTGAAAAACTGGCTGACTAACAAGGTCACTTCCTTTTTGAGCTCTGCTTCAGCTCTCTAGTCCTTCAAGCTATGCAAGCCTGCACACTTGACTCATTTGTCCACTCCAGCCAAGAGCCTAAATTCAGGGTTGAAACAGTTACCACTTAAAATTAAGCTCCTATCAAAGCTTAGCACAGCAAGGTAACTCAAATCTACATCACTATCATGTAAAATTTAAATATGCAGATATGGTTACTTGTCTCTGTATTCAGATGGACATTAGTAATGCTGCTACAGGTCTGAAATGAAGCATGTACTTTTTCAATGAATCATGGATTTCACATCTTACTGGAAAGGAAGGCTTACTGGTAGCTCAGTACCCCCAGCACAATGGCTGACCCATTCAGTTCACATATCACTCAATCACCAGCTCTGCCTGGAAACCCCTCTTCTCTTAGTCTGCTGTATCTTCTGAGACCACAGAGCCTGGGGACATGACTATACATATGTCAAATAGGGTCCACAGGTTTGATCTCAATTGCATTAAAGCAGTATTACTGTATTAACCAGCATAATGTTTCTGAAATTTATGGATTGGGTTCAGGCTTCAGCCTTTCAGATGCCCATACAGTAACAGAAACAAATAAGGAACATCTCTAAGGGTGCTAAGCTAGAGTACTTCTAATATCATTAAGAGTTCAGCCTGAGTCCCACTACAAAGCCATCTAAAACTTGTTCTAAGGATATGGCTGCTTCAGTGTCCACAAAAGCAATCTCATCTCCGACTTACCAGAGCAAAAATCATCCTTCCCCTCCCTTGCCATCCTCATTACATACCTGCATTTGCAGTTTTCCTTTGCCTTCCCTCCTCAATCATGGCACAGTCTGAAAATCCNTCACGACCGACCCTCCTCAATCATAGTAGATATCTGCTGCTGTCCTGACTTCCAAGGCTCCTCCTAGCCATTTTACTTTATTCTCTTCAATTCTGCACAACCAGACTGAATCATTGCTCAAGGTAGCTGGCAGCACAATGCTCCAACAGCTATTAACCATATTTTCAAAAGGTACACCAGGCATTCCCCATAGCTTCCCTCATCTTTAAAAACATTCTGTAAGACTTTACAAAGCTACTAATCTATTCTCTTCCAAAACTCCTCTTAAAACCTTCCTCCATTGAAATGACCATAGAAAAAAATTGACAGCTCTGACTCTTAATATAATAAAAACACTAAAGCATGTTGAATACCATTGTATCACTTTCTTAGGGAAATTTTTTAAAGAAGCAATGGACAGGCAAACCCAAGAACTACAGGACTCAAGTGACTTTCACTGGAATAATTAGTAAGAACTACATATTTTGATAGAATGCACACAACACTGTTACAACAATGCTCTACCAAAGAAAAGCCTATTTTTATGATGCCCAGTTCAAATCTATACCTTATGATGATGCATGACACAACAGTGGTTTCATGTGATAGGCTGTGGCCCCATAACTCTAACAACATGAACAGGCAATGCCCAAAGCTTTCCTCCAAATCAAAACTACATATCCCAAGGTTTAACCCCAACAACCACTCCCCATCTCCCTATGGGCTCTACTCTCTGCCTTGATGCACAAGGGGAAGGCTTTTTGTTGCTCAAGTGAGGCCACAACTGAACCACACGCTCCCCATGGAGCCCAGAAAGCTTCAGCTTCATCATTTATCCAGTCTGGAACATGCTATTTGGCCTCTGTACTTCCGAAATGGAGTTCCAAAGGTGCTTCATAGCCCAGTGTGAGCAAGCCAATTCCACCTCCCGTGGCAGAACCACAAGTCCTTTTGCTGCCAACCCCCGTGATTAGCAAGGCAGTGAAAAGAAAGTGTCACCTCTAAAGTACAGGAATAGCTTGCATTATCCTCCTCTCTGTGGTTACTGAACCAAACAGTCTTTCATGTATTAAAAAAAATTTGACTCTTATTCTGTTTCCATGCAATAAAAATACATAATATTGGCTTTTCCTTAAAAATACTTCTCTTATGAAAAGCATTCCATTTGTACTGACTTCAGTGGAAGGTGCGTGGGTGTGTCAAAAAGAATTAAATCCCAAGACACTTATATCTCCCTGTATACTTAGAGCAACAATTCAAACCTTGTTTGTTTAGAAGAAAAAGGTCAGCTACAGACAGTTTGGGAAATACAATGGAATTGCCTTAATCCCAAGATCTCAAATCCAGACAAGCCAATTCAATCCTGTTCAGTTTGGATCCCACTTCAGCAAAACACCCAACTTAAACAAGACATGAAATCCTGCTGAAGTGCCTTGCTAACTGTGGACCTAGGTACTATTGCAACAAAATGAATATAGTAGAACAAGTTGTCATGTGGCATACTGGGGCATTCATTAGATCTACACATGCCCTTGGAGGGCTGGAGGGAAGAAGAGATTTGAGCTGATGGAGGGAGTTTGGACATTTGTGTCCAGGGGACTATTATGTCTCAGCACCCTGCTAATCTTTCACAGTTTTCCTTTCTTCCAGACTCCACAGCACCTTTGTTTCATTCCATTTATCCTCTTCCTCCCTCCTCCCTTCCCTTCCCCTCACTCTCTCTTGGTGGCCATTAACTACGCTGACAGTTTGACAGGCTGAAATAAGGAAATAAAACACTTAAACATTGTTTCCTGATGTATGCATTCATCTCCTCTGCCAAACACAGATATTGAGGAGATACTTCACTCCTCCTGTCAGCTTGCTAAATTATAGCCCAGCTCTCACAGCAACACAACTCTCAGGTTTTGTACATTTCACTTGATCTGTCTTCTTATCAGAGGGCCATGCAGGGGCCCTTTCCAAGTCTTCAGCAGGACCTTCTTGTATTTATATTCTTAATACCACATTTCATATGCCTAGAGTTGAATTTCTGTTAAAAGCAATCTCATGCTTCTACTGAACACACTCACATTATCAAGATAGCTCCACTTGCTTAGATTACGATGAAACTACTTTGGGAATAAACTAAACTAGATTGCATTAAACTTTGTGTCATTCTCATAACCCATTACAGCAGCTGAGTAACTCAAACCCTAGTTTTGCTTTAACCAGGTTTATTAGACTTCTATTTAAGCATTTTCTCCTGGTTGACAACAAACATGCTGCTGGAGACTAGAGGCATCCCACCCTTTATATAAAAACCCCACTGCTTACAGCATTGGCTTACAGAAAACCAACATTGCTCAGCTCCCTGAGGGAAAGCTGCAGTGATACTGTCACTGCTCATTACCTCCAGTGGGTGTTGCTGTGAACAAGCCTATGGGGGAACAAAACACATGGAAAAGTATTACAGAAGCTCATAAACATGTCCCATGTCCAAAAAGTTTGCCCGCTCCATACAACCAGAAAAATGAATGCTTGGTAAGAAACTAAATAATTGTACTTTGCCATTTCCAACTGTCTTCCATGACAATTAGACAAGCACATAGTACTTTATCCACTCTGCTGGCTGCAATGGAGTCAAGTCATCATTTTGTAATTTCAGTAGCTGCCAAGGTCTGTGGAGAGTAGCACAGTGCTGTGGCCACAGCCTCTCAGGGATGTCCAACAACCAGTAACCATTGCAGAGGAGACTAACCTCACATCTTCACCATCCCAAAACAGCTACAGAGTTGTAACAATCAGGACACTGAAATCCCCATATACACGGCACTGCTTTTTGAAAAGTTGTATAACAAATGTATCAATAGCAAACAATATACTGTTACTTTTTCCCCTGCTGTGGCTGATAGGGAATGTTTCAGCTATCAGGTAGAAACAGAGCAGAAGCAGATCATTTCAAAGGTCCAAGATGTGCCAAATTAAAGTCTCCTCTTCACACTCCAATGTTATAAATTCTTGCAGAACTTCATTCTTTTCTTTGCTTCCCACTTTCTCATTATTTCAGATACCTCTGATCATGACCCAAAGAAACAGCCTTTGAAGTAACTGTGTAACTCCACTGATATCACCCAAGGTAGGATAAAAAACCCAAACCACCAACAAAACCACACAACAAAAACATCCACAAGGAAAAGTCTGTGTAAGTGATGCTGCTGAGATTCAATTTTAAACTATTTTCTGTTTGTAAAAGTTGCTATTTAACAGCCAAAAATATTTAATCACTCTGAAGAGCGAGCAGAGAGGGAGTGGAAAAGTAATCCATTTGCTCATCTAGAAATGATTAGGGATTTGCTACTGCTTTCCAATATTGACTGTCCAAGAGCAGTATTTCAACTGGTTACACCCATTCCTTTTGTTATCCTCCCAAGACATATTAATAAAAGCAGCAGCCTGTTATGTGCCATTATTTATCTGAGAGGTTTTGAATTTCATGAATGAAAATGAAAGAAAACATCAATAAAGCAAGAGGAAACATAAGTTCCTTACTACTTCCTCCACACAAGCATATAAAAGGAGGCAGTCAACCAAATACTAGTGTTAACTCTTTGCGGACAGTACGCACAGAACTTCCTAAAAATATTTAGGATTGACTTCATCATCACTGGAAATAATAAAGAGCTGTCAAAGGGCACCAATCTTTTTCCTTTATTGTTATTTCATGCTGCCAGAGAAGAGATCCCATCCACTTGAGATCAAGGCAAACCCCATGGTATTTTTCAAGAGTATCAGCTACTGATTATCACATATTAGCCATTTTTCAGTTCAGCTACCTGCTACTCTGAAATTCTGATATTTCACAAACATACTTTGCCATCCCAGAATGCTTAGCACAGACTCACTTATTTTATCAACAGTCTTGGATTTGTTTACTACTAGATTAAAAATAATCAATAAAAGGAAAAGGTGGGAAAAGGGTAAAACAAGGTTGATTTTGCAAGTGTAGCTTTTCAAATTGTACATTTCTACATTTGGCTAAGTTTTTTATTATTCATATAGTATCCAAATTTTAAAGCCATTTTAGCCTTATTTATATGGTATCTTACTCTTTCCCAGTAAACATTTTTAAAATGAAAAATGAAGATAACCCACAAATAAAATCCATTATACTAAAACCAAATTAACCAAAAATACACAGGCAGTAGAAAAAACCCACAACACTGAAATGCTAGAAAGTTTAATTTCTTTCCATAGTTTTCATAGGAACAACTATCATTGTTCATTTTCTTCAGCATATTTTTTCTTTCTTATTATGGAATAGTAGAGTATTACTATTTTATTTTCCTGAACTAACTTGTCTTCTTCCGAGGTTTGCTCTTTGTCCTCTACTTACACAAAGCAAGCTTGCAACTGCTACTGAACTTGGAAATACTTCTCTTTAAAAACCTGTACAACGTAAGACAATATTGGTTCATAAACAGTGGTCTCTTGCCAAGCTATAACCATGCATTTGTGGCTTCTCAGTCATCTGAACTAGCATCCAGAATACAAAAGTCTGAACTTCTCAATAACTATTACCTACCTTATCCAAGCAGTGCCTTCACACCATAGGTGAAGCAGCACTCACAGGTCTCCTGCAGCTTGCTATTCCTCTGCACATATTTCATGCTCTTTTCATTGTAACAAATGTAACTTTGCTGCTGCCAAGAGAGGTCCATCAGGCAGGTTTGGAAATAGTGCTGCAAAAGCTTGAGGCCCATCCAAAAATAAATGGCAACCATAGATAGTTTTGGTGTGCAACGCAATAGCAACAGCACATCCAGAGGGAATGCAGGTTGAGCCTTAAGCTAGCGACATCATTCCACAGAAGGTTACATGCCCTGCTGCCCCCTTCAAACCCCACTCTCCAGACTTCCAGAAGAGTTCACTTGCACATCTGTACATATACTGCAAGGAGCTTCCCCTCCAGGACTTCTGCACAACTTTCTTGCTCTCTATGGGCATTAAAACATTCTTTGTAGGGCAGAAGTAGCTCCCAAGTTTGTGTGAAAATGCCTGTTTGTGTGTACGTGTGCCTGAGTATTTACATATGTGAGCATGCTGCTTTCTTAGAAATAGAGTTGGCTGTCAGCATGGCAGCAAGTTGTAACCTTTCTACTGGGTACTGCATTTGATTATGGTTACCACAGTTCTTCCACCTCCTTGCATCAAGTAGTATTGAAAAAATACTCTTGAATGCTCCTGCAGGACAACGTAAAACTTGCTGACTTTAGCTTTTAGCCTGACATTCATTTTGCCCAAGGTTTCTCAAGTGTGAGAACTTCAAAAGTCAGTGTGAGGAGCACATACAGCTTCTAAAAATAGAAACAAATTCTCCATTGTTCAAATCCAATTTACATAGTAGGTATCAACATATGATTATCTTAAGTGGAAATGCAAGGAAATATTGAGCAGTAAATTGAGAAAAATACTAGACACTGGGTAAACCACAAAAGAAAAGATAGGTGCTTTTCACATTTTGAGAAGCAAACAAATTAGATACAGCAGCTCTTCAGTCACCTGTAAATTAATGAACTTGAGCTCAAGGATGAACAATTACTATCCCTGAGTTTCAAATACAGAAACGTAAAACAGAGATGAGCACAAAAAAAAAGTGGAAAGTAGAAGGGAGCTCTTTCCATCCAGAGGGTAGATAGACTATGGTTCATGGCAGTGTCATGGGTGGGAGAAGGATCACAGCTGACTGTAGTAAGTCATCTTCCACAAGGTCACCTACCATCATGATTTAGTGTCACCAGAAAAGCACTGCACATCAAAAGCCATTGTGTAGTTGTACCCTTAAGCACAATGCTAAAAAAAGCCTAAAATTGACTCCTTCCCATTTGCTCTTGTGTTCAAGGAAGTTCTTCTAGACTGTCTGTACTAGCGTGTGGAAGATCACAAACAGGCACATGTAGCATGAGTAAGACCATTTACTAGCTGTCTTAGCTTATTTCAGCCCCTCCCATAAGTGAAGTAACTATTGAAAATCTAACCATTGTCTTTAAAAAGAAAACCTTATTAAAAAGCATTGGTTTTTTCCTTCCACACAAAGGTCAGCTTTATACCAATACTTTCAGGTTAAAATGAAACCTGATGTTAACAGCTATCTTCCAGTAGTCAAGATAAGCATGGAGTGGTGGTCCTCATCTCCAAATGTACTAGTCCCCATCACCTGCAAAGGAAGTTCCTACTTAAAACTACTATTTACAAGAGGATGTTTATGAGAAATTCTAGTTGGGTATTTCCATGCATGCTAGATATAAGGGGCTCTTTACAAAGAAAGTCTCAGAAACAAATTGTCCTTTTCACCCTCCAAATGGCAGAAAGCCAAACAAAATTAAACTTGAATATACTTCCATAGTGTCTCAGCAAAACTAGCATTTGTGTGCCTCATGCCTTCTGTTTCCTTTAAGGGCTGAGATCCCTAGATAGACCAATTCATCCACGATGCATCAAAGTCTTATGTTTGTATTGTCCATGGATTTTAGAAGAGTCCCATTTCTTTTTCTTTCCCAGTTCTACTATTACATCAGTAAGGACAAAAAGACAGGTCATCAAAAATAACTAAAACCATGAGTGGCATGGTTTAGATGTTGTGTTATTGGGTCATAAGCTGGACTTGATGATCCTGGGGGTCTTTTCCAGCCTTGGTGATTCTGTGAAAATCATGTTAATGACCTGAAGGAAAAGCTATGAGTAAACTTTCCAGTGACAAGCAATTTTGACAAATCAAATATTAAATTCAGAAAGAACCATTCTTCAGAGATAGTAATACAAAAGGCAGTATTCTCACTCCTGCAAAAATGCTCTGCTCACATTATCAAGGCCAAATGAATTTTCAAAGTCAAAATGGTGAAATGAAACAGAGCTTTACAATCTCTGTCAAAACCAACATTATTTTTCACAGCAAACACCAATTTACAGTATTAATCAAAGCTACCAGCATCCCCAAAAGACCTGGAAAGACAAACCCCATACAATCAGAGGGGAGTGGGTGGTAAGGGAAATAAAAAAAATGAAATCAGTGCTCAAAGGTAAGATGAGTCTTAGACAACAAAGCCTCTGAAACTGCAGGAGCTTAACAAGCATATGTATTTCTTTTACTTATTCCCTAGGACTTCTCTCAACTGCTTTAGCTCCCTCTTTCCACAGCTTAGCCCTGCTGGTTTTTTTTATTCCTCTTTTCCTTCCACTTCCTTTTAACTGTTCAAATTACTGGTCAGGATTGGAAAAAGGTAAGACCAATTAGCTCCTTTCTACTTTCTTCACATGATAAAAGTTTTGGATGGAAGTTATAAAGCAAACCATCTCATAGGTAAAGCCACCAAATTCTCTACTCAGCAATCACAGCAGTCAGTGATGGGGATCCACTTCAGGTTAGTGCCTCTAGGGATCTGCTACCTGGGGCAGGGCTGTCAGCTCTGTGGCAAGAGCTGCCAAATTCACCCTGGACATGCTGAACAGACTCCAGCTCTGCACGCTGTGCAGCTGGAAAGAGCTACACACTTTATAACTGCTTATAAGACTGATAAAAATCCAGACACTCATAAAAATGTGTATAAAAGAAATAAAGAAGCCTCTTGCTCAGAAGCCTGCTTTGTATGTTCACAAGTATTTAAATTAATGCATCTGATGGAGTAATGAGAACCAGGTAGAAGATGGCACTTCCTTCTGATGCTAAGATAATTAAAAGGGCAAGGTATTAACTAGCTTTGGAAAGAAAAAAGTTATATTGGTTGTTCAGGGGATTACAGTCCTGTCTTGATCCCATCTTCACTAATCATTGCATTTAGTCATTAGACACTTTACCCATTCCCTGGAATCCATGGCTGCTGATTACTGTTTGCTGATCCACTCTTCAGCCCCAATTTAAAATACAGGGATAGTACTAAAATGCCCTTTAGAAAGGCCAGATAATGCCATTTCTGGTTTGCACTACAGGAAAGAGATTCCGTCACAGCTACTGGTGTCAACTACATCCTCATCTTTTTACTAATGTGCTCCTCACACACAGAGAAACGCAGTGGATGAGATATTTCTTGGTTAGTCAAATAAGTATGTGCTACTCACTTTTTTAAGTACCTGAGAAAAACTCCATAAAAGAGTTGCTCTGCTGCCCCCCCCCAAAAAGTAAGTCGTCTTTAGGGCAATCTAGTCCCTCCACACTTTGCACAGAGTTCTGGATACCACTACATTTGCCGCATTCACCAATTTACAGTATTAATCAAAGCTACCAGCATCCCCAAAAGACCTGGAAAGACAAACCCCATACAATCAGAGGGGAGTGGGTGGTAAGGGAAATAAAAAAAATGAAATCAGTGCCGCATTCTCGGCATTTTTGAAATTTAGCTCCTAACTTGTGTTCTCTGACTTCGAGGATCCTCATTCTGTGCTGTTAGTTTGCACTGATGTCAGCAGTTGTCTTGACTGAGAAATCCAATTATCATCATACTTCTGAAAATAAAGTTTAATTATAGGCAAGTGTGATGAAGCTATAAATTATGATTATTATCAGAGTGAACAGTAGCATAACCAATAGCATTAAGAATATATCTGAATATTCTCATAAGGCAGAGTCCAAGTCTTTGAATTCTGTGAAAATATTCCCATTGATGTTAAGTCTCTGGACTTTAGAGACAATTAATTAAATTACTACAATTCTACTTGTAATAATACTGCAATTAAATGCATTACAGGTTCTTTCAGTAAGGGTATTAAAACTAAGGAACAGGTGTAATCTAAGAAATAGTAACATGGTAAGTCTGGCATGATATTCTGTCAATAGAAAGTTGTCCTAGTTATTCACATATTTTCCTATTCATCTTTTTATACCAGAAAAACTGCATTAGGAGAGAAGTCAATAAAATATTTAAAGTCACCTCTTTTTTTAGCATGATTGCTGAACTAGAATAGCAGTTTACTTCTGTTTGCTTATTTCTACAGTCTGACAGTCATTGTTTTTCCATGTTGCTAGTGAAAACTTCTCCAGCTAAATAAATTCAATTAAGAATTACTTTGACTCTGTTTATTCCCTGAAACGTAACTGTGATGTTTGCTGGACAACACAAAAATTCCACCATATCCAGAGGAAGGATCTATCTTCTTTTCTGTCCTGTTTTTGTTAATAAGCAAATGTAACTGTGACTCCATTGAGAGCAAGAGGAAAGGAGGCAGAGAGCTTCTCTCTCAATAAACTGTTGCACACAGTAGGACTAATAGCATACTGTCTCATAGCCATCATTAGGCTAGCTAGTAAGTAGTACATTATCTTTGGTTTTCTTTCTTTCTCCAGGGCACAGTCATGTAGTTACTGCTCCTCATTATCCTTGGAAGCTGTAAATTTAAGTGTAAACTCATTGTCTCTGCAGGGTTTGCAGGTGAGTAGTGTGTAATGTCATTTAGTTCCTTTTCTCTACTGAATTTTGTAGAACCCACATCTTTAAAGGATTCTCCGCCTCCCATCTTCACTAACTGCTAAGTGTTGGAATCAGCACTGTAACCCCTCTGGTTTGGCCAGAAAGATCATTTGCCACATTCAAGGAACCCACATCTGTGTGGTCCCCCAAATGATGTGTGGCCACTACAGGATCTCATAAATTAAATGAGGGTGCTCCTGGGCACTGGTGGGACAGCAGCCAGGCAGCTTCAGGCACCAGGGGAATATACTCCATCCACTTTTACTACCAGTTTCTCCACCACTGCCTGCAGTTCCTCAATTATGGCTAGCATCCTACCTCAAAAGCTAATGAGGGAAGCATGTTCTTTCCTGCTTATGGAGCTGCAAATACATCAAAAAAAGAAAATTGACCCTTTTACTGACTCAGATGCCAACTCTACATTAAGCCTGAAGCTTCCAGTTCATCTTTTGTGCTTGCTCTTATTATTCAATTAATTTTTTGTGGGTAGCCAGAGACACACTGGAAAATATGTAATATGGAAGTAATTACAGCATTAGAACACAAGACAGAAATCCACAGAGCTGGACCATGTCTAGTGGCTCAGGAAGGACTTAGTCCTTCATCTGACCCACCCACATCTACACAGCAAAAAAAAGAGGGTTGGGAGGAAACAGAAGTTGTGCATTAAGTGCTGCTCATTTCTGCACAGGTTGACAGACTAGAAGAGAGAAGAGATCCCAGCGCAACTAAGCAAACACAAAGACAGATGCAAGCTGTTAATTAATACAACCAAAGGTGAAAAGGCTGCAAGAAAGTACCACTCTGTGCAAGACTGAGCTGATGACTAAGTACAAGAGGCCACCTTTGCTACCACTGAAGACTTCAGGAAGGAACTAAGACCTGCAACCTGCCATGCAAGATATGCAGATTAACTTAATACAGAGTATGGTTTCTACCTCATGACCAGCCTAATATGCAATCTACTGAAATTCTGTATTCCTATAGGCAGAGTATGAGCTGACAAAAGATAACCCTCCTTCCTCAGCCGAGTCACAAGTGCTTGCAAAACAATAGAAAACAGATAGTTTAAACTTAATTCAGCAACAAGGATTGCCACCATCTTAATGAAGAGACAGATGGGTTTTCCAAACACATCTGGGCCATGAAATTGCTAACCAGTAAACACAGGTATTCTAGTTCTTCCAGGCAAGATCTATGCCCACCATCAGCACAGCTTTTGCTTCATACAGCTGGTTCAGAGAAAGTCCTGAGTGGCAACAGGACAGTAATAAGAACTTTCACAGCCTCCAAAACAGCACAGAGGAGGGAAATCAGATTTTCTGTTCTCTTAAAACCTGTAGCACTACAGCCATAATTGATTGGTGCTTGTTTTGGGAAGGTCAAAAACAAATCTTGACCTTTTTAATTGCTAATGTACTTATAAGTTATCATGGAAACTACTTCATTAATTTCTTCTATACCCTTTTGACACAACTGGATTTATAGGGGGAAAAAATCATATTTAGCAATTGCCTCAGTCTAGAAAGAGCAAAAGTTTTATAATTTTATTTTTATGGTTGAGACTTGTATATACATTTTAATAGTGCTGCCATCTTGAAAATCATTAATGATAACTTAGATAGTTTTAAAGGCTGATTCCTTTAGACAGAAAAAACACTTAAATGACTAAAAACATTGTCATTTGTCCATTTTAAAAACACCCAGAGGATCACCACTAGTGTATGAGTATGCTCCTGTGGAAAACAATTTAAAGTTTACTATAAAAATATCTTTAAAAATATGCTTCATTTGCTTTTTAAAAATACAATCAGAGCAGAATTAGTAGCTATTTTGATACTCAGTCTAGCAAGTATTAAGACTGATAATAAATATACTGAATAAATGTTATAAAGGCTGTGAAGCCTCAATGTCAACCAACTAGCATTTGGAAACTGATTAAAAGTGTGACTGATAGCAAATGACTTATGCTGTTGTATTGTCAAGCTTTAATAGTCTTCCACATTTAGCCAAACTGATATAGTATGCCTAGCAGAGCCTCATGTTTTGTAAATATTAATCCTTTAGTGGATTCATTGGATTACCTGTATTTTATCATTCAGCAGAGCCCAACTGTACTGCATTGTGCTGAAAATTGACATAGCTAGCAAGGAAGAGACATGAAGCAACATTGACTTCTTACCTACTATTTCCTTGCTTGGATTCAAACAAAGAAGAAAACAGCTGCAGGTGATATCAACTGGACAGATTACTGTGGGCAGCCATGAACTCAGTTATATCATAGAAACTGTCAATATAGCTTAGTCTCAAAATAGGTTTTCATCATCAACTGAATTCAGTTTTAAGACTTTCTTAAAAGACTCCCAAATAATTAAATCACATTCTTGCCTGGGCTAAGATGTTCAAATTTAGGAACTAATTCCAAAGTTAATTTCCAATTTTAACTGAATGTATCATAGCTACACTTCTTAAATTTTGCATAATACTTTGATGATTTCATATGTAAATCCAATCAATCAATAAGACAGCCTTATGAAGCTATATATGTACACAGAAATATGACTTAATGATAAATTTTAATCCATCCTTTGGATAAAATTTCTCTATACTGTTTAGTTGCTGATCAAAAGCTGATTAGTGATCCTACTTGGATGGACAGACAAAATTCTTCAAGGACATGTAAAGGTCATGAAGACAGTCATGGGTTTGCCTTTGTCACTTGGCCTCAAGAAGCTTTCACGTTGTCTTAAAGCCCCTTGGTTCACACTGCAACTGCAGGAAAGCATGGCAACCCTCTCCCTTGCTTCCCTTTGGCTTTCCTCTCCTTGCAGTCCACTCATAACTGACCTACAGAACAGGTCCATTTAGTGGCAACACACTTCACCTTCCTTCAGGCACAGTCTGAAAAATCATTTGGGGTCTGCTGTGGCCCCTGGTNAGAACCAAACACTGGTGAAGTCTCTTGGTGGCTTTCCTGTATCTTCAGGGTACTAAAATCCCTCACTTCTTAAATACCTTGTATCATCTGTGCTTTGTTCTTCCAGAGGGAAACTCATACCTAAATTTGACCACATGAAAGACCACAGACTCACAGCAAAGTGTGAAAGAGCATTGCTCCTGCTAGTGGAAGCACTCTTTACACAGCACTTACGGAAAGCAAACAGAAATGGGAACTTCAGAGTTCTTACCCCAGCATTATTTTCAAAATAGCTGCAGGAGAGAAAAGGAACAAGCCTCCATTAAAAATACTGTGGCTCAGGTGCAACAGGGTATTTCTGAGAACTGCAGCTGCAAGTATTCAGCCTGTATGGAGGGCCTCTATCTTGGAGGGCATGAGAGGCTTGACATAAGGCCTTCAAGAGTGCTCCGAGGACCCTGGATGAAAAACACTCTAGAAGGGCAAACCTCGTTACTGCAAGTTCAACATCAGGCCATGCTTCCAACTCCTTTTAATCAGGAATATTTCTTTCCATTATTAGTTCAGGCAATGGTTAAGAAGCAAACCTTTTTTTAAAAAAATACATATAACAGAAAATTTGCAATTCAAATTGGTATTTTTAATCTTAAAAGTATTTTGGTGGAATGGAGTGAAAAATAGAAGGAACAAGTCCCATAAATCTGTCACTTGCAGAGCACATCACTCACAGCTTTCCCCAGCCCACTGAGGAGGAGAGCCATACAGCTTTAAAATGACTTCATTCCCATATTTACATATTTTTAATAGGGCTATGATGAATCTCCTTCCGCTTGACTCCTATTTTGAGCTGTGATATTTTAATCTCCATTCTTGCTGCAACTTAGCAGATGAATGTGCAGTGTGACAGAGCTCAGAGGAAATAGTATAAATAAAGCAAAGTGGAGCTATGACATCTCACATTTTATAGCTTTTTTATTGTAGCCTAAGCATAAACAGAGCACAGCTGTGTTATACTTACTGCTGTGAGCACTCCCCCAGCTCCAACCCCCTACTGCTTTTAAAGAGACAGACACTGCCCCTGCTCAGGATCTTCTGGGTACAAGCACTGCTGTTTCAGACATCACTAAAAGAAGCAAACTCCCTCCATCCATTGCTTCCCTTTCTTTGTTTTCATTTTTCCTCCTTCTACTGATTTGCCCCTTGCCTGCCTTTCCCCTAGCAGCCCAGGATGTGACCCCACAGTTCCCAGTGCGCACAGCCAGCCTTCTGCTGCTACCTACTGAAGGATGAGGCCTTTCTTCCCTCACTGCTATAATTTGCTGTGTTTAAAGTACATAGACACGTGCAGAGTACAGAAACAATTTGCAAAAACAACACTTTGGTAAGAGACTTGTAACTAGCTGGAAGTTCTTGAAGTACTGCCATCTTTTAAAGGTTGTATTCTACAGAAAGGGCTCTCTCATTTCTCATCACTTCTTGATAGGTTTTTTTGCCCCCTCCACAGAAGTCAGTTGGAAAGAAAGAAAAGACACTAACTTTACTCCTACCTATTTAAAAACAAATTATCATCATGAGCTCCTAGACAGCAAAACCTCTTTTCACCTCAGGAAAATGAGATACCACAGAGGGTGATTGGGCTCTGGAATAGGCTGCCCAGGGAGGTGGTGGAGTCACCGTCCCTGGAGGTGTTTAAGAAAAAATTGGATGTGGCACTGAGTGGCATGGTTTAGATGTTGTGGTGTATAGGGTCATAGGCTGGACTTGATGATCCTGGGGGTCTTTTCCAGCCTTGGTGATTCTGTGATCTCATCATAATCATCACTGAAAAAAAATCCCATTTCTAGCTTCAGACAAGAAAAATCACAATACACCTGGACACTTTCATGGCTGTGAAAACAAAAACCCAATAGCCATTTTCCCTCATGGAGGCCAAGAACACTGCTTATCCATGTGGCATACTGAAAAAATTCTGCAGTTGGACTCAAATCTTAAAGGTCTTTTCCAACCATAATGATTCTGTGAAAGTGCTTCTCCATCTCTCATTTCAATGTTCTAAACAGAGATGCACCTAACACATGATGTGCAAGACTTTCTTCAGCTACCCATTTAATAAAATATAAGGTATTGTAATGGTTACACTCAACTTGAAAACTACATCTAACTTTCCCAAATATAGGGCCATGGGACATACACTGAAGTTCTTTGCTCAAGGATGACTACGTTGCATGTCTCATCCTGCTAACTTGCTAACTAAGCCTCAATAGGGAGGGAAGTTTCAGTGACCACCAATGCTAACCTACAAGCTGCAACCTTGTTGTTCTGGCCATCATTTGCTCTGCCTCTATGCTCCTCTGTGCCCCACTGATCCTTGAGAGGATCTGCTACTTCATTGCTACCTGAAATATTTTCTGCAGCAATTTTCCACTGTCTGGGGTACAATATAGCATGGAATAAAGCATCAAGTAATGTTTATGCAAGCAAAAGAAAGTGGTTAAAAATAGCAAAGTAAAACTATGTTAGATATACACCAACAATTGTATATAAAATTAAAAAGAAATTTTAAAAGCCACCCAGAAAGCATAGTGAAATTGTTTATACACATAAGATGCTGATTAAACTAACAAGCTTTTGAAGTTAAGATCTCAGATTCTCATCTCTGCTCCAAGTCATCTCTCAGTTCATGACTTACCAAGGCACCAGCCTGACACAGATCTGCTTAGAAAACTGCCCTATTGTGAGAATATTAGAATTCCTTCATTTTGCAGGCAAATTATTGTATCTTTTTAAAAAGTGTCATCAAGATTCAGTTGTCTATTCCCCAAAATCCCCTTGAGCCTGTCCAATCCTACTCTGCCTACACAATCTATAACTTCACAAAGATAATGCCATCACAAGACCATACTAAGCACTTGGTCTGTGTGATGTCTGTACTGTGATCTCAGGCATTTTTGGAGAAGGGCAGGGATTGTAAGGAGAAAACACGTCTGCACTGACACTTGCAACATAAACCAGAGTCACTGTAGCCAGGAAGCACTGCTGAAAGCCATCCACACCTAAAAATCTCATTTGCAAACTCTTCAACACTTGGTCTGAGAGACACCTTGTCTCTCCTGGGGTGCAGCAACAAGGGGAAGCCAGGAAGGGGTCTGGAGAGCTGTGCTTTTCAGACCAATCAGATCCAGAAGCTCAAGAAGGCCCAATAAAGCTACCAACAGTAGGTTCCTACAGGCTTACCACCACTAGCAGCCACTGAGGTAGGAGGCAGCTGTGTACTTCACTCTGATCATAAGACCAATCCTACTTATCACCAAAACGTGCTCTCTGAATGAGTGAAGACTGGAGAATGAGGGCCCTAAATTCCTTTTAACTGAGACAGAAAATAAAAGATAAAGAGAAAAAATAGCATAGCCACAAAACAATGCTTTCCCTACTACCTCCCAACATCTACCTCCTGTTAAGTTAATTACATTTTTTCAAATTCACACATTTTCCTCATAACAATAGCACCACCAACTTCACTTCCCTGGGGATGGCTCCTAGTGTTTTTCAATGTTGCTGCAAAGCTTAGCAAATACCTAAAGCTGTGGTTGGTACCACAAAAAAAAAATCAGTACTATAAATTAGGATTAAAAAAATGAGAGATTGCAATGAAGTCTGGAAACCCAGACTGCCTTGCAGCCCTTCACACCTCTCATCTCCACTTGGAAAAAGATTCTGAAGATATTCATGAACACAATACTAAGCATGTTTTGAATGAGAAGAGCATGAAAACATTATGGTACAGATTTAATAACAGTGGAAGCTGACCCCTTAGGTACAGTATTAAACAATTTCTGACAGGGATGCTCAATTTTCAAAGCTTAGTCCAAATCAAATAATCTGAAGCCACAAATTAGACCTCCTTTAGAACTGGCCTAATGGAAAATTATGATCAGTATGAGATAAAACCCTCTATGAGCTTCCAATTAATACTGCTGACCCAAAATTCCTTTGCACAAACTTCCTGCTCCCTGCAGAACTGAAAGTTTAACACAATCTAACATGTCTCAGAAATTAAAAAAAAATAAACTCAATCACAGCACATGCCACAGTGCAGTGTATCAACACAGATATTGCAATGTTAAGGCATCACCAATTAATTGTCAGGCTGGTGTCATACTACGTAATGATGAAGTAGCTCTCACCTACTGTTTTTGAAGGTTAAATATGGCTAAGATCCTGATTTCTAGAGAAAACTTCTTATGGCCTGAAAGGCATTTCTGTTATAGGCCACCGCATCTCTCAGCAGCAGCTCTCAGCCAAATCAAATGGAAGAGGCTGCAGGCAGGAGCTGTAGGGTATCTGCTCTGACAAACAAAAAGAGGTAGCAATGGGCTTTTTTTTTCCCCTTCTTTTTGTTTAGTTTTCAGTCACAACAAATGAATGAAATGAACCAAAGAAAAGAACTAAGCTGAGAAAAAACAAAGTAAAATTAGTAACAGGCTAACAGCATATACCCACTGCCTAGGGCAACATACGGCTGATGGATGATGACAGCCAACAGACGAATCCTCATTCCCTGTCTACTAAACAAATTAGTAATCTCATCAATATCGTCACTACATTCACCTTCTGCAGCAGCTGCTGCTGCAACACAACTGCTGTTAAGCTTTAGGGGGAAAGCCTGGCTTTGTCTTTTAGTTTGCCAAATTCTGTGGGCAGTCAGAGTTGCCACCCTTTGGAAAACACACCTGACCTGATAAAAATGAAGAACTAACAAAATCTCATTTTTTAAAGAGCCTGCAGACCTGTGTTTGAAGGTGATTGTTACCTGGCATGGAACACTCTGAAATCCTAGGAATCTGTGCAAGTTGCACCTTCAGGGCCCTTCCCAGCTGTCAGGGTCTCTCCAATTAAAGTCTGAATTCAGAGACCTTAAGCTTGAAGAAGACACACCAGGACCTCTCCTCAGACTGAGATCTGGCTCTACAGTTCACTTTCCTTATCACTCCTAAACTTTCTCTCTAAAAGTGACTACAAATCTTTATTTTAAAAAATAAAGAATGATTTTTGGATATCTAACAGACTTTGCTGGCTCACCACCCCCAAATCGTTCAAAGCCCCATACAGCACTGGCATTTCCAATACTGCCAAAAAGAGACAGCATCATAACCTTCACTTCCAAAACCTATCACAAAAATGACCTGATTCAAACACATTCTAACCCCAAAAGACCAAATTTCAACAGCACTCAAGATAAATCACAGCAAATGATTTGTTGTAAGTAGTCTGGATTACAAAGCATTCCAGCAAACTCCCATCACCAAATAATTACAGCAAATTTTAAGAATTACTTAAAAAAGGGAAAATGTAATTTATGCTGTGCAAATATAGAAATACACTATAAATACACACACTGTATGTTCATATGCAACAGAAATAAACTTGCTTTCCCTTTTTCCCCCCATTCAGTTCACCTGAAAAGGTGCTGCATTTTTTCACTAAGTCTAATTTTTCTTAAAAGGTCTTCAAATAGTAAGGCTGGTTAAGTTTGTTAATGGAAGTATTTACTTAATATACTTCATTATTAGATAAAATCTGTCATTAATTAAATTTATCCATTCCAAATTAAATATGCAATATAGGGAACAACTTCTTTCTGAAGCAACCTCTCTGTGTATACCTCTGTATGGATCTGGGTACATACCTTAATTACAGGAATTCACCAAACAGTCACTAGAAAGCTTCATGGCTATGTTAGAATTTTTCCATCCACAAAAAATCTTAAGGTGTTTAGAGTAATGGCTGATGATTAATCCCACTGACTCAGCCTTTCTAGCTGTTAACAGCTGAAACCTGATGTCGGGACTGGTGTCTTCTCTTGGGGTCAGCTAAACCAACAGAATGTGTTTTCTCCTGTTTGCTTCCATAATTGACTCTATGAAAAATTCACAGTGCCTCTCTGTGCTCCAGTAAAACATGCAACTTCTTCTGTATCCTCTAACAGCTGGCACAGGGACATGTTCCTGGAACTCATTTAGTAAAAATGTATATTGCATTCATGTTCCAGTTCACTAATTCACATGCATAATAAAGATTTCAAGAATGAAAACTAAATACTGAAGGATCTTCATCAGCCACACTGAAATACTTTACCACCTTTAACCACAACACTCCCATTTAACTATGTTCCAGCGTTAAGTATCTCACTGCTTAAAGTAGCCAGTTACTACTACTCCTATACAACACATATGAAACCAAACAAAACTTTCAAACTCTTACCAGGGCACAACAGAAAAAAGATTTTGTTACTACCTGCAATTTGCTTATTCCTCTCCAGTTTGCTGGGGTTTTGTGGTGTTTAGGTTTTGGGGTTTTTATGTCTCTTATCCCCCTGCTCCCAGTTATTTAGCTGTAGCATAGGAATATTCCCTTTGGCACTTAATAGTCCCCCCAAAAAACATTCTTTTCCTTCATAAACTCCATCACAATTAACATAATCCTTTAGTTAAGTGCCAATTAATTATTAGAAACATTCATTGAGGATTAACAATCATGAAATACAGTTCTATTATGTAGTAGTTAATCCTCAATAAATCTACTTGTAATAGACAGCATTTTAGTACGAGAGCTAGCCTACTTAATCTAATGCTTTATATTTAATTAGATAATTATTGCATGTTAAAAAACACATTCATTAGGTTTAATAACTATGTAATAAGCATACATCTAACAGACCAGTAATCCTCAGAAACAGAGATTTGTTAACAATCATTTGAATTACCATCCAAGAGCTTCTCCCCAACATGAAGGCAAGGATGTTACATCTCTCCTGCCTACAGAAATGCAGGCCAATAGTAGGTTAACAGGCTCTGAACCACGCTCTTTGGGCTCCAAGATGAGGACAGGGAGCCTGAAGAAGCTCATCTGCCCACAACTCTCATATGCCCTTGAAGCACCTGAGATGACATGTCTCCAGAGAGGAGTCCAGCCTTCCCTGACACCAACTGTGTGACGTGGCTGAATCACAGTCTTGTTTTCAAGACAGAGAACTTGTTCTGGAAAGGGTAAGAGATCCAACAAGATCAATCTCTCTAAAACCAAATCATTCACTGAAGCATCCAGTTACTTGGAATTAGGCTAAATGCATAGCCAGCTGTACAGAGATGCCTTTTTAATTATTTTTTCCCTTTTCTTTCATTTCTCATACATTCTTTGGTATCATCTTCAAAAAAAAGGAAAAAAGACTGTAAGGAGATAGGCATATCCTGCTATTCATTGGGTACCTAACTCCAGTTAGGCACCAGCCAAAGGCAGACAGGCATGATGCTTGTTTTTAGTAGTGGAACTATGGGAACCATTTATGGCATAAATAGCACTGAGTAGCCTTTTTAGGAAATAAGCTTAATAAAATGATCACCAACCCCACAGCTGAAACTGTAAAGGCTGTCTCATGAAACAGCAGCAATATAAACTTACATCCTGCACTTTTGGACATCTATCACTCTCAGCTGATGGTCAGCATCATTACTTAAAGATGATTTGTGATACAGTGTTGTGGATGACCCTTAAAAATCCCTCTAAGTCCAAGTTTTGTCTTGTCTTTTTCCCTTGCACTTCAATGATAAGCTGATTTTAGTGACTGCTCTCTTTGAAGAGGTGTTACTTCTTGAACCAATGCCAGCACATTGCATCTCAAGAATAGTAGACCTTGTTTTCTGGTGGTGTAAGGAATACATCTGTAATTCTGTAAATCTGTGACTGCTTACACTCCCTTCTGGAACCAAAAGTGAGGAAAAAGGAAAGATGGTAGTCAGACAGACTCAAAAAGCACAGATTTTGGCTACTATTTTAAGTTTCTCCTCGACACCCTAAGTGATCTGTGTTCCTTTAAAGTGAAGCTACAGCAGCTCAAAGTTAACTGCAGTATGTTTTTTAAAAGTGTCACAAAAGTCCACTTGGCAACAGTAATTACTCTTTAATATGAAAAAGGATCTGCCCAGGATTTCAGCTACAGGACTATAGTCACTGGACCTCTTATTTGAAGCAAAAATTCATTTTCTCCATTTCACAAGCCTCCTAAATTTTAATAGTTCAGTAATAAAAGCCAGTAAACATTAAATGATGCTTTAAGCACAAACATGCTCTAAATCTTCAGAAAAGCAAATGTTCCAATAAGATTAATAAATTCTTTCAGGATCAGTAATTTTTTGTGAATTCTGCTGTTAGCCCAATTATGGGAAAGAAACAGTTTCTTCTTCAGTAGGATAGAACTATTGTCCTTCTTTGACATGAAAGGAGAACATGTATTTGTCTACATGGAGAACAAAATAGCAGAGAAACACAATCCTACCCCATTTCTCAAGGCTAACTGCAGGGTCTGATTAAGATCCAGGTACCATACTGTCACACAGGTATAGGATACTGCTGGAACAAAGTAGCCTTACAGTAATAGCAGGGTGCAAGGAGGAAGAGGTGAACCCTGTCCTCCACAGACTGCTCCTCTGGGCAGAGCTCCTCAGTAGAGCAGGGGAGAAAGAAACCAGGCTGTGGATGCTTTTCTTTTGTGACTTGTCAAGGTAAGCCAGAGCACAGTCTGCTCTTCCCAAAGTGGTACATCAACCCTGCAGTTCAGTGATGGCTTCTTCAGACAGGAGCATGTGGCACAGGTCTCACCCTGGTGACAGGGCCTTGGGCCACAGGGTGAACACTGGGCTGGGACTTCTCCCTCTACCCAGCAGCATCCCTCCTCTCATGCCAAGAAGCAGGAGCTGCTTTGCTATGAGAACATAAGGAAGTGGGAGACTTATCAGTTACAGCTGTCTGAATGACTGGTAATTGCAGCTGGGGGTCCTTCATCTCATGTCATGTGAAGTAGGAAAATGGGTCAGGCATAATGCATTTGGTTAAGTATCTAAGCTGAAAAGGTACTATTTTCTTTTAAATTACATAGTCTTTACTGGAGTAAGGTTACCAGTGCAAGGCTTTCTAGCTTTAAAATGTAACAGGGACATGCCCTCTAAGGGTCAGGCTTCCATTTGCCGATGTTAATTCTCAGCTGCCTGTTATTCGTCCTTCATTGTAGCCTCTGTCTTAGCTGGGCACGCTCTCCCGATTCCCTGCTCTATCCAGACGGTCCATGTAAATAGTGTTTATGTTAAGGAAGTCATGTTCTGTGTGACTGGAGCACATAGAAACTGATGTTGTTGTCACTTTAGATTAAGCTCTCGTTTTAGCAAAGGAGGCAATTGGAGCAGGCAGCTGAGTGGCCGAATGAAATATTCAGCTCATTTCGTTTAAAGCTGCCCCCTCTCCATTGTTCAGGCTGGCAGGGCTGATTAACCCTTCCTGGTGCCATCACAACAACTGCTCACTCTGTCCCTTTGCTCCCACAGGAAACAGAGGCCCTAAACAGTCAGGCAGATTTCAGAGGTCAGCAAGACATTTGCTGATTTTTGCCCAATTAGTCAACTCTAAGGAAAATGAAAATTAACCCCTCAGGCTCCCACCGCTTTGTAGAGAAGAGAAACAAACAAACACTTAGCAAGAGTCAAGTATACTCTCCATGCTTAATGCACACAAGGACACAGCTCCCATTAACTAGTTTGGCACCTAATTCCTCACATCACAAAGTCCTGCTAACCTTGAGTTAACCCCAAGCATGTTATGAACTCCCGATCATGGAGAGTTATACACCTTATTTGTTTTGCAGAAGCTGCCGATAGTAAATAATGTCAAACATACAGTGTAGGTAACAGAAAGCAATGGCTAACACTGCTGTAAGTGTTCAGCTGTTGCTAATGCAGACAGCCTATGGTTTCAAATGCTGCCACAGGGCTGCTCACCTACAGCTATCCCAAAGCCTACTTCATCAATGCCTCGGCTGCAGCATTAGCACTGCACTGGACCAAGCGCGCTCCTTCCCCTCAGTGAACAATCTTCAACAGTTTCCAAGATGAACTGTTATTACAGGAGGAATACTGAATACTCAACCATGCAACAACTGATATCCCAAAACCAGGGAGGGGTATTACTAACTGGTCTTTCTTTGGCTTGACTTTTTGCAAAGCTTCTACTCCTAGAAAAGTCTAATGCCCTTTCATGACGTGCACTTTCAAATCAAGCTCCAATTGTGCCAGTATCAAGTGCTGTGTCACTTATTGCCTTACACTAAAGGGCCTAACGCTTCAGAGACCTCAGCAGTACAGCTTCCAGCACAGGGCTTGGGCTACTTAGCCCAAGACAGAATTAGAAACAAGCAGAATATTCTTGGCAAAAGTATTAATAACATCCTCAAATGCAGTAAAGTATTACTACTATAAACTACAATATTGAGGGTAATAGCATCTTATTTTTAAATGAGAGATTCTTTGGTATTTTAAGACAACAGTTCAAGCACAGGTGATAAGTTTTCTTATAGTCACAGTGACAAGTACTGTAGCAATTTCTCCCTTTGATCTGTATTTTGTACTAAATTGCCAAAAGAAAGTATTTCTATTAATAATATCAGCAGTTACAGAAACTACAGTCATACTGACAGTAGACAGCCATCAAAGCAATTCTGTTCTGGAGTAGTTGAAATCATAACTTCCTCTCCCACCCCTCCCAACACCTGCAGCCCCCCCTCCAGCCAAGAGACTGAATTGTACGTATATATTTGTCTATCTATTGCTAAGGCATCATTTTAAGGATACAAGAGAATTGGAAAGTACTGATAAATGGATAAACCACAAAATAATATTTATATTACCTAAATGACTAATTTCAAATAGCCTTGCAGCTACATTTTACTGCAACATTTACAGCATAGTTCATATGAGAATATTCTTTAAGAGCACCTACACTAATACTTTCTACTTGCATATATAAGATAAAATTCCAGCTTCACTGTAATGATTTTAGAGTCAAAATCTCATCAGTTGCACATTTGCTTTACTAGTTATCTGGATAAATATGCAGCTATCTGTGAATGGCTCATGAATGCAGATAAAAGTAATTTAACAGGAGAATGTAAACATTAAATACAGTGTCTTGGATGTAATTACTGTACACACAGTTTAATTACTAGCACTTCCCACACACACACTTTGGTATCTTGGAGAGTATACTTACCTGACTCCGGGACTCTAAATGCTTAAAATTCTAGGCCCAATTCAAAGATCCTTGAATGCTGTGTAAATACACAAGGGTCTTAGTACTCCTTATAAAATATACATCTGTCATAATGAAACAAAGAAATCCTACATGTTAGAATGAGACCTATTTCTTTAAAGGCTAACCTCTTAAACCTCAGAAGCAATGAATGAAATACTCCTTTTAGTAATCTTTTTTGATACTTTCCTGAACAAGAAGTCATGCAAGAAGTACACAGATGTAGCTCAGCTCCTCTAATCAGTCTAAATGTGAGTGGTTGTAAAACCAAGTTTATGTTATGCACAAACATATTTTAGACCTATGCACTGGGAACAGTGAAGTGCTTGACATCTGGAGTTAGACAGTAGTGAATTGTAGCACGCACACATCATGCTCATCTACATAAATATCTATTTTCAGAATCACCAGGCCTCAAGTGCCCCAGCTTTCTGCCAATTTAAAATCATCACTCCTTTGGAATACTACCATAAAGCCCAACTGGTAAGTTACCTCCCCCAACCCAGTTTTGGAAGTGTTATGGTTCTGTCTTTTCCTCTCTCCACTTTTTTAATTAAAAAAAAAAATCACACACCATCATATCCTATTACCCTGATATCTGACCCCCCTGCATCTCCCAGAGACTCATATCTCAGGATGGGTAAGTATGGAGATGGGTGGCTTCTAAAGAGGGGACAAAATAAAACCAACCCAAAGCCCTAGAGGTTCTGCAGAAAGCATAGCTAATTCAAGAGGTAGTGCTCTCCCCACCAGGCTGCACGAGTCAGTCAGCATGCCAGCATGGGGCTGCAGACACCCTGAAGACAGAAGTATTGGTTTGGGCATGAGTTTCAGAGGTCCTAAGGGCTGTGGTCATTAAAACTGCGGCACCTTTTGAAGGAATTGAGTTATTAACCTCTGTGACCCCAGACAAATTTAAACCTGACTAACTGCAGATTTCTCTGAGGAATCAAGGCACGTGTTTGTAAATTGCCTGGATATTCAGAACCATGAAAGATGTTACATAAATGACAGTTACTAATATAACACTGGCAAATGGGTCAGGAGGCAGATTTTATCCAACATCAAATATTTCTCAAGCTTTAGATACTGGTATGTTGCTAGAATAAATATTATATTCCCTTGTTTACAACTGCAAATCCAGTGAGAATCATAGGTTTTCTCTGGTTTCAATACGGTCTTGAAAAACTCTTAAGAAATGTCAAATCAAAATAGTACCAATTCCTTATTTTAGGTACAGTCTGGGATTACAGATTTGAGTTTGGACTATAATATTGTGATCTACTGAACTACTGCTAAAGAAATCCCCCAGTAACATTTGTAAAGCAATTTTTTCCAAAGCAAAGAGAAAAAGGCACCTGGGAACATATGGTATCCCCATTGCTCAGGAAGATGCTGGAAAGATACAAATTAAACTAACATTCCCTATAAGAAAACAAAATTGACAAAAGCAACCTGAAATATGCATCATGAATGAAGTTTCCCATTACAACCTAACTAGAGATCTTGCATCCCTACAGTGCATCCCACTGTCATACATGGAGATGCAGAAGGACAAGCTCACCATCTGAATTCACTGATCTTAAACAGATATCATAGCTGTTACACCCTGATGTTATTAGCTTCATTACGACTGTTGCTTGGCCAAGTCCAACAACTATATATAAACACACATACATAAACATATGCATCCACAGACATTAACTTCCCTGCAACTGAAAGCACCCAGCAGTCATTTACAGATTATGAACAGGCATCGCTTTCCTCTGCTCCTCAAGAGGCAGCCCTCTTCTAAAATAAACCATAGCTACCAAGCAACAACTCCACTTCACAACAAATGAAGTGGAATTGCTCCCAGATTTGAAGTCAAAGATGATATCAAAAGTAAACAGTATGTAATTACTCAAATGGCAATTTGCCAGAACACAATATAAATTGCCTGAGCCAGTGGCTCCCAATTCAGAGGTGGAGGCCTTGACAATTGGGGTCACAAGCCTAACCAAAATTAAATCAGAGAAGCTGGGCTCACAAACAGGAGTGTGTCTTCTCGGCCCAGAAGCACTGTCAACAGGGGAAAACTTTGGAAGCTGTTTAAAGGTAAAGTCCAGCTCTTCATGGATTTAAAGCATTTCACACAGCTTCCAAGAAATAAAGCAGTAACTAGTTATACATTGAGAGTGCATCACTGTTCAACACTTCTCATGGAATGGTTTTCCAAAAATACTAGCAGTCAAGCTGCAACTGATCTTTTTGGGGGAGAAGAGGTAGCAGATGAGATGTCAAAAATCAGATACCACAAAAGTGATCCTCACTCACCAAATCATAAAAATTAGCTCCCAGAATATTATAGGACTGTTAACATAAGTTAAGGCCAGCTTAAGCAATTTTATAGGTCAAACCCAAACCCCTGTGCTCCCCAAAGACAGAGATCCTAAAGAGCATTTCTAAGCTTTTGTGACTACATCCAAGCCTCAAAGCAGTGTATGAGGGTATAAGGTAACCTAAGGAATCCAGTGCACTTGTAAAAAATGTGGGTAGAGCCCTCCCTAAATCTTCATTTGTGAAGCCTAGCTGTGATGATGATGAAGGAATCCAGTCCTAAAAAAAAAATTCAGTAAGGCTTCAGTAACTTTTTGGTGTATCCAGGCCAAATATAAATTAATCTTGGTCAATTCATGGGTTTTGGTGGAAACTCTGCAAAACATGGTGGTTTCAGCCTAGGTTTCATTCTAGGGTTTGGGTTTTATTCAAAGCTTGAAATCTAAGGGAAACTAAATGGACATGAAACCATGCAACAGAAACAAGTTTTACATGAACACTGAAAAGGAGGAATTGATTTTGTGAAGTGAGAAGAGCAAAAGCCCCAACCAACAACCAGAATTTAGGCTTAAAATTCACTATACATACAAAGTTAATGCTAATCTTCACTGTTGCCATCTTTGAGGAGTCAGTCACCTAACTCAGCAATTTGATGTCAAGAGAAATGACTTTTCATTCATGAAGCCTTCCAGATTTTTAGTTGGAATGATATTGCCTCATATCATCCATTAATATTTTCAGTCAGGTGCTAAGATTAAAATAACAACATTTTATTTATTCAAGTTTAAACCTATAAACACATCTTCACATATATCTTTGGATACGTACCATCCTTGACTACACACAAAACCAATGCATCATGAATCTATAACATCATCTTCATTTGGTTTTCAGCATGGATTTTTGTCTGGTTAAATGTCTAAATTACTTCCACTTATAGGTTATCCACATATGGACTGAGAGCTGAACCCATTTGAGAATTAGCTTTTAACAGCTGACCTGGTGCCTCAGCAAGCATTTCGCAGTCTCCTGGGGAAAAGCACATTCACGAGCAAGCCTAGAATCACAAACCTTACACCAGAAGAGGCCAATTCACACAGTAAGTTCAACTGCCCTACTGCTGCAACACTGCTCAGTGGCCAAGCAGGAGAACAGCATTAAATATTATTTGCAGAGAGAGCCATCTGCCTGCCATCACATAGGGGTTGAAAGCACCTACCAGTAAGTGAGAAAGGAAGAATATGACAGAGTTTAAAATGAGAAGTATAAAGGGAGAGAAAAGAGGAAAGCCAACAAAAAGTAAAACATCAGCTGCATCTCAGCTTCCTATTGGATCTATTAACATCATATCCCAAATAATTACAGTGTTTCCCTACTACCCTCACAGTAACTGCTATTGCATTCTTATAAATTGCTATGTTACATAAAACACTGTGTATTTTAGTGTCCCTGTAGCATCCGAGCAATTACACGCATTATAGTTCTGTATTTTCAACATCATTGAGGAATGATGGCTTCAATTCACCACCTCTGTGCTGACGACTCCCACATCTCACTCCCAACCAATCTTGTTCTAGCTAAACACATATTTCAGCCAGTTTTGCTTCATCTTACAACTGTTAAAACCTTCTTCCGTCTGTTACTGAAGACTCAACAGCAGTGACTTCAGACAGGCTGATGGGACAGTGTCTGACGTCAGGAAAGCGGCTGACTTTTTTTCTCAGCTTGCCTTTAAAAAGGGACAGATTGTAAAATATCTAATGGAATTACTGCATAATTACAGTTAAAGTCAAAAGCCTTAGAAAAGTTCATAGAGGGCTTCTGGGCTCAGTATGTAAACTCCTCAAACAGTGATTTAGAAAAATCCTTGCAGATTTTAACAGGGGAAAAAAACAATGCAACATCACTCCTTGTATCAGGCTGGCAAAACCATCTACCAGTGAGTTTAGTTCATTACAGACCAACAACGAATTTACATCTCCAACCTTGTAATAGTTATCAAACAATATGTAACATCTTTAAGAGACCAACAGTAAATTAAGCCAAGAAAAATAGCAATAAATTTAAGTACCTGCATAGGTCCTGCAGCCCCTTTCTTTACCACCATCTGCACTCTCCTCCATGCTCCCAGCACACACTCAAAAAATCCACCTGTACAGAGCCAGCTTTTATTGACCCCCTCAGCTCAGGTGCTGGCATTTAGCTAAATCAGTACTTTGTAACTGCAGTCCTTGCTGCTCTGATTTGCTCCAGACCTGCAGAGATAGCCTGGGGTGACACAGAAGAGGATGGTGTTTTGTCAAAGGATCCTTGGAAGAGGTGGAGTTAAAAGTGGAAAAAAAAGTAAAAAAGCTAGTGCTCTGACCTGTTGCTAGCATGGCACATCACTGCCCCAGTCAGAGAAGTAATGGTCATCCAGTAAAAAGGAAATGTAACCTCAGTGTAGTAGCTTTTATTTCATGAATTAATTACTGCCACTGTGCAATCCCCATCGCTCCATTAGGTGTGCTAGCACTCCAAGTATGTGTCATATATGTCATGGCAGTCAGGAGATGTCCCTGCCAAGCTAGTTATTCGATAGGTCTTCTACACTGTGGAATACAGTTGCAATACTAACAAAACATGCTAAGTAGCTGCTCAAATTTCAATTCCTGCCTAAGGAATGCTTATTTTGTTCACTTATCAATTCTGCCATGCACAGCTTGCTTAGGAGTTCACCCTGTTCTCAACCTGTAACTGTGAGGGAAGAACAGACTCAATAAAGGCTCAGAGGTTTTGCTCAAATGGGTGTAAAGAAAGAATTTAAGCTTCACACATCTTGTCTAAATGGTCCAAAACTCCTTCTGGAGAAGAGACAGAAATCTAAAACTCTCTGGACTTTCACACAATTTTTCCAGCTCTCCTGTCTGTTACACAGACTAGACATTTTGCAGATTTCTTGGAGAACTTCCTGGCAACCACCAGCAATCACCAGGGCAGGATCCATATGTGGTAAAAAGAAATCTTAAACAAAATCATCTTTTTGAGCTTCAAACTTTTTTTTTTTTGGTTACTGTGAATTCTAGAAAATGGTTTAGTGTTATTTTATTTCATTGCAGCTAGTTCAACCATGCCCCATCTTAGGAACAATGGTGCAGCAAAGGCTTAGGGATTATCAAGTGAGTGTTCTACATGGCCTTTAAGGAAGCAATTTCACAGGTCTTTTTTTTTTCTGGACAGCTTCTTATTTCTACTCTGGTGACTTTTCTTTTGCTGTATGCTGTTGTGATTCAGATCTAAACCAAGATCACAACTCCTTTTTTCAGGCACACCCAGCTAAACAGACAAGACTTTTCCTGATTACCAAGTCAAACAACCTGGGGTCCATGAGGTCAATGGCTCAGTTTGTTTCAGAGCTGTTAATCAAGCAAGAATTAATACACTGAGCATAGGAGAAACTGTCAGTTAAGAGTCAATAAAAGGACTTCACGTCTTTGTGAATCCCTAATTGCTTAACAGCTTTCTCTCGGATGGATGGCAGGTACCATGAAACATGCAAGTGTGACCCGCACAGCACTGTTAATGTGTAGTTAGTTGTTTGTATGTTCAAGGACACTGTGGAAGTTCACAGCTTTCACTAAGCTTTCTCCTTTACAAACGATATCAGCAGCATACGCTTTGGGGGAGTTATGGCAGCATGAGGTATGGACTGGCATGAACGTCCTCCTCTTTCACAGGCTGCACCTCACAACTGCTGCCACAAGTAATACAAACTACTTCATCGTGGTGAAAAATCTAGAGTGTTAGCAAAGTACAGTTTTTAAAAATTACTCAGCATTTTTACTAATAAACTTGTTATTAATTCATGAAACAAAGCACCTTAAAAGCCCTGATTCATTTATGGTTTTTAATCAATAAATGTGTTCTAAGAATGCCATTATGTAAGTAGGTAAATAGGAAGGTAATATCATTTCCCTTAACTACCCATAGGGTAGGTGAAATTTAGATATACTTATACCCCACTTGTACCAAGACAGAAAATGAGGAGTGGTTAAGCTGCTTGCAGAAAGCCACAGAGGATGCTGTTGCCTGTGATAAGACCTCAAGTAGCAATTCTGTACCTATTCTCCCTGACTATAGTTCTCCACTGATCTTGGGAGTCACACACACATACACAAAAAAACTCAATGACCAAAAACCTAAAGATCTGAAAGTGTTAAAACTAAGTATAATCAAAATCAGGCTTCAGTACAAAGTGGGAGATCAGTGAATCAAAAACGGAGAAACCAAAAGTCACCATGGACTCACTAGAAAGAAGACCAAGAAAAGCACTACAAGAGGATTTGAGATGGAGTAACACACTGTAATTACTAAGTAATACCTTAATAAATCTTGCTTTGCTTTCCAGACAGAGGAAGTCAAATTCTGGATTAGTGCAGTGACACATCTGTACCCTTGATATAAACAAAAAACCGGGAACTCTGAAGTCAGCAGGAGTTACAAGTGCTCAGCACCTCCTGGGGGATATGTATTCTGCAATCAGAAGTGTGAGTGCATCATGTCTGGGCACAGCCATGTAAATTCGAATTGAACTACCTCAGATAAGAGCATTCACAGTGCAGAAAGCCTTTCTGAACATCTTTTCTGCACAAACAAAATTTCTACAAATATTATGCATTACAAAGGAACTAAGACACACTGAAACCAGGAAATTCCCATCAGCAGGCCAATTTTAAATATTATCTCTAACAATCAGGGAAAGAGCAAATGCCACAAGGCCTTTGGCAGATTCAGTAAAAGCTGTCAAAGTCTCAAACTAAAATATGCACATGCTGAGCACTCCTCGATTCCTCTTCAAGGCCAGTAACTGGTCAGTAAGTAAACTTTAATAACTAATGGAAATCATCAAACTATAACAAGCTGCCTAATAATTCTTTGCTAAAGGAAAAGAATAATAAGAAGAATTTATGTATATTCTCTGTGATCCTGCTGTAAAAGTCTCAGGCAAAATACACAAATCATTATTTTATTTAAAAGAAAGAGGGGATAAGAAGGTAATAATCATAGTTATTTGATCTAATTATTCCTAAAGGAATCCATAAGAGACTAGAAAATGTATAAAAACCACCACTTCTGATCTGCTACCTGGGGAGAATAGAAAGCATTCTAGTAGGAAACATAGGTGAAAAAATAATGAAATTAGCATCTCCAAATTGTTTAGAAAAGGATCTTCAGCCTAAAGAGAATCGACAGCATAGCTTTAAGGATAGATAAATGGCTGCCTCAAGGATCTGTCTTACCTCTCCTTTTTTTTTTTAAGTAATACCTTAATTTGCATAGTAATAACCCAATTATTGTAAGATTAGGTGACAGAAATCTCATTATTACTGTTCCTACAAAACAGTCGATATTCCATTCAGTACCTTTTAATGTTACACACCTTAAAACATAATTATTCCAATACATGCTCATTCATCTTTAATGCAATTTCTTTAATAATAATAAAAAACTCTTCCCATAAGTGTTAGTTTTTTTTTTGGTTGAATATATTAGTGTTAAAACATGATTTTCCTCCTTCAGGCTGCTATAGAAACAAGCAAAGCCAACCAACTGCTCAGGGGCATGCTCCCTCCCCTCTTCCCAAGAGGGAGTCCACCAAGAGGCCTAAAGCACATATGTTAAAATATGTTGCAACAACTCTCTCCATCTCCCCACTCCCTGCTTCTTCCCACGCTGAAAGCTGGTCACATAAGACAAGCTTGCAAACAAAATCAAATATATAGTAGCATCAGGCTTCTGAGAGGTTTTTTTGCATTTAGGGCTTGCTGTTATGGGGAGAGGAGGAAGGATTGTGGGTTTAGGGCTGCAGGAGGAGAAATCACGAGCAAGCACACACAGGCTTACCTGCCACAGGCTTTCCCAGTTTCAATTACAAAGATAATAAATGCAATAAGTGGTCAGTTACTAGATTACCAGCAGAAAGGAAGCAAGGGAAGGAGATAGGGCTGACTCCATCAGGAGGACACGGCACCAGACATGTTCTGCTTCAAAAGGATGTCATGAACATTTATGAGAGTGGAAACAGCAGCTACTCTTTCACCAGTTCCATTTATCTCAGTGAATGCAAGGTAAGGCCAGACAGCCTTTTACAGGCAATTCTTCTGTATTGCTCCTTCAAATTCAAGATAGACTGGAAACAACTGAGAGGTGGTACCACCAGGTATCTGTCAGGAGTCCATACAAAATCAGTCAGTGCTCCAAGCCCAGTGCTTAGCGACCAATGCATTTCACAGTCACTTAAGGAGGTTGGAAAGAAAAGGACTGCCAACAGCCACTCTATTTATGGACAGAGTTCCCCTCCCAGTCTATCTGGGACGTGTAGAGCAGCACTGTGGGAAAAGTTGGTGGAGGCCATTCTTTGCATAAACACAAATTCAGCTTGCTTGGCTTTCAGTACATCACTTATCCCACCATCACTAAAAGCAGTAAATACAAGATGCAATTTCACAGGAGTTATTTACTGTTTAATTTTTGTGAAAGCCTTCTGTCAAAATGGCAAGAGAGGGAAGTAATATGGCCAAGTTATGATTTTCAAAGTCCTTTACAATCTCCAAGTCAGTGCAGGTCTGATTAAAAAGGAAATGCATGTGTTGCTGGAAACCATTCCTGAGTGGAAGAATTCCAGGGTTTTTGCAGGGCTGGGAACACAGCTTGCTGATATTGGGGGTTAGGCAGCCCACCTTCCACCCCCAATCCCTATAGGGCCAAATACGAGTGAGAACTGCAGGGCTGCCTCTTTACACTGCCCTGGATTTTACAGAAGGGGAAAATATCCTGTGCCAGCATACAAAGCTGACAGGGAAATGATCATCCCTGGTGCTGCCCACAGGCCTGCATGGAGGACAAGTTCCAGTGCAGAATGGTTGGACCTCTTCTCTGAAGATTTTGACCACTTGCTTAATAGTTCTGGTTTTGAAAAGTTTCCAATTATACCATGTTCCACAGAAAGCAAATTAAAATGACTGGTTTTACTTGGAAAAAAAAAAAAGTAGTGAATATGCTAATAATTTTTCCTTACATTCTTATCATCTCATTTCATGCCTTTAAACAGAAAACCTTGTGAATCTTACTATGAAAATTATCAACAAAGAAAAAACAGCCTTCCATCTTACACCAAAACTTGGAGGGCTGAGTTTATACCATCCTGACCCATTCTGACTGAAATTGAAAACTTTTCCTCTTCCATTAATAGCTTTTCCAATTCAGCAGTTCAAAGCCACAATCCCTCACAGCCTATGCAAGGATTTGGGATCATTTTATAAATCTGTGTGGCAAATGAACATGAAAGAGAAACTCTCCTTATGCCTGGGAACTATCCTTTGGGGGGAAAAATGTTATTAGCTTTTTAGAGAGTATTTGCAAGGGTAATTTGCACTACAGCATCTCTTTTTATTGGCTTTGCAAGCAAGTGTTGAAACAATTTGTCTTATCATATACATTCACTTTGAATAGGGACCTCGTGTGAAATGCTCCTCTTGAAACAAGGAACAATGGGTTCGAAAACCAACACTAGAAAAGGTTGAGAGTGGCAGCAATTTATTTCAACAAAGAAATAGTGAAAGTAAAGGGGGAGAGGAAGAAGGAAAGGATAAATGAAAAAGGAAAGGAAAAGCTTCTGATTAAGCCTGTCATAACTTAAGGGAGCTATGCCAAAGCTCCCAGTTTGGTCCAGCAATTTCACAGGTATTATAACAGGAGGCTAAATCGCTACTCCTGGACATCATTTGTATTTCATTACCTCTTAAGAGTCCTCACCAAAAAACTAGAGCCTCACCATGTGAGATTCTGCAGGAACAAACAGTGAAGAAACACCTTTACCTCTCCCAGACAACTCACAACATACAACTTAAATCAGGACTACTATCACCTGTAAAGGACAGCAGCACTGGACCGAGCATTTGATACAAAGATTACAGAATCACAGAATCACAGAATCACAGAACAGCTACAGCTGGAAGAGACCTTGAAGATCATCGAGTCCAGCCTTTTTCCTAGCCCTATCACCCCACTAAATGATGCTCCCCAACACAACATCCAGCTGTCTCAAACACCTCCAGGACGGTGACTCAACCACCTCCCTGGGCAGCCTGTTCCAATGGCTGACAACCCTTTCAGGAAAGAAATTCCTCCTAATATCTAACCTGAACCTCCCCTGGCGCAGTTTCAATCCATTTCCCCTTGTCCTATCACTCTCTACCAGGGAGAACAGACCAATTCCTGCCTCCCTACAACCTCCCCTCAGGTAGTTATAGAGAGCAATGAGGTCTCCCCTCAGTCTCCTCTTTTCCAGACTTACAGAAGTTAGTAGAAATCTTTCTCCCCTTTCAGTCTGCTTTGACTCATGGAAGAAGCAAAGCCGCAGATTGCTCCTGAAAAATAAGTTCTGCACCAAAGCCTCTGAGCCATCTCACCTTGCTCTGCGGGACAGCTGAGCAAAGAGAACTATCTTTTTATGCTTTGGTACAACAAAAAAAGACAGACAGACTTAGTAAAATAAAAAAGAAACCCTCAAACCACTGTACACAGTTCCCATTGATGCTTTGGTCAGCACTATGCACCCTCATGAACTGAACAAAGCAATTTCTGGCAGCTTTGAATGGCAATTTAAGTCCAAAGCTTACTTACAATTAATGTAAAAAGTCTAATTGAAGCATCAAAGCATATGACTACATTTTTAACCAAACCTGAGACACACTATTCTAACTGCATGAACTATTTCTTCCTGCTTATCATGGCCATCATCAAGACTTGATATTTGGCTGCTCTGTGGTACTTTGTAGTGTTTCCAAATGAAAATGCATATTATGATACAGATGTAGCTACCATACATTTGAGTCCATATGCTTGCTGCCAACATAACATACTTGTTAAATATTGCATTAGTATTTAGCTGTGACATAAACAGGCCCATATTCAGCAAGTGCCTAGCTTTAAACATTTGAATATATTAAAGTCCTTAAAGTTAGCCAGGTGTTTAGGTACTAAGCTGAGTCAGGGCTAAAGTCAGAGTAAGTGTTGACGTGGTACAATATAAAGGCTTAATACTGAATCAATAATGAGGCCAGCACAAAGCTCATTCAGCTGAATTCCACTGTCATTAAGCTACACAACTCCTACACATAATTCCTGGAGACATCTGATCTAACAAAACTCTAAGGTCAAGCAGAATGATCATTCTCATCTACTTCAGTATGAAAACAAAATTATTGGTTTGTGAATACAAAAGTTCTCTCAAGAGTAAAGCTGTTTGAGACAGACTTGCCCATGGATTTAAATGTTTCTCTAAAAATCTGAACAAAAAAATTTACCTATGACCCCAACAGATGTGTGACAAAAAGTGTAGAAGAATTAATAAAATCCTATGCAACACTTCATTTAAATCTGCAAATTACTTGATAAAAATCTGGCTTTCTACTGTATCTCCCTTCTCAGATGACTCGGATTACAAAAAAGTAAGGAAAAAAATCCCTCATCATTAAATGTAGCAAAGAAAACTGAATAGCTGATAAAGGAACCTGAGCTCTTTCTATTCTGAATGTCCATGGTATTTGTAAGACATGTTGTAATATTAAAACTCTTTAGGTTTAACTACTCACATGTGGCTGAAACATTAGAAGTCTAGGTTTGAATCACACAAAGACCAAGTTTTGATGCAATATATACTCCTATCAGTGCATGGCTTCCATGATGGTCTAGGGAGTCTGCCATCACACAACGTGTCACTTTCTATAAACTAAAATCTGGGCATTATTGAAGCCATTGTCATTTCACATGACAAAAATATCAATGTTAAATGTGCCTTTAAAACATTTATCAGTCACGTGTGTCAAGAAGCAAGAGATAAGGAATATTTCATGTGAGTAAAACGTGGATAAGTTAACTTGACAGGAACATGTATTCACTTAAGAACAGGATATGTCCCTCTTGGCATGGACATCATACTGTGCAGAGTCTCCAAGAATTTAATTAGAGCTGTAATAGAGTAATTAACTACTGTATATTGAAACCTTTTGTAATTTTTTTCAGTAGTGGGTGAAGAAAGAAAAATGATCATGCTGCAAAAAAACAATGGCACAGGAAAACAAAAGCTGCTGTAAATCCAGAGGCATGAAAAGGTGTGTGGTGGGCTTTGGCATCACTTTGTTCTATCACTGAGCTCATCTTGGGCCTGACTACTTATGACACCTTCTCTGAGTTACCTAATGATGCAATAAAGTCAGATTCATTTTTGATAGCTTTGCAGAAATAATTCCACTTCCTTAAAAAAGAAAATATCATTGCTGCTTCACAAAGTCAACGGGGTAAAGTCTCCCAGTCTCTAAACAGGTATCTTCCACAACCTCTCAACCAAAAGTATTGCTAGTTTTATGCAGAAAATAAAAATAATTCCAAACCTGAGTCTAAACATGATAATCAGACATTTGAAATAACTGAAAACATTGCCTTTTATAATGCACATGTCTCTTAGGGTTTTGTTTGGCTTCCACAAACACCAATATAGATTCTTAATGGAGGTTTTCTAAATAATGTAGACCAAGTCAGGAAGTGGGGGTGAGCCTAACCTGAGATCACTTTCTTCCTTTTCTCATGCTGAAAGCAGGGCCAAGTATAAGAGAAAGGGAGAAACTGTTGAACCATACACTGCATATGCTCCCACAGGAGAGAAAAGGGAGGACTTGACAAGGTTATAGGACTATTAACCATCTCCTCCCCTGTGAATCTGCAAGTCAACACTGACTCTTGGAGATCTAGGGTTCATCTCTGATCTCCCAAACAATTAGCAAATCCTGAACCTAGTTCTTTCCTCAGAGCTCTTCAAAATTTCATATTTACAAAAGCAATGTCAGGATTCAATGGGTAACATACTGGACACAGAGTAAAAACACACACATGTATTATTCCAGCTTGATCCTTGTCTGGGTGGGTGGCCTTAACCACTTCTGTTGTCATTTCTCCACCCATTAAATAGCAATAATTGCAACTTACCTCGTTGATACAGTATTTTCAAAATCTGTGAGTAAAAAGCACTATGAAAGAGCTGAATTTCATAATTAGGTGTTATTATAGTCTAGGTAGCATTCAGCAAAAATAAAGATAACATAAAAGCATCCAGGCTCTGATTTATTGTTACTTAGTTCCTAGGGGTAGTCTTTCAGACTATCTTCACCTTCTTCACTCAGCTGTACGAAGTGTAAACTCAATATTACAGAGAATCTATGTTAGTATGTTCAGGATAAATGAATCTATGAAGCATTTGCAGCCATGATGGTGAGACATACCTACCACAAAGTAATATGTCACCACTTGCCAGCTGAGCCATAACTTTCTTTGTGGATTCTCTTAGGCTGTTGCAACTGCATCTGAAAATCTCTTAAGCTGTCATAACTCAATCACTTTGACAAAGTAGCTCCTGCCCGAATTTTCAAAGCCAGAACCCTCATTGCTGTGGAATCCTAATTTGTAACCTATCTGCTCAGATTGGTGTACTTCAGTCCTTACTGGTACATTGAAACAACAGAGTTCAGGGGCAAAATTAAAACCAAAAATCCTACTCAGTTTCCTCATGCTGCTTCCCATGATTCTTCTCACATTTGCTTGATACTGGATTTCCCAGAGCCAGAAAAGTAAGCTGCCATCAGTAGGGGAGAGGACATTCCCTGCTGCTGACATAGCAAATTTGAGGCCTGCTCAAAGGCCACAGAGCGGTACAAGGGACCCCTCAGTGCTCCCTCAAACAGCAATTCCAACCAGCAGGAGGGAAGGTTGAAAGCCTGCAGGGACAGAGTCTCCAAGGGATGCTGGATAAAACATTTACAGCCTGAATACCAGTATCAGCAGCTACACCTTGACAGGCAAATGTAGGCCGGGGCCTGTTCTTTGGTACAACATAGCTTGCAGCCCTGTGGTTCCATAATCCTTCCTCCCCTGCCACAGGACACTCATCCATAATGCCTCACAGGATGTCTCTGCTTGCTCCTGTTCCCCAAATGAGGCCTAGATATTGGCTAGGATGGTGGCCACTGCCATGGGCCACGGCCACAGGCCACAGCCACACCAGAGTGTACGACAATAACCGCTACAAACCACACTGGCTGTTAGTGCTGGCTCCTTGTCCTGGTCCTGCCCAGTCTGTTAGTACAGGGCCAGCCACTGGAGCTACACCAGCATTATTTAACTAAACAGGCCTTAAAACCAAATGTCACAACACTGCTCACCCCCATACTGCACACCCAAATTGCCAACTGGGAATTGCACCTGTGGTAACTCCTAAACCACCTCTGGGCCCTGCCATGCCACCATGCTGTGTACAACAAGGTGAAAGCACAAACAAAAGTGTGCAAGGGCCCAGGATCTTGTCTCAGATCATGGGGAGCACTCACCCCTGTGACTTTTCCTTCCTAAATCCTCATCACTCAGTCCATCGGTGCCTCAGTCCTCCCTCTCCATCCTCCTCTCAAAGGGCAGCAAATTGAATTTACTGAGCCCTGCAGTGGGCCCTGAGGCCTTAATGCAGGCCCTGGAAAGGGGCAGGGCACACAGAGGCTCCTGGAGAAACTCCTCCCCACACTGCTGGTTGGCCACACCCCAGAGTACCTCACTACAAGGAGCCAAACCTCATCTAAACTGAGACTTTGGGACTTCTCTATCCCCTCCCTTGTCTTCTGTAGGACCATGCAGACATTTCATCCTTAGAGTTTAATATTCCAGGTAGCTCAAATCACAATTCCAGCCCTCACCCAGGTCTCTGTTGTAAACCTTTGCCTAATGCATCAGCACAATCCAGCCTCCCCACACCATCCTGCCTCACCTATAATCCATCTGTCTTCCACCACAGAAAAATATCCAAAGAAAAACCCCTACTCTAATATACAAAATGGGACATATAGGAAGATACTGTATTTCTGATTTCCTTCTCCAGGGATGAGGACCAGGGCCATTTCCTCGCCTTTACGTCAATAGATAATCCTCCCACCTCCTCCTCATAGACATTCAAGTTCTCCAGCCTCTTCCTCATAACATAAGGCACATGCATAATCCTTCTCCTCCCACAGAACATCTCAAGAAACACAATCCTCCTCCTCCCCCTCAATCACACCAAGTCTAATCCCAACACTTCTGACATTACCCGCTAAAGAGCCACCAGTACAGTGAGAACAAATGGAATGAAGCACAAACTCATCACATGGCTTAAACTGCATCCTCACAACTGTTTCTTTCAATTTTCTACTCAGCCTTCAAGTTCTGCTTTTTATTTTCCTTTTAGCAAAGGATGAGAAGGAGACTGGGTGTTCCTTTTTTGGTGAACCAAAGGATTTTGTTTTGTTATTTTCAGTGGGATTTTGTAGCCATAATTTACAGAAAAGTTCATGGTAAGTTCAGAGGAAAAGAATTTTCAAAGAAAACCTAGTACAAAGCATTGTGAGGAATGATATGGAAAGTTGACAAAATGATGACAAACAATGAAAAAAGAAATAATTAAGGGTGCTGAAACACTGCATGAGTATTTATCACATTGTTAACTTTTCTTAGGGAAAATGCTTTATTGTCTGCAGTTTCAGAGAGATCTTCACCTAGGCTATGGAAGCAGAATGTTGCAATATAACCCTTTTGAAACATTTTTATATATATATATATATAAAATAAAATGCCAAATATGTCTGCATGAGATAAGGCTTTCAGAACAAAATATAATACATGGAAATCCTTTCTTGAAGTGCTTTGTGGTCTTAAGGAGGTAGGAAACTTGAAACAGTAGTTACAGTAAGCACAAGTCTAAACAAGGTGTGAAAAATTGGGGCATAGGCAGAAACAACAACTCTGAAGGAAGCGGCTACAAGAAGTGAGAGAAGTGATGTCTTACATGGACTTGGCTAATCTATTTACAGGAACTTTAAAATCTATTTAAGAACTTACTTGCAAATAGATAGAGAAGGTCTATACCCAGCATTTAGGAAAGGCAGTAAGAAAATTAAGAATAAGTAGAGAGCTGGGCATTCAGAACTCTAAGCTCTAATTCTAGTCTGTCTGCATCAAACTGGCTAAGACATACCATCTCTTCGACCAGTTCCTTCCATGGCTAATGGGGTGACAGTATTTTCCTCTCAAGCATGCTATCAAGACGAATTAACTAAATTATATTAACTAAGGCTACTTCACTGTCCTGCTGCAACTCTTCTGACAAAGCTTTTTCCTTGCCTTGATGTCTGCAAAGGATATCTTGACTGCTGGGCAGTTGGTGTAGTAAGATATCTGCCTATTCTAAGTATGTCCACATTAGCAAGCAATTTGGTGCAACAGAGGCAGAGCACTAAATCATAGCAGTTGATATTGGGGCACCTACATCTATATTATCTGGGGCTCAGGTTTACTACCAACTAGATTCAGCCTCATCCTCTGTACTGAATATCGTGTGTAACATTTGTTTCAAGGGACCAACCACTGGTTTAGATCCTTGTATTTCCATCAGTGCTTAGAGTGTCTGTGGTGTGTTTCTGGAAAGGAGCTTCTGCTTTATTTTCCTCCAGAGGAACGTAGTTCAACACAAACCAAAGCCATTCTTCAAACCAAGATGACATATGCTAAGTAAAAAAGACCAGGGAGATTTTCTTCTATCTCCTTATCCATATACTGATTTGGTTTGTTTGTTTGTTGTTTTTAAATCTTCAAGGTATGTTTTACACCTTGTAAGATTTTGGAGGTGAAGCACTCTGTGAAGATTGCTCTGGGCTGCAGTTTACATGGTCTTACAAGCAGATGTGATAGCAGAAGTTAAAGTGCAAATAATTGTGCTGCAAAGGCAGAAAGAAACATCTAGTGCCAGATATTTTAAACCAGTTTGCTCACTGGAGTGTGGCGTGGTCTAAGACAATAAACTTCTGGGATAGTCACAGTCAGTTTTTACTCCAAGATATGGTTCCTATCACAGTACCTTTATTCATACAGCAACACTATGTTGAAGAATTATTTGGCTCAGTGTCTGTACCATAACATCAATTTTCTCAACAATAATGTATTTAAATATTAGTGTTAGTGATTTGTCTTATTTTTTTGATGGTATATTTTATCTTCCAACTTATTATCCACCTGAAAGGACATTTTACATATCAATACAGGCCCTGTTGCAGGGTTTATCCTATCTTTTGAAGGAACAGATAACATATGTAACTGTTTAAAGTACACTTAGCCATATTCCATTTTGTATACGAAACAATTTGAGAGTAATTGTATAAAAGACATTTGATAAGGACTGTGTTGAGCTTAGTAAGTACAGGAAAAGGTTAACATCTTGATACAGGCCAAACAATATTTTAAGTAGACTTCCACTTTGTTGTTACTGTGTTTGTAAGAGGTGGAGACATCTATTCTTCTGGAGAAATCAGCCAGGAATCAACAATAATGAGTATATTCAAAAAGGTTACTTCAAGCACCAGGAAGCTAATCTTCTTCCGTTACTCCTAACCAGTAGAGATAAAAGCTGATTCAAGGAGTAATTCAGAGCACCTAAGCTGAACACAGTCTCTGAATCACCTTCTACCCACATTCTTCCCCACTGAGAGAGGAAAAGATGAAATCCAGCCTTAAGTTAGCCTTTCTGAATAACCTCTGTTTGTGAACAGCATTCCCATATACTTTATAATCCACTGACTATATATTTTCTAATATATACACTACTTTATACTTTCTAGTCCACTTTCTCTCTTTAATCAGTGGGCTTAAAATATATTGTTTATTTTGAACCGTGAGTGCTTCAATTTTGCCAGCCAAATCCCACTGAAATATTCCCTAATTTTAACATTTCATTTTGACTTGCCATTAAAAATGCTTCAGTAACTCTGTAAAGTAGAAGCATTTCACCTTTGAGAGGCATTAATTTGGATCCACTTACAGAATAATATAATGTATTTTATCAATACTCTTGTGGGCTCCTGCTACTGATATTCAGTTAAGGTCCTCACATATAGCCTTTCAACTTAAGGTAAATCAGAATTGACCTGAAGTTACTACAAGCAGATTTCAGTGCTACTTTGCTGTTATTACCTTGCAGCTAATCCCTGTGGACAGGCATCTGCATAACAAGTTTATGATTAAATAGTGTTCTAATACCTTAAAAATGTTCTAATTCCCTAGACAAATCCTGTTCTAATACTTTGTACCTTAAAGGTGATATAAACAGCAAAATCTTAGAGATACTCACTGTGCAAAAATTCAAGATCTAGCTGGATACTGCACAGTGCAAGTGGGATGGGGAGCATCACAGGGAGCATTCAGCCATGACTGTCTGACATCCTATGCAAGCTGATGAGAATATGTACTGAAACACATTCATCTATCACTGAATTCCATCTACTGTGGCCAGCAGGAACATCAAGAATTCCTGCCATTCTTCCCTCTCTCCCAAGTTAGACCAAATCTATCTACGCTGTCCTAACTAATGAAGAGATGCTTCTGGGCCAGAGCTGTTTCTGCATTTTCTTGTTTTGAGCTTCCTAACATAAGTCACACACAATCTACTGCAAAGTCTTTGCAGCCATGCTGGTGCTAAGCCTGTTTCTGCCTTCATTCATACCAGGGCAGAAGATAAGTGGCTCTGTGGAATACTATTTTTTAGTTTGTTTCAGTTTTTTTATTGAGTTTTGTTTGTTGTAAGAATAAATAATCAGATTTAAAGTGGATATTAAATTAACCACTATTAATCTCCTAGGGACCCAACAAGTCTTAAAAAGCAGAGAAATAAAAAAAAAAAAAATCATGTTTCTGATCATTGTCTTTCTGCTTCTAAAATCAAACCAGGTTTGCTCATCATTTCTTGGGTTCTCAGAATGAAATATTCGCAAAGACCAAAATCCTTGTGTGACCCAGAAACATCACTGCTTGCCAAAAATATAATGACATGTTAACCTATTAATGCAAACCTGATGCTTTACATCCTTTCCACTAAATCACCTCAAATGTTCCATGGTGAAAATTTCACTGAACATGCTGCTAAACTTCCTTCATTAAAGACAAGAATAACACTTTTAAGTAATTAAGCATATTAAGTATTAAATAATAATTTCATTATCTTTTTTTCTTTCTTTCTTTTTTGTGTTAGTCAGCTTGTTTCCACTACCTAAAACAGTTACTATTTCTTCAGGGCATGTTGTTCAACCTATATTTACCTTAAGTAATACAGGGTCCAGCTGACTTCCATGTCTTCCATGAGACTCTCAGCACTATACTGATTTGCTAAATGTAAGAACTAAAAACTCTGGCCTTAGGTGTCCAGCAATGTACTTCTCCAACAATGTATCAGACCTTCCCTCCTTTGAATTAACGTCAGAGCTGAGCTTCTAATGCATGGCCTTGGCTTGATTTATGAGTACATTTAAGGAATGTGAGGTCACTCAAGCTAGCAAACCAGCATCCATGCAAGAGAGTCAAAAACTTCAGGCAAAAAAAAATCTCACTGCACTTACTTCAAATAATGTACAAAATAATCTTTTAAATTTTACTTCAAAACACATCAATAAAACTACATTGTCATTTTAAAAACACAGAGCTATTTTTAAGTGGCAACCAGAGATGCACCAGAGGAAATGGGTTTTTTTCCCTTTTCTGTCCTCATACAACAATACCTACAGTCATGGCTTCTTTATTTTTACTAGTCTGAAAATGAACATCTAAGGGAGACTCCCTTTTAATTAAAAATGACTAAACTTTGTCAATTATGTGATGTAACATGACATTTGTAATGGAGGACAAAAAGTCTTTCCATAAAGCTAATACAATATACTAAGCTTTTAATGCTGCTGTTTGCAAGGCTCTAGTTAAGTGAATGTTGTATGGAGACTGAAGAAACATGTATGTAGTACACAAAATCCAAAACAATGTTTTACTGGCAGTTTGGGAAAAATCAGGGTTCATCTAAAAAGACCATGGGGCAGACTAGAGGAAGTTGGTATTTATGGGCTCCTTCTGCACTCAGTGAAGAAAAAGAGATGCAGTACAGAAGGAACATTCATTTTCCACCTTCTTCAATTTACAGATACTTGAAGTATTCCAGTGAAGTGCAGAAACTTTACTGAATAAATTTGCCTTAGTTTTTGCAATATTCTCCTAAGACAACAGTCAGAGTCTGCCAGTTTCCTGATAAATCAGCCATACTTGGTCAGCCACTCTGGAGCTATCCATTGCAATTCAGGGAGACAGTAGCAAAGGTCTAGACAACTGTGTTTCTCCAGGGACAAAGTGCTGCAAAGATTCATACAAATTTACACAGACCTAGTGTCATCAAATACTGTGATTTTATCTTAAGATTCATATCAGGCATTTCTCTTGAAGATCTCCCCTGCCTATTGGACAATCTCTGCTCCAATTTAACAAAGAAATGGAGCTACTAGCTCTGATGCTTAAAAAAATACCACCCTTGGAAGTGTGAACCCTGACAACTGAAAAGCTAGAAAAATAAAGGGAGAGTTTGGGTTCTTTTTATCTTACAATTTCTAAACGATTTTGTGGCCTGCTTCAACTGGTAATACTCACACAGATGGGTTAAATCTCATTTTGCACTCTGAATTAACTTCCCTAAAATCTGTTCTCAAAGCCTGTCACTCACCTGAGTAATCCTACTGGTTTTAAATGGGCCTCCATAAGTGACCAGACTAGTCTACTTCTGCACGCTGCTGAACGTTACGTAGGAGGTGCTGATACTCCCACATCCCTTTAAAAAGAAGATTAGGCACTAAGATAAGTGAAAACTTCTGTTCAAATTGGCTCAAATCCTTCTCCTTTTTAAATTGGTGGCAGAACTCCCACTTACTTCAAAGGTCCAGGACAGGCACACTGTATTAATTAGGACAGTACAAAAACTCTCATTACAAAACCGAAGCATGTGAAACTCACCTGATGTAAAACAAAACTAAAACCCATGGTCTTGGATTTGCATCTCTGTGACCATTGGGCACTACAGACTTCAGTGCAGAAGTCCTGGGGAATTTGGATTTTCAACCAAAAATATGTAATAATGAGATACTTCTATTCATTATAAGCTTGAAAGTAGGACCCTTTTACAGTAGGGTCCAATTTGTTGGAATTCATGTAAATGAGAATACAACCTGACTGAACAATAGATCATACTTGCCACAGCTCTGCTTACATTGAAGAGGGCTGGGACTTTTTAATCTTTAAGAAACTTTAGCCTTTGAACCACTCTGCAAATCAGTGTGCTTTGTTGGAAGCTCCTTCACTGCTCAAAGGAAAGAGCCACCTTGCTTGCTATAAATCTAGTGTTGCCACACTGGGCTCTTATCTCAGACTGCCCCCAGTGTGGGGCACATATACTTCATTTAATTTACCCTCCTGGCTCATCCCTGCTCCCTCCTAGAAGATGGTTATGTCAGGATGGCCTGTCTGAAAATAGCCTCCCTGCTACACCAGCTAAACTTGAGAACTACACTTCACAGCACAGCAGCAATGCCTACTCAGTCCTGACAGTGCATGGGGCAGAGGTCAAACTGCTGCTCCCCAGACCAAGTGGTGACATGTTTGCTCCACATCAAATTCAGCCCTTTTTTTTTTTTTTTTGAAGCAATGGGAGAGCAAGCAGGCTAATGTCAGGCTGAATATTTTTAATATTTATAATGAATAAAATTATATGCTTGGAATGCAACCTTCTGCATAACAGCATTAAAAACTAAATTTTTATTTGGATTATATTCATAGTAATAACAAGTAATGTAGGGGTTTTTTTGTGACATAGGTTAAAAAGTCTGTAACCTCTAATTTGACAGGAACTCTATTATCACTCTCTGGAAAATTAGACAAGATAGAATATTAAGACATCCAAAAACTGACACAAATAGAAAACTAGGTCTCTTACTTGCTCCTCTTTCTTTAAACAGGGAAGATGATTATATGCTGTTTGACATTCCATTTTCAGGGCAACTAAAGAGATGCCGGGAGTCACACTTCATTTATTCTTCCAAATGCCACCACTGAAAAAAAAAATGTGTTGGTATTTGAAGGCACCATACTCCCACAAACAGCGGACAGAATTAACCTTGTCTTCCTTATGGTTTCATTTGTGAAGTCCCTCAGTTTAGTTTCTCAAGATCAAATTAAAAATACCCTCATGGCTGATTGTAAGCACTTAAAACATACACATACATGGTGGGCCAAACCTCCCCAGGGTATAGCCTCGCTGAACTCATTGTATTAGACAAGTCAAGGGGAAATATGTTCTTGTAGAGATTTCCAGCCTCAAGATATTTGGATTTGTTTAAGGTTAGCATCTGAACTTTTACATAACTGTTCAAATTGAACCTCAAGAAATTTTGAGGTTCACCACCAATTCCGAAGCTAAGAGCAAAAGAAATTACTTTGAACAACTCTTTCATGATTCCCAGTAGGATGTTTTGCTTTTCAGTGCGAATAAAACACTCTTCTTGTCATACCAGCAAACAAAGGCATAATATAGCACACATTTCCTTAAACAAGCAAACAAACAATCCCCTCCTCCATGTTTTCTGTTGGAATTCTATCAATCCAAAATAAGAAGAAAGAAAACTCAATTTTTTAAAATCTACTCAAAGCTAACACAAAAAAATTAGAGTCATTAGTGAGTTTTTAGCCTGTTCTTACTCAAGTAAAAGTCCCATTGAAATGAAGCCAACATTACTTCAAAATCTGAATACTGTTTCATTCAGCTTTTCAGCACCAAGATGCTTTAGTTACAACCATCTGTCATGGGTATAATCTCATAGCACTGATACCCATTTCTCTTAAATAAAACCTTTCTTCATAAACTCTTTATCTACCTCTGGGGTATATTCATAGCTCAAAGAATAGAGATGAAAAATCAGTATTTTCGCTATCTTTTTACATGAACAATAATAGTACTTTGCACTGTACTAAAAAATTATCCCAGTTAGCTTAGCTAGACTGAAACACACACTACAATACAGTATCTTGAAGACAGAGAGGACTTCTTTTGGCACATCTCGAAAGAACGTACGAACCAACGGGATGGTGGAGAAGGAGACAATGTTGTATTTTAGGATCTCAATACATTGTGAGGTTTCTCACATGGCAGCTCCCTCCACTACCATTAAAAAATCCACTATCTACAATAAGACCTTCAACAAGATGAAGTTTACAATGTGCTTTCAACAGGGAAATTATAGAGGACATGGAAAAGTACTATTATAATTGTGTCCAATAACAAAACATAGTCATCCCTGAGAGCTTGCATTGCTCCAAATATTTCACACTGGCTTTACTAACAGGTGACAGAAGGCTCAAAACTTTGGACAAAATAGAGAAATAGAGGTTCCTGAAATGAGGAAACAGCACAGTCTACTGGTTAAGGCACTGAACTGGGTATCATGCCACATGGGGCTGCACTTCTAACTTGGCTACTTTGAGACACTTCTTTTCCTCAGGCCAAGCATACAGGTAATTGGGCAAGCTAAAGACTACACAGATGCTTGTGCAGTTCAAGTTGCAGGCAGAGAGAGACATTTACTTGCACTCTCACGTGGTCACTGGAACCCATCCTGTCCTGGTCTCATTCTGGAGTGCTAGGATACACTAACTTAGTTTCTTGACTTCCAAACTAGTCTGACCATGCTCTTCCCTGCACATTTGCTCCTTACTAAAAAATAACAGGTCAAGCTCATACTAGAAATTCCAAGTTGTGTCCAGTTCTGGGCTCCCCAGCTCAAAAGAGACAAGGAACTACTGAAGAGAATCAAAAGATGATATGCGGACCAGAGCATCTCTGTGACAATGAAAGATTGAGAGACCTGAGGCTGCTTAGACTGGACAAGAGAAGACTGAGAGGGGATCTTATCAATGCTTATCTGAAGGGCAAGAGTCAAGAGGATGGAGCCAGTCTCTCTTCAGTGAGAGGTCAAGGGGTAATGGGCACAAACTATAACACAGTAAGTTCCACCTAAACATACTTTGCTTTGAGGGTGACAGAGCACTGGAACAGACTGCCCAGAGAAGTTGTGGCATTCCTTCTCTGGAGACTTTGAAAACCTACCTGGACACATTCCTGTGCAACCTATTTAGATGGATCTGCTTTAGCAAGGGGGTTGGATTAGATGATCATCAGAGTCCCTACCAACTCCTACCATTCTGTGATTCTGTGATATTATAGAATCATAGAATCCTAGAATGGTTTGGGTTGGAAGGGACCTCTGGAGGTCATCTAGTCCAATCCCCCTGCTGTGGGCAGGGACATCCCCAACTAGATCAGGTTGCCCAGAGCCCTGTCAAGCCTCACCTGGAATGCCTTCAGGGATGGGGCCTCAACCACCTCCCTGGGCAACCTGTTCCAGTGTTCTACCACCCTCACGGTGAGGAACTTCTTCCTAATGTCCAGTTTAAATCTACTCCTCTCCAAAAAGTATTAAGTGCTATATTAATTGGTAGTTTTAATTTTCACACATAAAACCTTAACTAATGTATACCTCTTTCAATGTACCAAAACCTGGAAGTCATCACCAACTTCCCAAAACAAAAAGCAGGAAAGAGTTGTTCAGAGGAAAGAAGAATTCCAACTTCAGATGTATCTAAGATTTTTGACTCAAGACAGATTTTTTTTACATCAGAGTCATAATTTTTGAAGACTTAGAATAACTATACTGTTAATTATTTTATTATTTTTTTTAATCTTAAAGGCCTGCTTTAGATCTTTAGTGACAATACAATACTAAGTAGTAGATCTTTATTGGTTGGTTTGGATTTCTTGCAAGGAACACCATTTAAAAACAGCCCAGATACTTGCTACTCCTTAAGACAAGCATTAGCAAATAAACCTAACTGGATACACAGTGCTTCAATTTTCAAAGTCCATATTAGGCATTATATACTTTTTGAGGATTCTGAGAACTGTAGTCTTCTAGCTTGTCTCTTAAAATATAATACATTTAAGGCAAACCATCCAGATATTTCTATTGGTAAAACTGAGGTAAATATTGCCCCCTGAAAATTTCTTCACATCTGAAGGGAAGAAAAACAAGTAAACCTATTCCTCTAGTGTAAACAGATTATTCCCCTGCTTGAAGTGATGAACCTGTCACTCCCTATTGCTCAAACATATAAACCAATATATCTTATATATTTGCCAGGATACTGGGTAATGTCTCCAGGGCTGACCATCAGCTGGCTTAATTGTAAAGCACTTTAATGTTAGGCACAGGAGAGGGGAATTTGGTAAGCACTGTGAAGAGGGTGGGAGAAGAAAATAGGTCAGATAGCTTACAAACATGCCAGAAACAGAGACTAATAGTTCTACTTTTAATTCTATAATAAAATTAATGTTGCCCCAGCAGCATGCTATTTGGTATATCTATCTAATTTATTAAACAAACATGAAAACAAAAGGATTTGCTGAAGATACTACTCCTGTGCATTTGTGAACTAGTTTCTTGTAATTAACAAAACTGATGATAAATATAATTTTGTTTTTACTTTCTCTTTGTTTTCACACACAAACATGCAATATTATATATCAACTAGAATAAAATCTGCTACACTGATTATGAAACTACCACTCTATGATTTATTCATATGTTTAGTAACAGCATTTTCTCTTTTGCAGGTTCCTTCACACAGTAAAACAAAAAGGCAATTCAGGAGGAGATAGGCACAATTTTACTCACCAGAATTCTTACATTAAAATCCACAATGTGCACACAGCTCAGGCTGCATGTTCACATACAGTACAGCAAACAGTGTAAAAAACATGAAAGGGGACTAAACACTGGACAACTCTGAAAAAAGCTATCTCAAGTACAAAGACTTGAGATCTTTTTATGATCTGTGCAAGCAGAGAGAAAGATAAGTGCTTCAAAATGGTGGCAAAGTGAACAGAGTTCTTTATAAACACTGACTCAAAGCCTTCAGACATTCAAGACTCATACTACAGACTAACACCATAAACCCCCCCAAATCTCATCATTCTAAATGCTTGAATTAATTTTTCTGTTGTCACTGTGAATTAAGTTTACTTGGTCAATCAAATCTGTCCAATTCTCTGCAAGAATTTGCAGTCTTTACTATCAATGTGGAAGTAGCTCTTCAGAACAGGGCCTCTGAAACTATGTTTAGAAGAGGAGACAGAGGTAAACAGCCCTACTGCAGCAGGGAGAGAGTCCTGTAGAGAGGAAACCCAACAAAACATGCATCATCCTATTAACAATAAGAAAACAGCTCTATGATTTCCTCTTATTTTTAGTATTTATATTGGCTTGGTGCCCCAAAACCCCTGGAAAATCCTCCTGCTTCTCAAAATACGAATGGCCCTTTCAGACTGATTTAAGAGACTACAGGTAAAATCTGTTTGTCTCTAAAAATACTATTTCTGGCATTTAACAATTTTTCTTTTCTCTGTTTTGCCTCACAGGCACAGTGGACAAGTATGTTCAGTTTAAGATTCCCAAATTTATCATATATGCTGCAATGACAGCACACTCACATGATGATGGTAGCCAAAAGATCAGTGCTGATTCATATCTGCATGAAACTTACTCTTCAGTTCAGAAAATTCCTCTTATCTTTTTGCTAAGTTTGAGGCCTGCTGGAATCTAAATGCTCCAAATGGAAAACTAACAGCATGGATCTATTTTGGAACTGAGCAGGAAGAAAATGAGTTCCACAGCTTTCCCCCAAAACAGTTCAGCTTTATTTATAACTCTCACCTATTTTGGAACTTTTTGTAAACCTGGCCTGACATTCAAATTGGTAATTCAGCTTAAAACTAGGAGAGACTCCTCTCTTTTTAGGCCTCCAGACAAATGCTTTGAGAAGGCTGACACAAAACAAAGATATTAAGATAAGTATCATTACATGATTGGCACAAAGTAATTATTAAATTCTAAAAAGGACAGGTAAACAGAAAATATCTACTATGAGCTGTTTCTGTTCAACAGAAAAGAGAAAATATACAGACAATGGTTATATGTTGGAGATTAGAAAAGGTTCTGAAAACCTCAGTGTGACTTTGAGAGGGGTGACACAGGGTTGTGAACACTTTCAAGCAGGTCCCATCAGACCTCGGAGCTAACAATCCTCTTTCAAATCTGTCTACTTCTTCCTTCTAATCTTCCCTTTTTGTTGTTTTTCCTTGAGAGAAAACAACAAGGAATGATGCTGTGGGAGAAATGCCAATACTCAGCTCCTGCTGAGAAGGAAAAAAAAAAAGTGTTGGAGCTGGAGCTGCTGAGTCCTGCTCACTTTGTGCAAAGGAATTAAACAGCATTTCCCTTCACTGGCTAAATAGGGCAAATTTGGTTTACCTGGGTGAGAAAGCATCTTGCACTGATGGTGCAACATAAATACTCAAAATAAAATGATGTGGGTTTGAGGTAGAAACACATGTGCCATTTCAACTCCACTGCTGCCACGAGCAGCATTCAAAGGAGATGGGAATTGCTAGGTGATGAGACCCTCCATGTCTGCCTCAGCAAGGAGACACAGCAGCTCCTTTATGGAGGAACATCTCAATTGGTCTGATCATGAGTCACAAGCTTTTGGTGACAGAAGGGGCATTTGGGTTTGTACTTAAAAAAAAAAAAGAAAGAAGAAGCTCTAAGGAATTACCCAAATAAATCTATTTTTCCTCATTTTTGAACAAAGATTTCAGATACTGTGTAAAATAAGATTTTCAGAACTTTGCTTTTAACTTTCTGTACCTGGTTCAGTTTTTGTTTCTACAGTATTTATAACTGAGAGGATGACACAAGAGATAAATGAGGGAAGCTATTTGTTGTTCTCCCATCTCTGTCACAGAGTGTGGCTTAGAGTTCAGAAAACTGGTATTCCTACCACATGGCAGAACTGCCAAGAAGAGCAAGCACCAAATTCAATATTTAGTCTTAAACAGTATTTTTCTAAAAAGAGTCACTTTACAAATCACAACAAAACCTAAAAATACCAACATTGCTCATTTACAAACCTCTAAGGGCCTCAAATTGCTTTTCCATAGGAAACCAAAAACTGTGATCCATGTTAACAAACCGAAATCTAAAATGCACAGAGAAGTCAAGTCTTTTACACTGATGTTTTTACCCCTGGTCTCGCACTTTCTTTATCTCCACATACTGATTCAGAGTTTAAGTGATTTTGAGTTTTGGAGCTTCTGAAACATTACTGCAGAACAACTCACCTTCTGTGGAAGTCCCCAGCATCTGCATTTATACTCTGAGAAGATTAATATTATTCTGTTCAAAAGGAGAATTGATCACCTTCCTCTAAAACTGTTGTCCTTTTTAAGCAATGGAAAGCAGAAAAAGCGATAGCAATACCTTGTCAAAAACACACACACAATTGAGAGCTAACATTTTCTTTTACAAACCAAGGCCCAGACAACAGAGTACTTCCAAAGCTGTGTGCAGGATCCTGATTTTTGGGGCACCTCCATGGGCAGATGTCTAGGCTCATGCAATGCCAAACTCCTCCTCCATGGGCAGGGTGACAATTTGCATGGCTAAGCAAAAGTACTCAACAGCTGCTGGATTTCATATCCAACTTTTCCCCTTCACCCTCAGTCCCAAGGCAAGGCCACAGCAGAAAAGCAAGCAGATCAGACAGCATCATCCCACAGGCCACCAGCTGGAATACTTTTGAGTTATTCCAGCTTTAAGTTATTTTTTTTTTATCTTACTCTTTGACATAGGAAGTTGCTTCCTTCTTTCCTTTCTTTCTTTCTCCCCTCAGTTATTGATTTCACTTTCTGGAGACAAACAGAAAAGGAAGCCAGCACAGCCAGTGCTCGCAGGAAGGCTGAGTGGGTGATACCCTCACCCTCACCATGCAGGCTGCGTCCTCACTCTGGAGGTCAGCCCACAAGCAGTGTAAAACTCAGATGACAGAGCTACAGCTTATACCCAGGTGGTTTGCTCCTTCACTGCCAATGAAGGTCTGAGCTTCAAGGCTGCCAGGTCAAGTTGAACCCCTCCTCCGTGATAAGCACAGACACATGACAAAGCATTTTTCCTCTGAAGCCCTTCTTCAATTCAAGCCCTCTCCACCTGCCAACTGTGCTGTGGAAGTAAAGATGAGTACCTCCAGGTATTTGCATCCTTCCACACCTAGCCCTGACCACCAGCAATGGGGAGATGTGTCTGTGAGAGGGTGGCCCTGATATTAGATGCTGTATGTCACCAAGAAGACAGCAGAAATGAGAAAATGAAGTACATTTCCCCCTTCTCACATATGTGTGAGTTATTTCTCCACGCCAGCCAATCTGCAGGCTCCAGAACTCGTGTTTTCTTCACACTTTCAGTCCTCCTTTCCAAAAAGAAAGATGCTTAATTTGAAGCTCAGTTCAGTCAGCAGAGAAAAACAGTCCTTCAGCTGCAAAGTCTTTCAAGTGGTACTTTGGGTTTTCAGTTTTTCCTTGCATCGTTTACTCTGTGGCTGGAAAAACATTTTCTCTCCCTTGACCTTTCCAGGCCTCTGCTTCACCAACCCTCTCGCTCACATTCACATGCCTGCTTTAATGAGCCTTCCTTATAGCCTTCCCTTTATACCAAGCTGTTTTAATATTTCTAGTTTATTAATTTTTTTAATTTCCATCTAACTAAACAAACTTAGAAATCCAATGACAGAATTATTTAAAGCACTAGTAACATCAAAACAAAGTTTCTCAATGTTTTCAAAATGAACACCTGATATATTTAAAAAAAAAACCCAAACAAACAATGTAACTATAAGATTCTTACCTTAAGTTTTGACCAAACTTTGCAGGAGAAATCTTAACTTCAGTTATCATGCAATATGCAAATTTCAAGATGATATTTTAGCTGATGTTGAAGCCTGTGGCAGAGAACCTGGCTAAGTGCAAGAAGCTAGCTTGCCAATAAGGCTTGTGTGCCTGCTATCACAGAGATGTAGACAATAGGGGTATCCAAGGTTCTGCAATACCTAAATGAACAGACCTAATTTATCTAAGTCCTTGACAGCCCACACAATACAAAGCAGAGGTCTTAGGGCACCAAGAGGGGGAAGGCTTTATAAAAGCAGCACAATTTTTGTACCGCTGTATTCCGCATACAGGCAGGATCACTTTCAAGGGTAGAATGCTTTTGACTATTAAAGAACACCACAGTTGTGGGTTTATTTTGTTTACTATTAAGAAAACTGCTTAAGCAATCCTTGCTTTTTTTCTGGGTCTTCATTGGAGCCTCCCATCCCAATGCACTACCCTTCTCTTTTTTACACTTGTTGCATAATCAGCAAATACCAAACAAACTAGAACGAGACTGTCCAAAAGGGAACTCTGCACCCAGCTCACAGTAATTACCAGCCTCATGGAAGCCAGCAGGCAGTTATTATACACCCAAAGGGCAATAGAAATGTTGAGAAAGAAATAGCCATCCTCCTTCCAATATGGTTGCAAGTGTTGGAGGATACATACACTTTTATTTATCTTGGAGGAGAACATGTCAGGAAGAAAAAGAGAAACAAATTCCTATTTTTTTAAAGCGCTACAAAATTGTATGAGGAAGCTGCAGGTTAGCACAGCTTCAAACTGTTGCTGCATTAGTTTTGCTTTTACTGTGGAACACTATGGGGTAAAACCTTATTCTTCTTCTGAAAAAAAAAACAACAACCCATCTGTATTGATATCAGAAAAGGGTGGAGGAAGAAAAATGACAGCCACTGGCCTGCCCTTTAACCTTTCTAACAGAGCTGGTGGCCGCAATGAAGCTTAATCAATGCAATGGAAGTGACATTTCGCAGTCAAATCAAATTAAATGGAAATGAAAGGAAAATCTGAGGTCCAACCTAAAGGCTGTTCCCTCTTGCACCGAGGTCATTGCCATGGCAACTAAATGCTACAAATGTGTAGAGTAAATCCTTAACAAATCTGTAGCAAGCATGTCCAATTGAATATGATAGTTCCTGTCACTGTACTTTGTACCTTTCAAAAGAAAGGGAGAAAATAAAACAAAGTGCATCTTACAGTCTGTGTAGCAGAAAAGAAGTTCTGCCAGCAAGTACGTGGCACAGTGGCGTACTTAATCTTTCTCTACTTGGACATGGAGAAACTGAACAGCTTTACTGTAAGGCAGCAAGTGGGAAGCTACGGACAGAGACCATATTAAGTGGATTAGGGCATGGTGTGTTACATTTCTCAGTCTTGCTTCAACTGGAGGGCTGGTGACTGCAAAAACTTCCTTATATCCCTGCAAATGCATTTAACTGTGGCTGAAAGCAATTCCTAGTGCAGATTGCCCACGGCTCCGATCACCCCACCCAGCTTCAGCATGTACCTCCCTCACCCTTTTGCCTTTTCCTGGGGTTAGAAGGCTGCTTTCTTAGAGGGCTTGAGATGGCAAAGGGCTGATCAGACCTGCTAAAATAAATCAGGGATGCTTTCACCTTTGTGTATGCAGGTCTTCTTCTGCACAACCCCAAAGCTCCCCTTGCAATGGGGTTGATGCAGGCTGGGAGCCCCTAAAAGGTCTAAACCCAGGTGCCCCTCAACTGACCCGCTGCACTCCCAGTGCACAGGGGCTGCCAAGAAAGAGGATGACATCAAGACATTTTGCCCCCTCTGCACTCTGGCCTCATGGGCAGCTCTTGCCCCTAGTCCCTCTGCATCAGCTCTGACTGACACATGGGCAAATGCCCTACCTCTGCATTGCCCCTGTAGAGAATTAAAAATAATTACCAATCTGTACTGCCACTCATGGATATTTCACTCCTCAGCCTAACAGCTTTTGACAATGAAGGGCAATTTAAGAACCACATCAAAACACAACAGCCACACGCTCACTCTGCCGAGTACCTATTTATCTCAACATTTCCACCTGTGTAAGCAAAGAGATGGGGTAGGGGCAACACCAAGCAGGATGTGGGATTTTTCTCTTTCTTGTGAGATGTGGAAGACTTTACATACTGTGCTGTGACCTTCGCCAAACTTGTCATTTATCTGCACTGCATAAGGTGGCAACCATTATCCTCTCCTTGAAGACAGTGAAGTTTTGATTCAGTTGTAGTGATGCAGTCACTGTGAATTATGGAAGATTTCAAGAGATTCTATGCCCTGGGCCAGCATGGGCTGGCAGTATTGCAAATCTGATAGGAGGTGACATTTTCTACTCAAATACATACAGCCGCAGGACATCACACACCTTCCTGCATGAATAGCAATACACACTAATGAACTAATTTCTAGGGGGAAATTGTTACTTCCCAAGTGGGTGAGGGAGGAGATTACTCTGCCACTTCAACCTGAAGGGATTCTGGTTTTCTTGTGATCTTTTGCTGCATTTTCACCTTTTCCAAACGGTGTTACTTCACACAGCTGTACACAGCACCTTCAGTCAAGGCCACTGAGTTGGGAGGTCTGTGTGACACAGCCTACAATATGCACATGAGATAACAGAGCAGCATGCCAGGTAACTCAGAGCACGGATATGCTCCACTGCACCCACAGAAGAACTTCCACTATATGTAAAGAAATAAATTTACTTTGAAATTATTCAGGTAAGCATTATATTCACTAAAAAATGCCAGATATTCTAACTTAGGATAGCCACGTCTTTCTTTTTATCACAGAAGACAGTGATATTTACAGATCATTTCACATTTCTTTTACCCTTTAAATGCTGCTGTATGCTTGTGCTCACGTACTCACACTCCCATTAGTTGAAAATCCACTCAAAAACTTTGGCTAGCAGTTCAGGGAAGATTCTTGTGCTGGAAGAGTTGAATGAACAATTCGTTGTAAAATATACGTAAGCTCTGACTCAGAAACACAAAAGGCCAAGGAAAATTGCTTTTAAATTACTATTATTGTGGTATTTCTTGAGCTTCTCTGAAAAAATAAACTGAACAAGTATTTCAGAGGACCAGGTAGATCAGGGAAGCAGTAAATTAATTTATGGAGAGGGAAGATACTAGTACAGGGCTGCAGACATAAGCACTGCATGGTAAGACCAGTGTTTTACCCATGCAAGTGGTTAATGTCAACCCCAAGTTTCAGAGCATTTATAATCTAGAAATCTAGGCACTCTCATAGAAAGTATCTGTAGTCAGGTGGACAACATCACCCACATCCCATCACAATATTTTATCACAGTATAGTACAGTATTTAATCCATATCTCTTTTATCTTTGCTTTTGGTTAAAGAAAATAAAATGGGCTTGACACGTGGGACATAATAGAACCATGCACAAAAAGAGTGGGGAAGTGTGGAAGGTACTTACTACATAAAGAGATGAGACACTGGCAAGCAAGACCAGTATTTCTAACATACGAACGCTCATTTTACTCTGCTGTTCTTACTAAAGAGAGAAGCAAAGTCCTGTAGGAACAGCTAGAACAGTCCCTCTAAGTGCTTTAGAATATGTAAGAAAACCACTTCATAACATCTCACCTTTGTTACAGAATTCAGTGTTAACAACAAATAACACTTTATAAAAAACACCTGAATTTTTACATAAGTATCTGTGGGATCTTACTTAATATGCCTTGGTCTTGGCCTCATAAGCTGAAGGAGCATTTAAAAAGCAGAAGCTGCAATGTGACAGGCAATGACAAGCAAATAAGGATTCTGAAGCAATTTTTATGTGTTTTCTGCAATACTGTTTGATACATATTTTTTTCATGTTATTTCTTTTATATTATTTTTGAGATCTAACAACTGCTTTTAATAAGCGACTATTACTGCAAACATATAATTATACTAGGCCACAATCCAACAAAGCACTTAAGGGCAAATATTAAAGACACTGAAAACAATGGGATTATTTATGTTCTTAAGGTTAAGCATCTGCTGAAGGACTCAGATGGATCAAAGCCCCATTTCTATTACATCTACAGAAAAAATATTATATATGTTAATTAAACTTAAAATATATGTAAATTAACCAGCACATGAAAACTAGCACTTGCATAAATTTTTTATACCCCTATACAATTTGTAAAAACAGAATATTCCAGTTAGCCAATATGAAGAACAACTACTAATGCCAGCCTTTTCATCAAAAGGTGAAAAATTCCTGTAGCTGAACAATTATGAAATAACTTGCCATAAGAGACTTCCCTTTATAAACTACCTCCTAAGCAGATCATGTTCTGAGGCAAAAAAGAGAAAATAAAGAGACAGAAAGCACATCTCATTTATCTTCAGACTTAATAATTCATGTAAAACATTGATTCGTTAACTTTCATTTTATGAGAATCAATTTAGTTTTATTAAGATCCACAAGTTATTTGCAGTTAGTGTCTAGTAAGCTTATTTTATCAAAATTCCTCCCTTGTTTTTTTTTCACTGACCAATTCCTTGTTCTTGAATTGAGGGTGAAATGGACCACAGTGTTCAACTTCCATTCTCTCCAGAATTACTTATTCTATTTAACTGTATATCTTTGCTTAGTCTTCTATTCATTATTAAAAAAACAGATCTACTCCAAAAACTTGCAAATAATATTCCCACTGGAAATAGCTGTTCCATCAATACTGACCATTTTCAATAAATACACCATTTCTTATGATATTTCATTTTGAAAAGCCTAGAAAAGACCTTTTGGTAAGGTTAAAAATTTTCCCTTTTAACCATCAGCCCTAAAAAAACCTCTATTTGAAATATAAAAAGAAACTATCATCTGAAAAATTCCTATCTTTATGGTGTTAAAATAAAGCAGGAACTCTTTATTTCAATACAATATTGTGATAGATCAAACAAAAAAAATGTGTAAAAATTTTTCTCCACTAGAAATTTCAAATTTCTTTCATTTTTATTTAATTACAAAATTGTAAGTGCAACAGTTAATAAAATGTGAATCTATCAGAGCACCAATTAAACTTGCAATAATTTCAATTTGTTTTCTTATTCACTTTCTCCAGTCATTTTGTTTTCTTTTCTTTCCTTGCCTTGAGTCTACAGAATTTATTCCATGGAAGAAACAGAATATTATCTTAATCTTCCATAATAGCAAGTGCATTTTCATCAATATTTTTATAAGAAACTGTGCATGGTTTAATACTGAAATATAAACACATGGAAAAGTACTAATTGTCTTATTTATTTAAATTAAACATGTACTTGGAGAAATATAACCAAGAATTAAACTCAATGCAAAGTTTTAACTGCACACAAAACCCACAAAAATGGTCTAATCACACCTTCTTTTAATCAAATTTATGCCTGCTCACTGACTTTGCTTATTACTTGACTTCAATTTTGATTTTCTCTATGCAAATAAGGATTTCACTTGAATCCTTCAATAATGACCAACAGATAAAAAGGCAAAGAAATAATGACATACCTGAATAATTAGCTACTTTTAGAAACACTTGGTCATTTAGGCCTTGTATTAGCAAACAGAAAAAGTTAAGATCAAAATGGTTAGCTAAGGACACAGTGGAAACTTCAGTGTTGGGGCCACGTGCATTCAAAGGAAAGTAAGTTCTGGAAACTACACTGCAGTTCTCAACTCTCCAGTGGTGACAAGAGATTCTGAGCAATGTCCAACTCGACCTTTTCACTAGTTCCAGTTGCTGTTTCAATGGCAATTAGAACTTAACCACATTGAATACAAAATCCAGACCTTTAAAATTTCTGAAACGAGCACCTTCCCTCCAAAAGCAACAGTCACACTAAGAAAAAAGAAGGCATCCAGAATTTTCACTTACTAGTTAAAATGCTTTTTATATTTGAAAGTGTTTTTTTTCCATTTAGAAGGACATGCTGACATTCACATTAAGATGGCACGTCTGCACACAGGAGTTGGGATGAACGGGAGTCTAGATACCACAGCTTAACCACCAATATTCTTAACCACTTTCTTTCCAAAACACAGCAAGATTGCACTGATGGATTATTGTTGGCAGCTTTTCCCCCAGACATTATGAATAAATACCAGACAGGAAAGGAGGCAAAGAAAAAAAATGAACTGCCCCTTCGTTCATTTTAAGGGATGAGAGAATATCCAGTCTCCTCACGAGGACAAGAGCATTAGAGAGTTAGTGCTGAAACATCTGAAGGCATCTAGAGAAGCGCATCTCAACTGTTTTGTGTACCACAGACATACTGTTTAATTAAGCCATCAAAAAAAAAAGAAAGGAAAATGGAAAAAAGGGGGATACAAAAGAGAGGGAAACTTCTTCAGTAAGTTAAAGCACTCTAATAAGTAACAACATGACATTAGTCATTAAGAAACAAGAACTCTAAATAATGCATTCAGAACCTATAGATCTAAACCAGAAGATAACAAAGCCTCATAAATCTGTTTGTTCATTAAGTTAAAAAAAGCTAGACTTTGTGTTGCTATCATGTCAGCTGGCACCAAACTGCATGCAATTTAGTGCAACTACAAAGTGAAACCCATAGTCTACAATGGCAGGGTTTTTTGATCACGCTAATTAACAGCCATTTTGTTTAAAATAAACAGATACGACTCTAATTGCCTTTTTTACATAAGAAAGGGAAGATCTTAAAAGTGAAAGCATGCAAAAGGAAAGATCAGACAGTCGCCTTTCAGGCTGATAAGCAAACTCTGTGTGAAATGAGCGCAAATGAAGTTTGAGACATTCTCTGGATTGACAGCGGGGAGACAGCAAAGCAAGAGGAGGAATGGTTTGCAAAGGTGGAAAGGCACAGCCACAGTTCCTTCCAGCAGGAAAATGTTGTTCTTTAGATCTCTTAATTTTATCTAGTCTCCCTGCCTTCTGAGCATCTGCCTGCAAGGATTTTCATCTTCTGCAGGGCCAAAATCAGTGGAATTCAACTTCATGAAATCTTCAGATGGCAAAACAAGCTTGGACAGAATTTCGATACAGAATCTGAGAAGAAAATAAAACGTTGTAGAAAAGGAAGAAGTAAGAAGGTGGTATTCTTCTTTCCCTACTTGCACTTAACCCTGGCATCAGAAGAGGGGCTAGACAGCACTGTACTGCTCAGTTTGCCAACCTCTAAGATATACAGAAAGACCCATTCAGGTCCCTGAAAAGTCCTGGTAAGTAACATGCAGGCCAAGTGCTGGGACACAATCCAGTTTTCCAGCTAACTTCAGTGAGCCTGAAATGCAGCCTGGAGCTGCAGTGAAGATGATGGTTTTTCATTCTTTGCCTCAACGTTGGTTCCTTTCGTTAGACAAACACCATTTATCGCTTTTCAAATACAGCTTCAAAGTTGTTTTGTAAGTGCATTAAAACATGTAACATTGCAGAGTAAGGCAATGAAGCAAAACCACTATCCTAGTTGTGTGAAAAAGTTCCCTTGCCTTTTTCCCCACTAATGAAATTCATACACCTTCCCTTCCCCCCCAATCCTATGATGTTTTAGGATGCAAACACAGAATATCTCATTCAGAAATGCTTCCCTGAACCTCAAGTATTCAACATCCCCACACTCAGTAAGAAGTCCTCTGGTGCAACGACTTCCTCAGCATCACAAGTTCACACATGTACCAGCATATTCTGACACATCTACTCAGACTTCCACAGTATTTTAAATACAAGATATTTTAAAGTATTTTTAAAAGATATTTTAAGTATTTTAAATACAAGAACAAGGTCCTTATTTTCAGGATACCACACAGATATTCAGCATATTCAAATTATCATTTAAAGTTCCAAAATCACAGTTAATTGCTCCACTTAGGCACTGCAGACTTCTCTGCCATCATAGTCATAGTACAGCAGGAGGCAGAGTTTTTGCAGGAGCTGGTCAAAAATCTGGCAGCAGCTCTCTTTGGAACAAATGTCTGTGAAAAATCTCCTCATTTCCCATTACATCCGATGGAGGAACTTCGTCAACACAGAGTGTATAGTTAAAACAGCAAAAGAAACCCTGCTCAAGAAGGATCTGAAGACTTGCACAGGACACACAATTTTCTCACAGATTAAGAGAGAGAAGGAAGTCTGCAACAGGTGTTAGCCATATTAATGAATGCACTGCTGAAAGAAACTTAGATACTACAGTGAGGAAAGTGGCACAGAGCTGACAGCACAGATTACATCTCCTCAAACATTCATAGCCACTCTTCTTGCTGGGACTACAGGAGTGACTTGGGACACTCTGGGATGCCCAGGAAAGCCAGTTCAGCCACTGAACACAGATCTGCAGGGTGCAGCTGACCTAAAATTCCTATAAGGCACCACAAGAGCATTCACATACAAAGATTTTTTTCTGTTTTCAGCTGCAACTGCAAAGCAAAAACTGTCCTACATAAATTTCTCAGAACTCAGCTTTCCAAAACCAGTTTTAAACAGCATATTTTCAGTCAGCTTTAATGATAACAACATCAGAGAAGAACTTCATCACAAGAGCTATCTCCCTGGCCTTCAAATATTTTCTTAATATAACTCTGAACATCAGACATATTCCCTATCAAAAACAAGCATCAGTAGATACTGTAGGGGAATTTCATTACTACCGAAACAGTACAATGTATTGTGCTGCTGGCTGGGAATCTCAGACTGAATGACTTCAGCAGCCAGAACAGACTACAGCTGAGCTAATTCAATTTAGATGAAGCCATGTTGTTTGTTTTCAAACATTAAAAACCCATAGAGTCATAAAACAGCAATGGTGGTATTGCCTAAAAAAGGACAAGCAGAAAGATGCAGAAGCTTTCCAAGAAGCACAAACCAAGATTGCAAAAAACATGCCTACAAGAATTACACTGTGGGAAATAAGACATAAAAAGGAAAGTAAGTCAGAAAACAAGTTGGATATGAGCATTACCCTACCACTAACATCATGTCAGCAACCGTTGGAGAGCAATGAGCAATATCTGTGCAGCTGGTTTATCAGCTCACCATGGCCAAAGTGATACTTTGACATTCAGGCCATATTTATGTATCAACAGGTTATACAGCCAATGTTAAAGGCAGTAATAACTTCAGTACCACTCTTCTGAAAAATCTGTCATGATTTTTGTACCAAAATACTATGCACACACGGAAACAATAATTTGCCTTGCTTCTAGTCTGTATGAAAATTGTTTCAAACAGCTAAAATTACAGCCACAGCTCTTAATTTTAAAATGAGCTACTTGACTTGTGAATCTAGAACCTATTAACTTTTCAATTTGACTTCAGTTCCTCCTGCCTAAGTCACATTAAGGAAATAAAAATCCAGTTCTAGCTCTGCAAAACCAAATAGTATTTCATCTTACCTAAAAGGGCAATTTTAGCAAATGTAAACAAACCCCATGAAATAAAAAAAAATAAGCACACAACCTTGCACATTTTCTCCTCTATTTGTGTGTCCCAGCTCCTCCCTTCTAGATGTTTTAATGGACAACTCTGCCTTAAAATCAGATGTTAAATTCTAACTACTACTATCAGTAGTAAGGCTTTCAGCAGCAGTTTTACACAGAACAACAAATGCTTCCAAAGACTCAATTACCCTTACTAACAATCATACTTCCAAAGAAAACATAGAAATATCCCACCAAAACAAGTACTGAAAAAAGTATGGCAAATCTAGACATTAACAAAATTGGGGGAAAAAAATTTTCATTTGAAGAACTTAGAACTGCAGTCTCAAGTAACTAGTACACCTTATTGTAATTCTGTGGTAGGAATTCTTGTGAAAATCAAATACATAATTTACCTTATTAAGAAGTATGGCAGAACTGGGAATACAATCAGAAGAGGACAAGAGGAAAACAAATTAGAGGAAATCAATAAACAATAATGAACACTACAATGTAGTGGAGCGGGGTTGTATCCAAAAGGTTTTCAAAGAATTCTCCCCATAGCAGGAGAAACACTCTCTGATTACTCAAACAAACAACCAAACAAACAAACAAATGCAAACCAAAACATATGTTTGGATCTTTGCAGAAATGTTGTATGTGATTTTATGAAGCAACATCACACAACAGTGTTATCTCTATCAAGTTTTACATCATGACTGGAGAGACTGTGCCTATTTCTGTCATGGCCTTTTTCATACTGTTATTGAATAAATCTGTCTGCGTGTATGGCTAGGCTTCGTGAACANTGGGTGACACACCAATCATAGTACAGTTTCAAAAAATGGAATAAAACTAAATTAGTGCACTAATTTCTGTCATGAGGAAAATCTATTTTCCTGTCAGGACTATGGCTGGATACATATTGAGCCATGATGATTTATAACACACAAATGGTTGGTGCAGAGAGAAAAGCAAAGGAAGAACACTTCCTAGCTAGCTAGCTTGCCTATCCTGTATTCTGAATTCATTAAGATAAAACACCTGAGTAATAGTATGGCATAAAGCCAAGCCATGCACTGCCACTTGCTACAGCTTTACAGCAGAGTACAGCTCTGCCCAGATTGAAAAGAAAAAGCCAAGTCATCATTGTTGGCCTGTGTAAGCACCACACTGTGCCATCATGCATGGGTCCAGCCAAACAGGACCTTCCCATAGCTCTGATTATCTTACTAACACAAATACTGGAGGGCTGCATTGATGCTTTCATTAGTGGAAGTTTACATTCTTTTACTGGTGGTATTTGCTATCACAGATGTTTTCTTCATATACACCATTTAGGGTGTATTTACCACTGACTATGAGCTTTTGGCATAGGACAAAAGAAAAGGATCAGTGGTCAACATGGAAACATTTCTAATACAAAAGAGTGAAACTGTACATACTCGTCTTTCTCCTGATCTCATCTCATCTCAGTATTAGAAAAGAGTCAGTATATTAGGCTAACAAAAATATTGATTCAAATTATATATTCATCTTCCAGGCTGCAGAATTTTCATCATGTCTCATCACTGAAAATGCAGCCACTTCCAGGGAGGAATCCAGGAACTGATCAACAGCACATTACATCACAACTGATCTTTCAGCACAGTTCACAGCAAGAAATTAACACATTAGATACAATTAAAAAAAAAATCACTAACTCTATGTCCTTTTCTCTAAAAAACACAAAAGGCTTTGAAAGTAAGCATCTTGAGGAAAATAAAATATAGTCTACTTTATCATATGTGGCTCTATGCCAGCAACTCTACATGACATCTGTTTAGCCTCCAACAGCATTTACATGCACCTAAAAGTTCTGGTCCATGTTCTTGCCCTTGAAAGTGTACATGGAGCTCCCACTGAAGTCAGTGGCAGCTGCATCTGTACAGCTGAGGGCAGAATTCAACCTTATGTACTGCTCATTATCAGACAGATAAGTCAGCTCTTTCGAAAACTCAGTGAGTCTTGAAACCACCCAAGAAAGTGTTTCTCCCCAGAAAGAGACTCCCCAATAAAAAGTGCAAAACTCACGTTTTAGTCATTTTAGTGGTGCTTCTATGGGACAGAGCAATCAAAAGGAAGATCCTATGTTCATGCAGTTCATACTCACAAAGTATCATATGTAGTGCTGTGCCTTACATATGAGGGCATACATATATGTATGCATGGGAGGCTCTGTTGCAGATGCAGTCAAAGTATGAACTTTGGAATTACTGACCTCACCAAGCTACTTCAGACCCTTTATGCTTTCAAACACTCTTTATTGTAGGCATTATTAAAATGTGTGGTTTGTAAAAAGAGCAGTTTGTTCCTCTTCTCATTAAAAATACCAATGAAGAGCTAAAGATTTTTCTCTGGCTTCTCTCTAACTTTTCCTGTGTTCATTCATTTATTAGTTTTATAGTTAAGACAAATGGGATGGTAACCTCTTATGACTAACCCAAGATCAAACAAAAACTTCAGGGCCAATCAAGCACAGAAAACAGATGTTGTGATACCCTCATGTATAGCCCACAGAATTTGGGAATGTTAAGCTTTATGTCATGAAGACAAGATGTGCAACTGGCTCCCTCCTTATGCTCTCTCATCACTAGCTTTTGTCTCCCACCTCTGAAGCACAGTCTCTCGCTCTCCAGGAAGCCACATAGAGCCCTGCCTGTGAACCCAGAAGAGAGGTAACAGGCAGGAGGCCACAGCACTGCACTGCAGCCAAAAAGGCAAAGCTCCTCCTTCACCAGCACAAAACTCTGCAGGCAAAGCTGTGCACACCTCCTTGCTCCATGCACATCCCCTTGCTCTGTGCACAACCCCTTACGCAGGAAGAGGAATATGGTATGTGTCTGCCCAGTGACCTAATGTGGCAAATGCTCCTCTGCAAAGCCACCTTACTCCTTCATGGAGTGGTGCTGCTGGCTGGAGGACACTTCCAGATTATTTCCAGTACTGTTGGATGAAGATATTTGGAGAGTATGGCACTAGATACTGACAAGTACTATTGAATACTGCTGTGACTTCTAGATGCTGTGTAAGTCTAGGATCACTATGCTACTTCTCTTTGAACACAAATCACAGATCACTGCAGGGCATATGATGTGCAGTTACTGAATGGCACTGGAGCTTCACTGAAGTCTGGAATTAATATGATTTATGCTGGCTATGGGTCTGGCTTTTTTTTTATTTCAGATACTAGAAAATGATGCTGAGTTGTCAGCATGATGGTAACAGTAATGCTAGTATACTCTGCTTCTTACAACTAACTAAGTGGTGGCCAGTTGTGTGTAAATTAACATGAGGATGTAGAAAGAGCATCCTGCAAATTCTGAATGATTTTTAAAGGCTTTCCACATATACCAGGATATTAGTGTATTTATTTCTTTGCCCATTTATCTGTTGCTCACCTCTGTACAAGCACATACATGGCTTTATCCACTCAGACATCTTAATGCCAGTGCACCATTTCTGCAAGCTCTAGAAGTACAACCCTCCATAGCTCTACAGATACATGTGGCCTAAGTCTATGATGATGACACTCTCTTTAGAACTTGTGTTGCATAACCCCACCAGGGAGATGTCACATCCTTATCCAGGACAGTGATATAATAGCAAATGCACATACACCTTCATATGTCAGAGAATAAGGTTGTTTCAGGTAAGGAGTCAGAGTGAATTTGTACTCAGGCCCTTTCAGTGCCCTCCTCTCAAGTTCTTCTTTGAAAAGAGATAGTTTCTTTTCTGCTCCTTAATGACACCTTTTTCTGGATTCAATTCCATTAGTCTTCTACTATGCCCCTTCAGTTCATTCTTGAAACAGAGACATGCATTTCCAGTAAGGCCAAAGCAGAGATGAGGCACATGTGAGCCCAGAGCATACCTTTCAACTTCCCGTTTCAGTGTACATTCTGCACAGCTATTCTGGGACTGCCTGAGCCACACAACAGAAAAGCATCAAACATTCAGGGGAAACCCCTTCTGTCACTTTTTTATTATTCTGGCAAAAAAAAAAAAATATAGTGATGATGTGTCGTCTTCAACATGGTACTGGGCAGCAGGGTGTTCTTTATTTTAAGTAAAGGCAGGAAATGAGTAATAGATTTCCTCTGCAGTCAAGCTGGGGCTTGGGGCTGGCTGGTTGAGAGAGCTTTAGCCTCTCAGTATTTCAGCTTCAGGCTAAATGGGGAACAGTAACAATCTTTACTGCTTTCAACATTTTTGGACATTTCATGTTCAAAAATATTAGCTTCCTGTAAACTTCATCCTGCACCTCTCTGAGGTCCTGATCTCACCAGATGAGAAATGGAGCCAAAGAGGCCTACAGAGACATGTGGAGAGCATGGGAAGCCACTGCTCACTCACATGACACTAACCCATTTTCCTTATCATTTCCCACTATTTTTAAAACCAGTTCTGTTCCCCCCGTGGTAGAAATGATGAGGTTGCTTATATATATACACATATACATATGTCTTTGTTCATAACAGGTCCAGATGCCCCACAATAAAATCCCCACACAGCCACCTGTGCTTTGTTTACATAGAGCCTCCTCCTACCATTACTCCCACTGATGAAGCTACACAACTAGTAATAAAGTTTTAGTGGGGGAAGATGTTTTTGCAGGCAAAGCAGCTGTTAGCTCATGGCACCAGGTCATGTTTAAGACTCCTCTTTACCTGGACAAGAGCAGTCCAGTTTCTGTGTGTGTTTAATCTTCCAGCAATACTGACAGTGATGGCTTTTATGCCTAGCAGGGCTGAAGAGCCACACTAGCCAACTTCTCCATGTAGAAAATGAAGCAAGAGGAAAGAATTAAAGCTAAAGTAGCCATCAACAAAAACAGACCACACAACTTAATAATCAACACATAAAGGTGAATCTGACGGAGGGGACAACATATCTGCAAACAAATCAGAAAAAAATGAGGATGTTGCCATTTTAGAAGATTTCAAAATGTTTGCTGAACTACTATCTTAATTCCATTTGGGCACTGACTACTTAAAACCAAAACCTAACAAAATTCTACAGTAGAGCAACAGATAATTTTGACAGTATGGCTTTTCTGTTGTGTCTCTGCTTAAAATTGATATACATTCCCTGAGATGACACTTTCCTACACTGAAACAGAAGTGCCTTGTGTTGTCCAACGCATGAGAATAACTCATGAAATACCTGACTCCACTCCCAATTCCACTAAGTATAAAAACAACCATTGACATCAGCAACATGAGATGATGATTGTGACCCAGGATGTCATTAAAAAACAACAGATCAACAACAAAGCACTGATCAAATGTAGTAGTGGGGTGCTAGTAAGACCACTGAAATGGTGTTCCCTGCCCAGGTAACTGCAGTATACCTTCCCTGTAGCTGGGATGTAGTTGACTGTGGACACAGCAATCACAAACCATGTCCCTCTCTGTATAGACCACAGAGGGAAAGAGACAGAGAGGGTGCACAGGGGAGTTTGAGTAAGGATCATTTTCATTTTCCCTCGTGTTTTTTTCTTGTAACAAACAATTTGCATCGCCTTGTCTCTGCTTCAAAGAGCTCATTTGAAAATCCACATCTAAAACCCATTTAAAATGAAAGTTAGAAATTACCAGTGAAGCAGAAATCCTCAGTCTCCCCACCATGCTGGTGCCATTTCCCCCTTTGTACTGCTGACCTAGGTAGTTTTTTTTCCCCTTCCCTCTTTTCACATCATGGGTGCTTGACTGTGGCTGCTAGTCAAATATCCCCTCAAAGCTCTTGGTGTTGTTCTCCAAAAGGATGAAAAAGAGAAAGAGAGAAATCAGCAAAACTTGCCTTAGGTGTTCTAGGAGGGTTACTAAGACAAGTACCCTGTTTTAACTATTTTGAGTAAAGTTTAAAAAAAAAAAGGTGAGATTAAGGAATCACCAGAAGGAATTTCCAATTTCCAGTAGTCTTGTCTACTAAATAAAGACAAGCTGGGCTGCTAAGCTGGGAACTAGGCACACACAGTGGCAATGTCTGATGAAAAATCTCTCCAAAAAACCCTTTTAGGGGGTGAATTCCCTCCTGGGGCTAGAGATCAACATAAAAAAGCACACTCAACCTCCATGATTTCATAGTGCAAATCTAGCAAGATTGAGTCATTTTCTCGAGTCCTTCGTTTCTGGAGCCACCTCATTGCACAGAACTCAGTTTCCACTGAAAGAAAAAAATTGCCAATGACCTGTGTTTGCAAGATTAAGCCTGTTACATTCACATGAAATTTAAGTCACACAGGCCTTGTGTTGTCTCTTTAGAAGTACAATGACCTGAGAGTTTAGGTATTACTACGGTCCCATCTTTCAAAAGTACTTTCTTAAATTCCACTAACTTTTACATTGTTGCATTTTTTTTTTCTTCTCTGGTTAACTACAGAATTACAAGGAGCCAGAAATGCTAGTAATTCCTAAAAATAGCCATCCTAGTCTCCTTTCTAAATTTAGAAATATATGGCATTTCTCAGAAAAATGAAGAATTAAAGCATTTGCTAAAATAAAGGTGGGGTGCCCTATTTTTGCCCTTTTTAGTCAGCTTTATTTTTTTCCTCTCAAATCCCCTTTTCATCTTCATATCCCTAATGCTCATTTCCTTGCTCCTATTTGCACTCTGGGGAGTAACTGTCACCATTATTCACATTGTCCAACTGTTTTCAGTTTTCCCACATTTTTAGTTCATTCATCCCTTGCTTCCTTCCACTTCAAGCTCCTTCTCCCTAGCTCTGCTTTTCCCTAATAAAAGTCCCTCAGAGCAGCACACTTCTCCAGCTCTAAGTCCCACTTCAATGATCATAAAAGGGCATAAGCATATATCTGGGGGAAAAAAAAACCCAACTATTAGATATGATTTAAAAAAAAGGATGACTAATTTATGTTTAAAATAAGGTCAGATTCAGTTGGCAGTCTGATGCAAAAGAAGAAACAAACATTTCTGAAGATGTAAAAGGGCTATTTCAACTTAAAGTATTTCACTTCTTTATTTCCAGAGGCTTTGCTTAAAAATTCTTTACTTAAAACACACTCTCAGTAAGGTTCCAAAGGATTTATGATCCTAAACACACAAGAAAGCTTTAATTTTTGTTTCTGTAAAGTAACTTATGCTCAGCTGAAACAAAAGACCTTCTCTACACCCAAAAAAACCCCCCATCCTTCTCCAAAATGTTTTTGTTTGATGTGAAATAACCTCAAACCAATCAGTAAATTGAAAAATGAACTTTTGTATGAAGTGTTCTGCATCTCTTTGTGATGAAGAGCACTGCATCAACCCTAGAAATAATTAACCAACATTTAAGGAATGCCCAATGAGCCTCCACGTCATGCATTAGATCTTCCTACCTTCCAAACACTACAGTTAAGTGAACTCTATCTGTGGCTCCAATAGATGGCCAATCACTGCTTTTTCTAAGTATTTCCTTGCCACTGTGCTCTCCCTTGATCTACTAACTTACCCCCCCACACCCCACACCCCCCTTCTTCCAGGCATTTACTCTTTGTGCGATGGTGACATCTTTTCCATCATCCCCTTGACAAAATATCATCCAGCTCTCTGGAAGTATCTCCTAATGCCCACCTCTTATCTCCATCCTTTTTAGGGAAGCCACAGCACTGTGTGGAGGAGAGATGTTGCATCTCTATTCCTCATTTTTCTCTTCTCCTCCCTCAGGAGTCCTCCTCTCCCATGCCAGCACGCTGCAGACTTCCCTTTCTTCCACCATGTCACCTAAGCGTGGGGCTGAGCTCATGCCAAGCCAATGCCAAGCCATGGCGTGAGCATCCCCAGCTGAAACCCTGGTGTTCCCACTCTCATACAACCAGGGATGCACCTTCAGGTGCTTCAACAAGTCTGTCCTTTGACAGCTAGCTTCATAACAACCCAGCCTGGAAATCTTAACTGAAATAAAAAAGAGCACAGAGAAGAGTTCTGGCCCTTCATTTCCCTCAAAGAGAAGTCAACACACCAACATCCATACCTCCTGTCTTTACTGATGTAAACTGAAATAATTTCACCTTTAATTTCCAGTCTCATTCCTTACTTTACATGCAACCAGAGCTCAATCAAACAAAAAGTACACTTACCAGCACCAGCTCTTAACTGTTGGTCCCTTTGACTCCCTTTCCTCTGCTCTTGCAGCAGATTTGCTTGGTGATGCTCAGTAACTATCCCTTCCTTCCCTCACAGATACCCCCCATCCAGCCCACTTTGAGCAGATGAGTACAAAATGCTGTCCCTGAACAGAAGGAAATCTACTGTATAGCCAGTAATTATCAGTGAATACTGCCAATCCCACAGAGGGCAAAAAAAATCTCTGTTATAAAATCAAAGCATAAAAAGTGCAGTCCTTTGTACGAAAGGGGGAGGGAAAAGTAACATTTTTAATTGAAAATTAAAGCAAGAAGCGCGACACTAGCAAAGTATATTTATTGTGTTAATGTACCATTTGTCTTCTGGGCAAGTTACTAAAGGTCATTTGTTCTTCATGGCAAGTGTTGAAAATAGTTTATGTTGTGGGTCTAACTTAAAGGAACAATGTCAAAACCCTCAGGCCCAAAATGACCTTTTTATGCCAACACAGAGATCTAAATCTCTTACTGAGGATAGTGGTGATGTTTGCATTTCACTCTCTCCCCCTCCCTTCTCCTTCTAACCCCATCTCCCTTTAACATGAAATCCCTCACCACAGAAGACAGCATGGACTGCAAAGTTAACATGCCCACTCCACACCTCATGCTGCTCACCCCTTGCTCTGCCCATCCTGCCACACACCCAAGACAACTGTGTCTGGTTCATAAACCACCCTCCAACCAAGTGAAAGGTAGTGCATTTGTGAGAGAGGGAAAAGGGAGGGGAAGATATCAGACCTATTTTTGCCTCCTGGAAGAAAAGGAGCACATACTGCCATGTGCTCTAGAGGGTAGGACATGGCGACATGGTCAGTTCTTGTTTCAAAAACCTATGACAGTGCTGTCTAATCAGAGCCTCTTGAAATACAAAAATACACCCATGTGTGACAGACACACAGACAGACAGATCTATAGATGGATTTGAATATGAAGTTCAAGGCTCTGAATGGCTGCAGACTAGCAAAACACCTGGAGCCTCACATGGTAATTTAAAACACAGCCCATCCTCACTTGTGCACAGGTGCACTCTCCTACATGGTAGTATGAGATCAATGTGGTGGCCTCATCCTCCTGCTCAATGTGGCCATATTATCCTCAAGCCTCTTTATTCTGAACATATTGTGAGCTCCTACAGATGTGAGACACAAAAGACACCAAACTGCACTCTTGAGGAAAAGGAACTATGACATATGCATTGTGGAACTGTAAACACCTTCCCACTTCCAAGGAGAAAATTATGCTGCACTGGGTGAGGTTGCACCACTGCTGCCTGCATTGCTGCTGCTCTCTTCTGTCACTGAAGAGACTTTCTGTCTTCACAGTCATCATTCCCACGCTTCTGAGCCACACCTGTAACTTCTGACATACAACACATCACATACACAAGACATATGAGAGCACAGGCAATATGTCACATCCTTCTATCCCACGCATCCCCCACAGGCTTCCATGTAGAAGATACGCCTTTTCCAGGCTGAATCCCACAAGGTGAACACCACCCATGAACTAACACTGAGCAGGCTTAGCATAACCTTTCAGAAGGCACTCAGCACTTTGCAGGATTTAAATGCAAAAGCCTCAAAAAGGCAAAGCTCATTTTCCTGAATTCCCAGCTCTGGCTGCCATTTGTGACAGACTTCACACATTTGTGTGCTGCCCTGTCACATTTGGGTGGCAAAAAAATGGCAAAGTATAGATGCCGTGACAAGTAGATGAGACATGTTTTTCCTCTTTAGTGTTCTTAGGCTCAGATTTCCCTTCAACACATAGAGGAAAAGAAAAAACCCTTGGGGCAGACAGAAACAGTTTAAGAGTTTAGTTACTTGGTAATTGTGAAAAGGATTTTAAAAAATTAAAAATTTAAACATTATGAAATATAGAGCAACCTTGGCTTCTCTGAGATTCCAAGTGTAGACTTTCATATGTGTAGACCAATGTAATAAATAAAAATAAGCATGGGCATATATTTCAATACATATTTTTATATACAGATCTCATAAATTAATTTCTATATTAGATGCACTGTTGCCTTTTTGCAATGAGTATATGCACCTTTATTAGTCAAAAGCAAGTACAACACACAAGAAGATTTAAAGTCAGATTTACCACTTGGGTGGCATCCCCTTGACTCAGGCATGTGGCAGGATTTCCTTTTGGGTGAATTACAGATTTCAGTAAATTCTGCCCTGCACAGTTGCAGTTAACACTAACTATCTAATAGTAACGCTGCAACCACGTTGCAGTATGGAAATTTTATTTCACCTTAATCTCCTGTGCCTGTTTCAAAGCAGAACATCCAAGTCAAATACAAGGGCTGAAACCAGGATTTCTTAAATTGTGAGATATTAAATATTCTAGCCGAAATCCTGGCTCCTTTGAATTCCACAGCAAATACCCCATTCCCTTCAACACTGCCAAGGTTTTCACCATGGTGAATAGCCTGGAATTCAGTTTGTAAAGGTGAAGCAATAAAGGGTCTGAATCGACTCCCACTGAAGTCCATGGACAGACTCCTATTCATAGCAATGGAGTGGATCAGACTCTAAGCCTGTCTTGGCAAAGCCAGGAGCCATATCCTCACAGATAGTGAAAGAATTGTTGTAAATGCCAGACAGAATTAGGAAGTACAAGAACACTCAGTACTTTATACGGTGTTTTACAAGAAGTTCAAAGCTCTAAACTGGACATAAAGTTAAACAAATTGCAATTAGATTGAGAATCAGTCATTTCGATGTATTAAAAACCCAAGCTAAGTTTTCCTGTAATGCTTCAAGTAGGCAGAGCAGAATAACAATTTACTTAAAATGTAAAAGTAAGCCTCTGTGAGAGACAGATAGAAAGGCAGAAAATAGAATAATCTCACAGGGAAAAAAATCCCCCAAAACTATAAAAAAGTATCTCTAGCTTTCTGTGATGACTCCACAATTTCATCTAGGTTTTCACCTTCAATGCACATTGTAGTGAATCATGTGGTATTGAAAGATGAAAAATGCTCATGACTGGATTAGAAAGAATGATTCATAATTGACATTGACATGAAAAATATTTGCAACACAGAATTAGGTTTCTAACCTTGGCCTATTAATTTAATCTAAAACAAAGAAACAGCTAGCAAGATTACTTCACATAGATTGGTTTGACTTGCAAGGGTTTCCCTGTGGCAAAGTAGACTGTGCTGTTGTGTTACTTTGTGGGATCTGCCCTTTCATGATATTGGTAGGACTGTATTCAAACCTGACCAAGCAAGTGGCCACATGCTTGGAATTTTATTGCTTTTTATCCTGTTCTACATAACATAGTAATTGCTTTGAAACAATGCATTATAGACAGCAATGGCTACAGTATGGAGTTGGCACAACAGCAATTAAAGGAGAAAAAGACACATGGAAAGAGGATGGATTGAAGAGAGGTGGAGGGGCAAAACACTATGAGTACCAAGTCTATCGTTTGTATATTAGGAAACACATGACCTCTGTGAAGATCCAACATGTATGTGCAAGAATACTGCTTCTGGAACATACTGTAAACAGCAAGTAAACTAGTCCAGCTGGGATCAGCGTGCTGGTTAAAGACCACAGAGGGACCATAAACTCAAAGCAGCCTGCAGGATGAGGAAAGCAGAGATCCTACTCACTTTGTCTGCCCTGAACAGCAGTAGGATAAATGTAGAGCCCTCTACAGAAAGGCTGGTGAAAGGCCATCCCATCTGATGTGAACACAAAGCAAAGTTGGAGTACAACAGAATTTTATTGAGGGCTAGTGGTAGAGCTGGGGGTTAGTCTGTCAGTCCTCATATCAACTTTAGGACTATTCACAGAATAACAGAACCTCTCAAGTTGGAAGGGACCCATAACTATCATCGAGTCCTACTCCCTGCTCCTTGCGCAACTAAAGCTAAACCATGTAACTAAGAGCATTGACCAGACACTCCTTGAACTCTGACAGGCTTGGTGCTATGACCACTTGTCTGTAGAGCCTATTCCAGTGATTGATCACCCTCTCAGTAACAAACCTCTTCCTAATGTCTAATTTGAACTTCCCCTGACATATTGCAACAAAATGGAGGCTGTGAAAACAAACTAGAAGTTTCTTTTATTGTTTCACCCTTTTTGCTCCGTTACATTAAAAGGATTTGCTCTTCGTGTTAAGCTCATCCAACATTTTAAAGCAAGTATTTGTCAACCTGATAATCTGGATACTTCTCTACTCCTTCAAGGTAAGAAGTACATACAGAAAGCATCACTGCAGACAAAACTTTTGAGAGCCTGAAGCACGTGATAAGTGCAGAATCCTAGGAACTCAGTACATCATCCCTGAGAAATTCACACAAATGCCCAGCACCATCAGGTATCACAACATATAAAAAAGTCTCCTGGCATTCTTTCATCAGCAGCCCTGGTTAAGGAAAGGGACAACTTTGTACCTTGATTCTCCATGTTGACTCTCTAGGGGAAGAAAGAGGCAAGCACAGTTTCCCATGAAAGAGATCATAGTACTCATTGGTATCCAGAGTGACACATATGAAGGCAGCCAAGAATCCACTGAAGGACAAAAATGAAAAATGTAGAACTCCATAAAAGGAATGTACCATGCTAACAAAGTCAACCAGAAAGGGCATAGAGGAAATTCAGACAGCTAAGAAGGAATCTGAAAAGCACATGTTTGGAAAGGTTAAAAAAAGAAAGAAAAAGGATAAACCAGTCTTCAATTAGATTTCAATATTGAAAACATTTCCTTTTCCCAGTGTCAAAACAACATTCAAGAAACACGTTCGTCTAACAATTCTGAATTTAAAAAGGGTAAGAGGAAAAAGGTAAACTTAATTCAACTGTAATTAAAATTACTTGAAATTCCAACTTCTGAACTTGAGAATCCAAATGCATTTTGTGTTCATTTTTCAGAACACTGATATCCAGTGAAGGCAAGGCAGCATCCTCTCTAATCTGCTAAGTGCACTTGGCAAAAACAAATGAAGACATGTAGAAGAAAAAAGAAAACTCCTCCCTCAATCTGGCAGCTGGTGCACTCACTGCTTATATTTGAGACTAACCTCTGCTGTGGCACTGGTGGATTGCATATGGGGCTCATCATTAGATTTCGAGGCTGGGGATTTCCAGGCATTCAGCCTGTGGCACTGTTCATCTGCCTCTGAGGTAAATGAGAGCTTTAGTATTTAATTTCATAGCAGCAGAGAGAACTCATAAGTGCTTTTAAATCATCACCCCCCACTACAAAACAAGACCAGAAACAGCCTCTCTGATAACTGCTCTAAAAAAACTGCAGAAAAAAAGATGTCTGCATGAAATCAACCAGAGGGACTGGTCCAGGGTTTGGACTATTTCTTTGCTGAAATGGATGTCTAATCTGTCTTTAACAGCTCTGGGAGGACATTTCTACAGACCTTCTAGACTTCCAGCACTACCTACAGTGGCAACTTACTATCAGACACAGCTAGGAGAATTGAAAATAATGAAAAAATACGAAATGCAATAGAGACAAAATAAATGTGAGCTATGCAGGCTCTCCCCACATGTAGTCACTACACATTATATAGGTTTGAAACAGACCAAATTACTGGCTGCCTGGACATACTGACAGAGCATCTGCTGAACTACCAATGTATGGCTAGGCTTCGCGAACGAAGATCCAGGGAGGGCTCCATCCATGCTCCTCCTCAGCGCCTTTTCCAAGTGCACTGATAAAAAGAGGATAGCAGATAGCACCCTCGAGCCTGCACTATGGATTTTTTTTAGGTGAGACACAGCATGCGCAGAGCTGGACCCACCCTTTAGTCCTAAGGTTCATCTGCCAGGGCCTAACAAGCTTGGATGCTGGCAGCCAAGTCCTTAGGACAGAGGTTTTATTAGAGTGTCCTTCTCTTAGCTGGAAGGCCTTACAGGGCTAAACAAGCTCTATCTGCCTGGGTTTGGAATCAGAGTTGTCCTTCTCCTAGGATGACTGCCAGAAGGCTAATGAGCTCATCCTACCCATACAAGGATTCTAGGAACATGGGTTTCACTCCCCACACTTTCCCGTGGGCAATGAGTTTAATGCTCCCTCTGCTGTCGGCACAGTTATCGCACCAGGGGCCACAGGAGACCACAAGGGATTTTCAGACTGTGCCTGACTACCAATGATACATCTGGAAGAAAGACTTATCTGAACTATGTTGATTTTAAATTGTATTGGCCAATACAACACAACATATAGGGAAGGGCTGTGCTTTACAGGAGCACTCCATCATACAGAATTGTTTCCTTAGGTCAAAACCAAAAGGAAATGATGATAGATCTCATCATTGATACCTGTTTCGTATCTCTTTCAGTTGTGCATTTTTTCTTTTATCAGTCCTATTTTCAAAACATACTTTTGTCATAACTAATAGGGACAGAATGTCTTTTTAATTAATTGGAGGTAAGAAAGTAAATTCTAGGATGATGTTATCAAAAGCAGTCACAGTTAATTTAGTTTTGCTGGCATGGAAGTCAATGGAGATTTCAACACTGAATGCAGACATAGTAGAAGTCAATCAATGGCAAGGACTTCTGAACACTACATGACATACATTCAAAAGCACTCGCCCTCCTTCATAAGCAGTCCTACAGCAGTTAGCAAAGCTAACAGCAGAGTATGGTGTTACTCAGTCTGGCTCTGAGTAAATAATACTAAACCATAATTCTTGGTTAAGAATTCGTTATACAGAAGATTCCAAATAAAAAAGGAAAAGAGAAACAAGTCTCTAAAACATAGCCATTAACAGTTATGCACTGTTAAAATCACATCCAGAAAAACTGCATGAGTTAAAGCAAATAATAATCTGAATTAAACTAAATAAAATTTGTCAGAATGGAAAGAAAAATCCAAAAACCTGACATCAACATAAAACCAGAATGCTGCCCATTTACTTGATAATGGCTTTTCTATTGAGCTTTGTTCTGACCTTTTATTACTTTCCCAACATTGACGAATATTGCCTTTCAAAATTCTTCATGTTTTTGCTACCCCTACCATTATTCCTGTTCCTGTTGTTAAGAACTGTTAGCCACTGTTGTTCCAAGGTGCAGAATAGTGCTGTACCTTAAAAAAGAGGCAAGAATATAAGTGCTTTCTGAGGAAGGGAAACAAATTGAAATGTTTCCCATTCTTCCTTCTAGAGACCAAAGACACATTTTGGTACAAAATTAAATAATACTGTAGCTAAATGAATAAATAATAGTTTAATACATATGCTGGGAGATTGAAAAGCATGAAATCAATTTCCTGCTGGAAGGGAGGAAAAAAAGACACTTTTATAAGACTTGACTGAACTTAAATAGACATTGTCTTGATCCTGTAATTGTTCCATGTTCCATGCTCAGAACATCTATTGAATTCAATGGGAGCTCCAAAACCAGATAAATTAGAGGATCAGAGTTGTTTGGGAAAGGCCTGCCCATCACTTTGAGAAAACAAACCAGACAGACATTGAGCAAGAATGTAAGCTCATAACTAGTGTACAAGATTAAATAAACGATGCTATTGCAAATCCTATTGCCCATAAAGAAGCACATAGGCACACACAGTCCTAATGATGCCTCTTAAAACCAGCTCTTGCTCACAGTGAAGAAGGGTTTTGTGACTAACATCAGCGTGAGGATGAACTTCAATATGAGTATGACCAAGCTTTGGGAGGAGAAGTCAAAGTGCTGACAGTAGTTAGGGACACTAAATTAATTTGCACAGTATGTTTAAAACCTACTGGATCAGCACACAGCCCAGCAGCTATTTGCACCAGTAGAAAGCCTGTCAGAGTACAATTTTGCCCTTAAGCAGCAGCTAAACTCTGGCTCGAGTCCAGAGCAACTAACACCAACACACAAAGCCAGTCTGCTTCCAGACTTGCAGCTGGATCCTAGTGGACAAACCCCTCTGCTGCTGTGAAGCCTCACTGGTTTTAGATCTGCAAAAGAGCACTGGGACTGCAAGATTTGGACCCATAATTCCTAAGAAATACGGTAAGAGATATTTTAAAATGGACATCATAAAGGAGAATTTGTATCAGTTTTACACAGTAGGAGTGGCTCATAATATTTAGCACATTTTTTTTTAAGTAGTTCACAGCTATTTCAGCTCCAGGTAGTAAATTCTCACCATGAAGAGTAGACTTGCCAAATACCTAAGATAGAGACTCCAGGCTGTATCTACATCTTTGTATTCAACAGCCCTGATGTATTTTTCTTCCATCCATTTCTCTGATTGCTTTCTAACATAGTTGCACATTAGACCATCCATAAACTCCTATGGCAGAGTTTCACAGTTGTATAAAAAAACCCAAACTAGTCCATACTTGGCCCCAGAGTGGATCCCCCTATACCTGTGCTACTCAAGACAGAATAAACCCTCACAATAGGGTTCCCTTAGTGCCCTTGCTTTGAATGTCAATGCAAAGCAGGCATTCACAGCTCCTGCACTAGGCAGCTCTGAACACTATGATCTTGGTATACTCCTCATATACCACTAAGCTGGTCATACAGGTACACTTTGAGTCTCTCATTTTTAGTCCATTAATTCTAAGTTCGCAAAATATGTTATGACCTTCATTACTTTGCAGAAACCTTACAACTTCCCAGTAAAAACTCAGGCCTCTGGACAACAAATTCAAGTATATTGAGAACCACTTGCTTTTCCCAGCTACCATTCACAGGCACTTTGAAGCAGTCCACAATCATTCAGCACTCATTGAAAAGGCTGGAAAAAGGACTCCTGTAACAAGAGTGTACCTTGCTGAAATAAAAGAACTGGCAGAACTTCGCATCAAATCCTCTGTGGACTGTTTTAAAAACAATGTTTGCCAGCGGTGCTAGTTCTGATTATTCCACTTTAAAATGGACAAATTTGAAAGAGCTTTTTTCCTCTTACTCCCATACTCAGAAGCGTGGGATATGTTTACATAACATCCTGAAAAAAATACTCTGTATTTCATAGAGAGCATTAATGCTAGATGGTAAATGGTGTAGAGGTCATTTACTCGTATTTACCTCTTCCCTTCTTAACACAAGACACAGAATTAAATGGCATACAATATATTCAAAATTACAACAATTTTTCAAGAAATATAAAAAGATCCAGACACTCTCTAACACATAATTAACCTGAGAAACTATCCTCCTACAAGCAAGTTAGACCATACACTTCAGCAGTGAAGTCTCTACTCCACAAATTTGCTCCTGAAGAGTCTGGTACCACTCACCACCAGCCACACAGAGCTGAGAGGAGAGCTGAGACCAGATGCAGGAAGACCTTGGTCCTTAAACCCTTGCAGCCCTCATTATGAGCACAGAGAGAGTGTGCTGACGTGTCTCTGGCAGCTGAGGAGCTCTCCTTCAGGGTGCCCATCTGAGGTGTGGGTGCTGGAGTTCACACAGCCAGACTGTGCAGAGAAAATCTGTACAACCATAACTCCATCTGTTTGGTGTCTAATCCTCAGCAGTACTTGGCATGATTGGTGACCAGAGCAAACTGTTTTAACTTTAAAATAGGATCTAACTTCAAAGTTGCCCTTGTTTTTAGTGTAGAGTTGCCATTTTGGAAAGGGCTATGGGTCCATCCCAGTCCTGTCAACAAGTCCACACACAAAACACAGCACTGTCCTGTATCAAGAAAAGGAGTACAATCCTTTGAAAATAGTCATTAAATTATTAGACTTTAAATAAAAAGGAAGTGCATTGATTTTCTCCACTGATGATTTACTAAAAAATGAATTTGAACACTGCTTACTCACTGATGATGTGTTTTGGCCCAAACACGTTTTTGTATGAGATGACAAAAAGATAACAGCAGCAGACCTTTCTTCATGTGCAGTTTAGGAACAACAAGCACACAATCCTGCAGCTACACAGGTGGTGATGGGAGACAAGGAAATTGTTGTTGCCAGTATTATTGTGAAGCCAGCTGCCACCATAGGGATCTTGGACAAAATGCTAGCACTGTTACCTTTATAGCAACCCAGTGGTGACCAGCACACCAAACACTCTCAGGATTCACACAGAACAGATTGTGCATGAAGTGCCTTTCCCCAGACATTTGCCACTCCTCACTTGCTATGGCTCTGCACATCTGAATGATCTATGTGGTGCAAAGCCAAAGCTAAGACAGGAAATTACAGTAGTTGTCCACATTCTACCAAAGCATAGTATCATGAAATAATACGCACGATGGCAAAGAAAAGGTGAACAAGGTTCAGAAAGAGATGCAAGTCCATAATGAAGTTCCAGTCCATAAGCTGTCTCATGAATTCATATATGACTACTTCTATACTGATATTTGGGTGTTGTATGTCTGCTTGACTGTATCAGTGCCAATAACCCAGTGAAATCTGGTATATGAAAATCTACCACGTGGTGTACAGAAACAGTATGTGGTCAAGACTCACTAGGACCTACTAAGTTTCAGTGGTGTATAATATGCACATTTAGTATTTCATCCTCTTTCAAAAATAAATTCTTTTCAGCTCTACCTTATTTAGTAACAGTCAGTGCTTACACTAAATTTAAGTCAGACCAGAAAAACAGACTATTAGCCATACTTGACTTTTAAGAGTAAACATAGTGACTTGAAAATTTTAAAAGAGCCTTGAACTGCAACAGTGTGCCTCATTTTTGCTTTGGTTTCTGTGGTACCTTTCAAGGGATACAACTTTTTTTTTTTAATATATAAATAAGGCTCATTAAATCATTATGAAATACAATTACATAGTGCCAAAAGCTTTTTATCCACCATAAGGTATCCACAGTGGTGTTAAATATTTTATCTTATTGTCAGCTTACTATAAAAAGATTTTAACCTTTAGCTGATCTATTCTCACATTTGATTGTTATCCACTGTGGTGCATTGCAAGGAGCAAAGGTTTCCCTCTGCACTGCTTTCCTTCCTAAGCAATGCAACTCAGACTCCACCTTAGCTCCTCTGCTGTTTTCTGTGAAACAAGTGTGTGAAGCTACTCCAATACCCTCTGAAGTCAACAGCTAATACAGAGGAATATGAGCCCCATCACTTTAAGGCTTTAACTCCAATATTTTGAGTGTGGTTTTTCTTCTAATTGGGCATTTTGGTTTGAATCCTACTTTCTGACTGATGAATTTTTCGATTAGTGCAACTCATTTTCAGCTTGGTATTTTGCCTAGTCCCTTCAAATTGAAGCAATTATAGAAAAAATTAAGTGCTCCAATAATTTTAAACCTCTCTACACACTGCAATATTATCAGTGTACTTCGCTTTCTTTTTTTCTTTTTAAAGGTGCAAGCTTTTCAGGAGTGCTTACTGTTCAAGCATACACAGCTATGAACTGAGTAAATGTTATCAGACAATTTAAAATCTTTATGATAGCTTTGGCTTTCCAATACTGCAAGTAAATGCTATACTCAGATGATGCTATGACATAGTAGGCTCCAAGCAACAGAAATACTACAATTATTTTAAAACAAAGATAATCTCAAGATTTACATAAAGAGCAGAAAAACCAATCTCTTCACAACTAAAGGGAGAACTCTTTCTTCTCAGAACATGAGCCAAAGAACTTAGGCCAAAGTCCTGCCAGACATACGTGCAGTCAGCTCATTGACTTCCATGCTTCTACTAGAGTCCCAGTAAAGATCTTCCACTTGCAAAATAACTTGCTTGATTTGGGCTTTAATTAGCATGTATTTCACTCTGAAGAAAGGTAGACACCATAGGTAGACAGAAAAACTCATCTGAAGGGCTGCAGAGGTTTGAAAGTACTACCATCTTTGCAGTACAGCAGTCAGACTTATGCCACTTCTTACACAGGAGTTCATATATATGATTAAATGAGCTCTGGAGCACAAAGTTATCTTATACACTTAAATGCCATCTTATAGAGATCTTGTAGAAATCTACTACACTTAATCATAAATTTAGTGCTCTTTTCATGTAAGGTTTTCAGAGTAGATACAAAGGTGATAAATTCACCCATGGAAACTTTATTATTTTCTACTAGAAGAAGAAACTAAGGCAAAGAAGGTTTGTTTTGGCTAATATTGTTAGAAGAGTAAAACTCAAAGAAATACACAGAACATAGATCAATGAAATCAATGCTTTCAGTGAAAGGCTTGGCTTCTTCCCAATGTTACACTGCTTGTATAATTTCAAAAAATACTGTATTATGTATGATGGTACCTGGCTTCTGAAAAATAGGCTTACTCCATCCTCTAACTCACCTGTACTGAGACAACTAAGACTGTCACATGATTTTTAAACCACTCAATTAAAAACAGTAATATGACTATAATATGACAGATTCCTGCCACTGTCAAACATCTATTTTTCCTTGCTTAAGGACAGCAGAAAAACCCAACACAGGTTATCTTTCACAAGATATGTTTTTGTCCTATGAAATACCACAGGAACAGTTTGTAGGCTCGAGGGTAAGTTTTTGATTGCTCAACAAATGCCATTACATTCCACACAGAATTCTCAATTGACCTAAAAAGTAATCCCCTGGAGATGGGGCAAAGGCTGATCAGCCTAATTAGTTTTTTGTCTTGCATACCAGAATCTTTTCCCCACATACCATGAGAACACTACTCTATTGCAGCATGTGAGAACACATACTGTCCAGTGGATGAAGTCTGCAGAGGCAACTTCTGACCCCACCACCCTCAGGCACTGTCTGAATATGAATTCTCCAAATTCAAGTCCACCACCTATTGCCTAATCCAAAATCAGCACTTCAACTGTTAGACAAATTCTTTTCACCATCTATTTCAATAAATACTTAGTGAATAACTTGTGACAGAGAAAGAAAAAAGAATGGCAAGAGAGGAAGGGAAAGACTACAAATTAGCATTTACAGCAGCATATTTTGTGTATGCTCCCTGTATTCATTCCGAAAGCTGTCTTCCCTTTCTTCACTTTTTGCAGTCATGTTTCAACCTTGACCTTAGCAGAGTGAAAGAGATTAACTTCAGTGCTAGGATAACCAAGTCTTAGGTCTAAATAGCCCTTCTACACACATATGTTTTGCCATTCATGTTAGTGAATGGCAGACACGGATCACAGTGTAAAGGTCTCACCACGGATCAGCCTGTCAAAGTGCTGTAGGAAAAGAGGTATTATTTTTTACATCCCATAACAAACACATGAACTTAGGAGTGGTGTCGGGCTTCAGGTGGACCACACAAACTGGAATCCAAAGGACCAAACTCTTCTCATTTCCAGCAAATCATGACCTCATCAGCAGAACTGCTATTCATTTTCTTGTGTCAGAGAGGGTGGATTTTACTGATGATGTCCTCTGGGAAGGGAAGGTGCTCAAAGTAATAGTATCATACTAAAATCTAGTCAAATCTGTAACATTAATTAACAGCAATGCCAAGCCCCACAGTTGCCCCCCAGAGACTCTCTGACAGTTTCGTGGTTTCACAATCACAACTTGTCTTCCTTAAGTACTATTTTCTCCTTTTTGATCTATGTAACACCCACAAAAATATCAGAGAAAACAATGAAACTGGCTGTACACTAGGGACAGGGTTATAAAAAAAAGTACTTAACATCAGTCTCATTCTGCTCCCATTGACGTCAGCTATAAAATTCCCATTGCCTTCCTGGAAGCTAAGAGATGCCACTGTGGATCACTTTTGAAAACAGCAATCCAAGAGCAGTCAAATGCAAAAAGATAGCATACTGACAGATTTTTATTTTCCCTCCTGTTACTTCTAATTATAGTTTTATTTAACTGTACCCCATCACCTGCATGCTATTTCAAGGAGGGGGTCCCAAGGACCAAATGGAGATGTAAAGGCCCTTTGCAAGTATCCTTAAATTGATGCTCTCCAACCCAGCTTCAACTGGAGAGGTGGCTGTGTGTACATGGTTTGGATAGCTCAGTCCCTATTTTACTCCTTAACTGATTGTTCACAGCACAAAAAAGCCTTAGTTTTTTCCTTGTGTCCCTCCTGGAACAAACTTTTCCTGGACTTTCCAAGGGGAAAGAGTCTGACAGGAGAGTCCATCCCAGCAGGCACGCTACATGAAGATTATGTTTATGTATAATGCCAAATTTGACTCCTTCAGCCTTTCTGGTAGACATCTCATCCTCTAACTCCCACAAACCAACAACCGAGAACATGAAACACACAACCCAATAGTATGTCATGGAACATTCACTCACCACCACCACTCTACCATTCTATCTGCTCAGTATTTCTGGCCTTTTGAATTGCATCTAAGTCAGCTCTTCATGTTGACTTTTAATTTACTGTCACAAAGCTTACTTAGATGAAGCTAATCTTTCTTCCTCAGTTCATGTGTACACACCAACCAGAAAAGGCGCAGACCTAGAATTCTCAGTGATGTGCAGAGATGCCAGAGAAGCTGAGATCAGTGCAGGATGACACAAGCAGGACTGCAGCTACTGCCATGTACTAATCTCTGTCATTAGCTAACTGATTAGAGCATCTTTCACACTGCCCTGCCATTTCTCAGAGGTTCTCTCTCACGCTCACAATAAAAATACGGGTAAGAAAATCTTTGCTTATCTTTGGGAACAGAAAGGACTAACTTTTATCCAGGCCAAATCTTTTCCCATACTGACAGCTCAAACTTGATTTATTCATCACTAGATCACTGACCTCCAAAACAAACAAAGGGCTAAAAAAAAAAATCTTTGTAGTAAGTACTTCCGGAATACATTTCCCCTCTTCTCTCTCTCTCTTCCCTTCCCTTAAAAACAGGTAGAAGAATGTTTGGAGAGATCACACATTATTTACATGCAGTACTATTTTATGGAATTTTTCAAGGTGTTAATTGAAACTTTTAATGAATGTTAATCATCTGTCATTTTCATTGGCAATCTCCACTCTGCCATATGCTTAACTTTTACACCTGTACAGATTTTCCAACCAGTTCTTTTAAATTGTTTTACTCTTTCAGTGTAGTATTAGTACTAATATTTAGGAAACAAGCCAGCTTCAACCAAGACTGATTTGTCTGTGGTTTATTTACTACATATAATCCCTAGTCCTGGCAAGCTAGAATAATATATCATCACTGTACTAGCACTAGTTTTGAAATACCTGTATTAATTTGTATTTGTAACTAATTTGTATTAATACTGGACGGACACCCAGGAAGACCAAAGTACTTCACAGCAGGGCAGGTACAGCACTCCTAACACCTATATAAACCTCTCAATATATTGTCCCAATTCTTGTCCCTTGTCTTCCTTCTCACTCTAGATCACAGGCAATCAATGCAAACTCCAGAAGTCATATTTCAGTTCTGTTCCTTTTAAGTAACATGGAGATTTGTTTCTGAAGAGACTGGACTGAGGAAACAGAAGTATGCAAGTTATGAGTTCTATTTTTGACTTGACTGCAAGTATTCTGTGTGAACCAAGTCACCCTCAGCACACATGGCACACATTTAAACTGGACATACCTACCAGGCTTCTTAGCTTTGACCTTTTTCAACAGGGCTCTCATCCCCTCTTCCCAGTATTTACTAATAGTCTGGTCTTCAAAACAGGACTTCTTCTTGTAAATGTTAATCAGCACTAATTTAACAGTAATATTTATCACTGAGATTTAGCATTAAAATCACCGAGAGATGAATGAATGTAACTCTCAACTCCTGGTTTTGCTTTTTCATCCATTACTACAAAATAGTCTCAGTGCTAAGACAAATCAGTAAGATCAGAGCAGTACCACTGCTGCAAAACTTGCAAAAATGAGAAAATGGTGAAAAGCAAGCTCAGGTTTTTAAACTCAGAACAAAAACCAGGCAGGCTATGGTGCATCTTGTTAATTGGGCTGAGGATAACATGCAGCAGAGGTGATGGAACAGCCTGGCAAGGACAGCAAGCCCCAACATGACTTCAAGCTTTACTAGCAATCTCCAGAAAAAGGGTGGAGGAAATTTTGGTGTTATCCCTAGCAGAAATTTGTATGCACGCAGAAAATGTCACCAAAATAAAATGCAGAGATAACTATTTCTGAATAGGCTCAGGGACCAGAAGTTAAAAAACAGAATACAAATGATACCTTGTCCACACTGGGAGGTGAAGAGTCCTACTGGTTGAGCATGGCTGATTTCTGCAGCTATTGTAAAGGAGGAAAGAGGGAAGTAGGAGAGAAGGGTCTGCTCCCTGCCCTCCAGACGATACAAGGAACAAAGCAAAGACCAGTGGCAGAGGCCACCTTTAGAGCACTGATGAGGAACACTCCTTTCAAAGGCACAGGTCTTCAGAGCCTCTCAAAGCAGCTGAGCAATGCCCAGTACAGAAATTTGTGCAGATTTGCATCTCTCCTTCAATTAAATTTTGGGGAAAGCTATTCTTCTGATAATTTTACCGAAGCATAAAGACAATCTGACGGTGTTATCTTCATTAAATGTTGTTCATAGTTCTCAGTATCCTTCCACTCCCAATTCTACCGCATGGAGAACAGGGATATGAGTGGCACAGTCTCACTTTTTTTTCTTTGGATATTATGCACCCCACGAAACACCACAAGGTGAAAAATCTTCTGTGTGGGAGGAACACACACCCTGAGAGTCTTTGTGGCCCCTTTTAATCATGTATTCTAGCAAGTTCCAGGGTTGCAAATACCCATGAACTTTTTCTATTGTTTTGGAACACCTGGTGCTTTCCTTAAAGCCTCAACACCTGTGATCATACAAAAAAATCTCAGCTTCTTTTTTTAAAGTGCTGAATTTTACTGTTGCAGAGTTAAAGACCCTGAACTACAAAGGCTGAGAACCAGGGTTAATACAAAGGCATTCAGAATCTACTACTTTTAAAACCATGAGGTTTCTGACAGTAGACTTTTTAACACCATGGATGGACAGAAATACTATGTAGATGATTTTGGACAAAGGACAGAAAAACACCCAGAGAACAAAGTGTACAACAGTATCAGCTAACTGGAAAGTCTGGCTTTCCTATGATGAACTGAGTCAGAAGAAAAAACCCACAACCTTTCCATGGAATGGAATATGGAATAATGGAATAACAACACAGTAGGCAACCCAGCAAAGCACTTTAAAATCCATCCATTCAAACCACTACTTTTCTAGTATAACTATTAACAATGGTAACACAGTATTTGAGAAGTTTTGAATTGAAACCTAGTATCGAGGTACTCTTTTAGGCCAGAGACTACCACGGAGGTATAGGAGCTTAGTACAGGAGAAGAAAACTCTCCTTCCTTACCATCCCGAGTCCAGCTAACGTACAATGCTCATTTTCTATGTACCCTAGTTCCTATTCAAACAACTGTTCATTGAAGAAAGATTGTTCAAAATCATGTAGAAAGATAAAGCTACCTATTGCAAATATTAAATAAAACTGCTAGGAATTTCCTAGAAAGTTCACTAAACAGTAGGAAGCATGTTCTTTATTTTCCGCATGGTAAGCCTAATAACACTAACAAAAACCATGCTCATTGCACTACTGCACAGTTTACAAGATGAATTTTGGTTGCTGAAAAGAAAAACAGATGGAGCAGAATTGCCAAACGCTCTGGAGATCCAGGTGTCATACACACAGTGCTGGGGCCTGAACTGGGATGGAAAAAAGGGCATGTTCTACTCACTTTTCAGAAGCAACTTCCAGAGCATCAGAAGTGGCAATGAACTTGCATTTGCTCATGTGTAAATGGTATTCATGAGAATAAAAGAAAACCTCAGAAATTGAGCTTATATTGATGAATGTGAAAGGGGTATTTTGACATTTTGGGGTTTTGAGCATTGTCTATGTTCCTGTTTACAAATTTACAACTCCCAATTCACTTGTGAAAAATTCTTGTGAAAAATTCTCATGAAAAAATGCTCATCACTTTTGAACAGAATGGCAATAAAATGTTTACATTTTAGATGCTACTTTACTGAGAACTCAGCAGTCAGTTTTGGATAAAAGGATAGCATGTTTGCACTCCACTTAGGCCACAGCAAAATCTTCCTAACTTGCTACTGTATCTTCAGGGCACGTATGCATCAGTGTGCCTAAAGGTAAACTTGAAGAACTAGTGGGTAAAAAGAAAACGTAAGTATTTCTTAGGATTTTGAGCTCATTTTATACCAACTATTTGCCTCTTGACTGTACTTTGCCAAAACATTCTCCTGTGTTGGCTTTTAATCAAGTATTACAACATTTGCAAAACACTCGACATAGTAATCACTTGATATCCTTCATGTATATTGTGTATATTTAGGCTCAAGGACTCACTGTTGCCCACTGAGAGCCAGGCTCCTGAGACAAGGCCATCATCATACTAATGGCTTTTTTGTAACCTGTACAACCTTGCAGTGCTTCCCTGAAAAAGGAAACAGATGAAAGGCTGACATTCCCTACGTCTTCCTGAAGATATACAGGGCTACTGCACAAAGGAAATGGACCTTCACAAGGTGTCACAAGATCCTGGATTTTGCCTGCCTGGTGTTTTCATGTGCAGGGAGTGGCAACTAGAAATATCTTTATGGTCCCAAAGTGGAAGACACCGCATAAAATCATCCCTTAACAGATCCTGCACAAGGAAGATAATCCTCATACCTTCCTGACTTCAGCCTACTGCAATTTGGCCCCCAAACAAATCTCATTTTCCTGCAAGAGCAGTATTTCCCACAGGAATGTTGTTTGTTGGTAGTGACAGGGTGCTGAAGGAGTAATTATAAGTAGACAACTACTATGGAGGATTTTAAGGACCACCATTTCCCATGGGGAAACGATGGCAGAGGTGCTCTAAGGAACACATCTGGGCCACTCTGTGGATCAGTAGCAAAGCTGAGATCAGACCAAACACCGTGATGTAATGGCAGCTGAGGAAAAAACAGAGGAGCTTCAATGCTCCAGATGACAGAAAAAGAATTAATTTTCTGATGTGGTGTTTTGTTGGCTTTTTTTGTCCTGACACGTACAGCAGAAATAATGTTAAACTCACAGCAAATGACTCTTGTGATATTAAGCATCTCAGCTTCAATTTGATGTTTCTTCACCTGCCAACCTTCCACATCAAAAATTATTTTTGGTGTGTATTTGAAACAAACTTGCAAAATATCAGCCAATAGTTTAAAACACTTCTTAGTGTTCTAACACATGTTAGAAAAGTAAATTTAAAATGTCACTGAAGAGGAAGAAGTCTGTCCATTGCTCTTATGCAATAATTAATTTTCATCAGGGTCCTTATCATGCATTAGTTTTTATGGAGTGACAAAACACAACTGCATGCTATTGTTTAAACACATTTGCTGCATATGCCAGAACAGTAAAGGCTGGAAATATGTGTAAAGGGTAATACACAAAATGTAGCTAAATGTATTCTGTATTATGGATCCATAATACAGAATGCAAATGATTCTGACTAAGCATTCACAGGAGACAGTCTTTAGGGTGCATGCTGTGAATGTATATTATGAATAATGCATAAAACTTGGCTAAATCTTAATGAGTCCATCGACATCCTATGGGGTCCACAGGAGCCTCAGATCCCAAAGCATGTCAGTGCCATATTACTCTCCTCCATCACTTCATTTAAAAAGAATACTTTCTTAAAACAAAGGAAATTTAAACACAAAAGAAAAAACCCTTAGCTCTGACTTAACTCCCTTTTGATGGCAAACTCGGTCACAAACTGACTTGCTTCACCTCATCAGGCCTAGATGTTCCATGTGAAACCAAGGCACTGTGTGGCATTTCTGTAGGGCTGCATCAGGTGTTGGGCATGAGTTACTCCTCCTTGCCAAATCAATATACTAAAGGGCTTCCCAACATGCAGAGGAAAAGGGTAAGAGTTGACAAGCATCCCTATTATGTTTTGTCTCCATTCTCCTTCCCTAATCCCCAGATTCTTTAAGAGCAATAATTAATGTATGAGGAGATGGCAGAACATATGGAAAAAAAAAAGACACAGAGTTAACTAGTGAATCAGAGCTACTCCAAAGAATTAAGTTCACATGCTAAAGGATGTTGGCAACTGGTACAGTCATGAGGACGAAAAATCTGACCAAAGAGAAGCACCTCATATTTACAGCTTGTAAGTACCAAAACACAGTACAAAGAAAATATTTCCACCTCCAGAGTGAAACTATAAGGCTGTACCATTCTATCTGAGTGTACAAGTATACCATATTCATCAGGGAAAAAAAAGTGTTGGCATCGAGCCCCAGCTCCACTTAGAAGTGTGAAGATAGTTCTTGAGTGTCATGCGCTTGGAAATAAATTAGTAGATTTTTCCTATAGTATAAATATGAAGAAAATAACTGATTACGTTCTCATTTATTTAAGGTTATAAGTCTTCAAATCCATATAAATGGTAATTAATTAATTCTTGCGAAATCCATGTGTGATGGTAAGCTGTACATCCTTAAACACAAGAAAACTGAGGACAAAAGGTCAAAGGACCTACCTAGCATGCCAGAGCACTTCAGTGGCAGAGCAGGGCCACAGCTTGTGCTCTCCATGCTCTCTGCCATACACTCATCCACTACACTCAGGCTGGCCGATACCAGGCTGCTTAAGGACAGCTTTTATGTTCAGCTAAGAGACTGCAAGCCAAAGCCAATACAACCTTACTTGTGCATGGCTGAAAACAACGGAGTCAATCCCACCAGAGCTGACCTGGCTCTGCCCTCTGTATTCCCACAGCACAAAAGCCAGCATGCACACACACACACTTCCCCAAGCACGCTCACTGTACTTCCAACATGGACAGCCTACTGACTGGCCAGGACACTGAGGCAAACCTCCATCAGGGGCTGGGCAGGAGTCTTGTCCTCTCCCCACCAGACCGCACTGCTGTGCCCAGTTACATCTCACATGTAAAACATTATGCCCTACACTCACTGGATCTAGCAGACCAGGTGAGCACTTTTCACCCTATCCACTTTTCAGCACCTGAACCTGCCAGACTAGAGCAACAGGGAATCCCAGCCACCTCTTCTTTCCAGAGGCCAAGCAAAGACAACATCTTTCCCAACAGGAACTGCCCTCCCACCCAAAGCTGAGGTTAGGGGGAAGAGAAGAGGGCATGTACCTGTGGGCTGGCCAGGAGGCAGACTGTGAGACAAGAGCTCCTCCATCCCTAAGGCATCTGCATGGGCAGAAGGACGAGGACAGGTTTGGGACAAATTCGATATAACCAAGTTTTGTGCCAAAGAGTAGGAAAACACAGCAACTGCCAGGAAAATCAGAAATACAAGTATTTTTTAGGTTTTCTTAAAATCTTCCTTCTCCTCTCACATGCACTTCCAATGGAAAAACCCTGGAAATACCAGAGAGGAAGAAACTATCTGAGCATTCTGTAGCTGTTGTTTTCCTTGTTTCTACTTCTTACAACAACAACAACAAAATACAAACATGATTTTTTTTGCATGTGAAAACACTCAACAAACAGATCCTTGAGGAAAGTAACTGATGAAAACAGTTCAACTGGATCTACAGCAGAAATTGGCATGAAACATACACAGATAGAGCAGAGACATAGGTGTGCTGATCTTTCAGTGTCTGTGTATTTAAGCACGAATACACAATCTCATTTTATTCCATGACAATATTCTTTTAATAACAGGTGAAACTTTTGTACAGTTACAAAATAAAGCTAACTCTTTTTTTTTCCTTGTTGATATGTAAATTTGCCCCATATATGAAAACACATCTATTTACACACACACACACATATATTCTAATCAAGAGCAAAGGCCAGATTTTCACAGGAACAATACTGTCAAACTATTTTACCTTTCCAACCAACCCATCTTGCTACTATTTATACTTACTGCTACAGATATCAGCAATTGTTTCCTTGCCTCCTCACCCCTCCTGGACACCAGGAGAATAACAGAGAACAAAGTCTCTTGGTAGCACTTTCCTTCTCAGCAGGAAGCTCAAGTGTTTGTGATATCCATTTTGATACAAAGCCTAAATTAGGCCTCTGGAAATAGGTAATGCATAAAAAGAAGCATTTTTGTGCCACAAGATTATTATTATAGGTTACTGTTAACCCTTGGGAGATGGAGGTGAGTCCTGCAGCTCCCCACTGGGTCGAATATTTGCTGCGAAATCACAGGCGCTAGCTAAGCAGATATTTCAGGTGTGCTTCATGATAAAGAGACTGATTCTGTTGACCCATCATATTCTGATAACTAGTGCAAAGGCAAAACCAGTTAAACTAGAAGGAAGATTTATAAGAGGTTGCATACAAGGACAACTGTGGAATTACTAGTGCAGTGATAAAACAAACAAACAAATCAGTACTGTATTTGGGAACTAATCGAAACACATTCTGCCTCTTAGCTTCCTAAAGTGCTTCCTTATTGCAAAGTTTCTACTGGCTCACATATAGAAATATATCATTCAAAAAGGAAAAACAAACAAACAAATCTTGAAACAATTCCTAATATTCAAATCACTGCAAATGAAAGTATCAGGACTGGAAATCTATGTGATTTATCTCAGCTTTACAACTGTGATCATAAAGTTATACAAATCATAAATTAACTTTTCCTCCTCAGACCCATCATCATCCCCTGAAGTTAGAAAAACTGGTCCATAATTCAGATTCAGTGAATCACACTACCTTGCACTGAAGCTACACCACCTCATGTTGTGATACAAGTTGGCCCAGCACTACTCATTGTTTGACTGACTTCCTCAGCAAAACAAGCCGTATCACAAATTTAATGTTACCTGCCTACATGATTTGAGTTCAGCTTATCCTAAGCTTTTCTTCTTCCTACAAACATAAAGTCTTTGAAGACCTAGAAACTGTGATCTTAAATGCAAAAGCAACTGCATATCAGTAAGTTTTCCCTACATTTAAACAAATATTTTAGTAAACTATGGTCACTACTTGTTAAGCCTGAGAATAATGGAGCCTTGCCGTAACCTGGAAGGCAAATTGGATCTCAGAGCCTCACACATCCTCCCATTCAAATCCTCATGCATTGTATATCTGCAGGCACACAAAAGAGAAGCATAACTTTGTGTACTAGCAAGGCAAACTGAGGTTCTCCTAATAAATTCAAGCTTTATACCTCCTTCACTCAAAAAGCCACACACTTTGCAATTGCACATCTCAAAGGGGAAGTCCCATGGAATAGGTATTGTTTAGCAGACCCGTCTGACTATTGCACCAATGACCAGAGCACAAATCTTGGGTAATCATTCCCACAAACATCTGGCTATGAACAGTAGAGTTCACATGAGCTACAACTTACTACCAAGAATTAAGAGCTTTCTGTTTGGCCTAGAAATTTGCCTATAAGCCATGCAGAGGCACAGGGAAGAAAAGAAGCCAGAAGTGCCTAGCTAGCCATTAGGTTTGGCATTGCTTTTCCTAGACAGCCTTCTTTGTTTTAGCAGTTCTGACATCTGCACATTGCATTTGCCCTGTTGTGCAAGCATGACTATTTCCTAAGAGATAAACAGAGATCACCAAGCTCACAATGCCTGACACAAACAAAGTTCAGATTCAAGCTTGCCTAGGTAGCCTAGACCCCATCCTCTTCACTTGCAAATGTAAAGGGAACTCTGCAAGATCCGAAGGGAAAAAGAAGGAAATCATCTTAATAAAGGAATGGGACCAAAAAATCTCCCTGACTCTCGCAAGCATTTTTTTAACAGCTATCTGAATCATCCCTGCTTATGGACAGCCCCACTCCTTCAGCAACGGAAAAGCAATACAAGCTTTTTGTCATTTGATCCCCCCAAACATTTTGTAATTTAATGTGAGCAGGCTCCTTACTGGGCTCTCAGACAAAAGTTTGCCCTTTTAAAGTACATACCTGATTCTGCCTTTGTCTGCTAAGTTCCTTTTGCAGCTGCATTCCCACAAAAATGTTTTTATACCCACTTTCCTCTGTCGTTTCTACAGCCTGCTCGGACGTGGATTCATTGCTGGATTTCAGCAGTTACATTTCTTCCTCAATTGATGCTTCTTTTTATTTATTCTGAAGTTTTCAATGTAAAACAAACAGGAATACCACCTTTCTAAAATTACTACTATCCCACTGTCCTCCAATGTAACATTAACAAGAGGCAATATTCGCCAAAGCTATGAAGCATATACTGCCCTAAATTACATTGCAGTTGCTGCCCTGAGCCTGCACATTTTTGAATAGGAAGGCTCCCAGGGATATCTCTCTCTCTCTCTCTCTCTGTTCTGCTTGCATTTACTGCTTTAAAATATTTTTAACCCAGACACTGAAGTGCCAGCCTAGCAGCCCTTCATGCTAATCCTAGCCTGGGTGGCTGTTCTTAAGGGAAAGCATTCAAAAATTGTAACAGTGCATCAACTTTGACCCTTTTCACTTAAAACATGAGACTTCTTTTTTCAAGGGAAAAAAAATAAGATTCCAGAGGGAATCACTGAACTCTGACCTGCTTAAAATTAGTTTTGTTTTAGTGCCTGCGTGGTGACTCAACAGGCCAATTTTCCAGACACTTAAGACTTCTCTGCTCCTGAAGATTCCAGTTCAAGTCCTGGACTCACTGCCTGGGGTCGGATCAGAACACTTTGTTCCATGGCTTCAAGCAGTGAATTCCCAGATCACCATACCCTTGCCAGATGCTGGCATGCTTGGTAATAAGTGGGGTTGTAACCAAGCTAATTATTTATTTAAAAAAAATATATATATCTGTGAAGAGTTTTGTTTGCAATACATTTAGACCAAGAGAATTTCCCTTTAAAATTCAGCAGTCGACAAATGTTTATATGGCTCTGATAAACATTTCATGATAAGCTGGATTCTTTCAGGGGGGAGGGGGAAGATGTGTACTTTGGTCTTAACAGTGCAGCAAATAATTCTCAAATAGGGTCTGACTGAGTGTATCCATCTCACTAGGAGGAACTTATTTGATTTTTTTTAATGTCACAGGCATTAGGAACACTAAATGAGCCACCATGGACTCCTGTGCTGCAAAAAATAACATCACAATGCTTCATTTGCTCTTCAACAGGACTTCATGTGTAGTGCCTGCTATCAAAAAGCCTTGTCAGTTAACAAAAAAATTCCAGGAAATGAAACCTCAACACAGTCTCCAACCAAATTACTTCCTGCAGAAGGTTAACACTAGCAAGTAAAGCAAAACTCATCTAAGAACAATAATTTTCTAAATCTCATAGGATTACTCTCTTTAATCTTATCATTAATGCTATTGCATATACTTAATATCTTTCATCAAAGGATCTCAAATAATTTAACAGCCTCAGAAATCTCCTGTAAAGTGAGGGAGTACTATTAGCTACACTTACAAGTAGTGAAGAATTAAAGCAAAAAAGATGCTAAGAAACTTTGGCCACAAGGCAATAAAGAGCCAGACCCAGAAACAGAACCTAGGTGCTGGTCCATATTAAATGGCATCTGTTACATTTCCATCCCTGTTTCACAGCAATCATGGAAAGAAAAGCTATGCCAATGGCTGTAATCACTTATTTGACAGCTGCTAACCCAACGAACATGAAGGCAATTTATACACAGTGCCCTAATCTTCCTCAATTTGATCATGGATGAACACAGCACTAGAACTTGTTCCAATATAATTCTGGGTTTTTCTTAGAAAGAATGTAGCTTTCTTCCTTTTTCAGAAAGAAAACAAGCCACTAAAAGACAGAGTTTTAACACACAGTCATCAATATGTATTCTTACAAATACAAAAAATGTAAACCAGTAATAGCACAAAAAATGATGCACGCTGTTCTGGGTCAGAAAAAGTGACTCTCTCTTCTGCACAGAAAGTCCTACTTCAACCTATACAAGAAACTTCCCAAGACAGCCAGCCCTGTCCTTACTCCCTAAGAGACACTGGTCAGGCTAACCAAAGGGAAAGGAAATTCTGTGACAACACAAAATGACACTGCTTTATGAGCTTCCTCCACGTATTTAATCTCAAGATCTGCATGCCTCTGGTGACCACAGTTGCCACAGGACCTTGAAAATACCTAGCTAGGTTAAAAGTTGTGAGCCTTCTTCACTAGAAGCCAAGCTGCTGAGAGCCACATTAAACAGTAGCATCTAATGTAAGGAAGTAACTAGTACATGGTGGCCCATGTACAGAATGATTTCTATGGCTGAGAAAACCTACTAAAGAACCACCACAGCATCTCCATCATGGCACCTGAACCTGAGCATGCTGTTATGAATTACCACCATGCCTTCTCAGAGGAGAACTGTCACTGCATTGAAGTAATATGAGCTAACTAGGTTATTCATCACCTGCAAAAAATGATGCTGTTCAGAGCTTTTTGGATACAATGGTGAAGGTGAAAAAGGCTTTCTTCACCGCCTACACAGCCTGGGCTCAACTTTGCAAAACAAATCTGAGCTGCAGTCAGACTCAATGTCAGACTTTTGCCAGCTGAGCTCCCTCTCACTTCCTCAGTTTCAGGTCATTGGAATACCTTGACAACCTGTGAGGATAAATCAAGCACAGAAGGTGTTTAGGAACTAAACATACACGTCAGGTGTTTCTATAAAACCTACACAAAGTTATATCAAAGTATCCCAAATTCTAAATCCTTACAAACATAGCACATATTTTGGAAATGGTGGGCAGTGATTTAAAATACAGCCACACTGGTTATAAAAACTCAAAGGAAATGGAGTAAACCTGGGAGGAAAGCTGGAGAGAATGCACATGCTGACATTTCTCCTTCTGGAGGACAGATCAGTTGCATGAAGCTTCCCCTTAGTGGAGACTACTCTTTTGAGTGGCTCTAATTTTAAAGCATAGTAAGCAACACACTAATACCAGCAATCACTGATGTCTTGATCTCCAGGCCAGAAAGGACTGCTGGACCTGCTAGTCAGGCCTTCTGCCTGATCCAAGAACCTCACCCAGTGATTTCCATAATGTGCCTGTAAGTTCTGGTATAGCACAAATTGATGGCCAGAGCCCACACACAGACTCTGCTGGAATAAAGGCCCTGGCTCTTGTCTTGTGTTGAGAGCATTTGTAACCCAACACATTTATGCTTCCAGCCTGCCCACCTTCTCTCAGCCACACCAGCTCAGGATGAACGTGCCAGTAGCCTGGTGAAGAGATCCATGGCTATAAACCATTCCTACAGATGACACCTGGTTTTGACACCAGATACATCTCACTGTGTGTTACGTGAAAACTGTTCATGTTACTGATTGTTTTTTAAGAAATTATTTACACTGGCTCTTTGATCTTTCTCAGCACTAGCAAAAACAAAGTTCTAATTCAGTGAAGGGCTGAAAGCATTTGCCAAATTTGAAGTGCAGAAGGAAGCCCGCTGGCTATGGTGGGACTGCAGCGTTTAAAGTCAGACACATTCATAACCACACCAGGGCCAAAATCCCTGCACAGCCATTCGAAATGCATCCAAGGCTTGTGCTTTGCTTCTGGAAACTTTATTCTCACTTTACATATAGTCAAAACCTGACAAGAGCTCACTGTCGGATTATGCAGGAAATCTGCAAGTTTTACCAAGGTGTGATCTTCTGCTTTTTCACACATTATTGTATCATGCCGCGCCAGAACACTAACGTATGCACAGTTCTAAAATAGCTTGCATTATTACAGCCCAGCACGGAGAACGGCTCTGAAAAGCCAACACGCAGACCTCCAGAGATTTGCTCCTCAGTCACTTGCAAACTGATAATGGGTCACAATTCCTTTCTTACCAAGGGCGGGGGGGGGGAACCACACACAAAAAAATAAGAAACAAACTAAGCCACACTCCTCACTCCAAAACCTTTGTCCTCCATTTCTTTTAAACGAAACTGTCAATTGTCAGATTTCTCTTTGGTCACGTCAGGGTGGGAGAAGGGGATTTAGTAACATTTAACTGACTTGCTATCAAGAAGGAAACATATTTTTCTTCTCTCAAATTTGATACCGACACTTTTTTTTTTTTTCTGTTGGCCTACTTTCTTTTAAGTTGCTTTTCAATTATTTATGAAAATGCAATAATGCATTACTTTGCTGTGCAAATGTTTAGAAGAAGGAGATAGTGTCTTTCAAGTAAAAAAGCCCCACACATGGTTATATAGGGGGTTATTTAAAAGCATGTTGCAGGTGACACTTTATAAAAAACAATATACTTTCATTTTTACAGGCACACACACATCCCCATTTTCTTTAAACTGTGTGTTTGAGTCAATAAAAAGAGGTCCACAGATGCACACAAACACCCCACTCGTTGCTTTCCAAAGCTGGAGCAGTAACAAACAAACAAAAGCTCCACACGGGAAGCTGTACAGAGGCTGAACCAAAGCCTATTAAGACACTGAAAAGACTCCACACTTCCTGAACAGGAAAAAGAGGGCACAATCTTGTCCCACTTAATGAAGGAAACTAGTAACAAAACTCTCAATGTTTCACTCAGCTTTTTTGAAATGTTGTTTTTTGGTTTTGTTTGGGTTTTGGGGGTTTTTTTTGAACAGCTGGATTTGGAAACAGTTGTGTTCCCAAGCTCAGCAATGATCAGTGAACACTGACTGCTGAACTTCTCTCTGCAATTTTGCAAATCCCATGTGGATGCACGCTCAAGTGGCTACAGCCTCTGAAGGCTAATCACCTCAGGGTTTTAGCATCAACACACTAAAACAAATAGCAAAGTCTTCCCTGACAGCAGCAGGTACAAAACCAGCCCCATAATGTTTACCTCCCATGCCTTAAGCTCTACTCTCACAGCGGCAACTTTGGCCTTGTGAGATGAGTCATTCCTGTTTCAGTCAACGGCAAGATGGAAGTTCTTCCTCTGCAATACTTTCTGCAGGAGCCTCCTCTCAATTGACAGAGGAAGCCATGAAGGATCAGCTTCACCAGGTTAAAGCTACCCTTTATTATATAAACAAAGTCCTTTATATGTCACATTATTGATCTAGTACATCAAGCCAGGAAGAAAGACCAGAAAGTATCATAAAACGAACACAGATGTACTTAACAGCAACATCACACAAAATGAAATATAATCAGAGAAAGACAACACAATAAAACAAACCAAAAACTGCACATATAGGTTTTGGCATCTCCATCAAGGTTTTCAAGCCTCAACTAGACAAAACCACAAATGACCTGATCTGCTGCTAGCACCTGTCCTGCCCAAGATAAGCCTCTCTCTGCTACTATTAACCATATAAAATGCCCTTGTTATCATTCCTTAAAACTGGAATCCATGTAAATCCTGCAGTCTCTGAAGCTCCTGGAAGACACCTCTCATACTCACTTGTCACAGTACCTGCAGGCTTTCAGAACAGACAATGTTTAACAATGCAGGTAAGATAGGAAATCAACTTTTTTCTTTTCTCTCTTCACTAGAGTGACTTAGGTATCTAAACCACCCTGAAGGTCACCAGGGCACTGTTTGAGCTACCTTCAAAAATGAAACTTGGGTGCATTGAAACCTCACTTTTCTAACTGAACACTGCACTTGTACAAGCACTCATGTCTTGGTGAATTTAAATGAACAAAGCCACATTCCTAAAGTTAAGCATATACTCAAATGCTGTTCTTAATCAGAGCCATAAACCACATCTTTACAATTCACATGTCATATTCTGCCTTAATTACAACTGGAAAATGAAGACACAGAAACATTTCTAAGCACAAATCTTACAGTGTTGGGATAAAAATAATTACATAAATCCGTACAGTTATACAAGTAAATATTTTCCTTTTTCTCATACATAAACCCACAGAATTTAAAACTAAGCAAAGCAAAAAAAAAAAATTTTGCATAATTGAAGCTTTACACTACTGTGCAACAGCATTTTTCTCCTATGTGGCCTCTTACAGCTACTTCTTTATGCTTTATTTCTGTGCACTGCAGAGGTGCTGGGGTGTATAACTGCTGCTGCTATTCATGCCATCATACCCACACCTTTACCTCCAATACACCTTTAAGGATTAGAATGTCTTGGTTTCTCCACTTTCTACCCCATTTCAGCTTGTTACTTCTCACTAGGAGCCATTTTCTGTACCAACACAATGCATTAGATATTAAAAGAACAGCAGGAAATGTAGTAGATGGTGCGGGGCTCTGTCTTTCTTCCCTCCCTGTCATTATTCCTCATAAAAACACACATATTGCAACCATTCAAAGATAATGTCTTATATAAAGGGAGATATTGGTCTCATGGCATTGTGTGAATCAAGGAGGAGGTAAGCATCCACACAGAGTTTCCAAGCACATTTTAAACATGTCAGTGATCTACCACACACCTGCTTAGAGAAACACATCCACAAGTGTTTTACTGAGTGGGCCCTGAACACATTCAGGTCTGACTCCCCTCCCCACCCCAGGAGAGGCTGCCAGCAGAACACACCCCGGATCACACCGCACCGCACCCATTTTTATGGAGCTGCTTTCCTTTACGGCACTTTCCTGGCAGAGGGAGGCAGTTTCCAGAACTGTCAATTGCCTTTCAGAAGCACTAAATTCACACATACTTATTTGTACATATTCATCAGCATTTACTCATTTGTAATCTCTCATGAGAATTAATATTATTCCTCTACAGACACCAAACTTCCATCAGCCCTTGCAAACTGCTACTCACCTTGGGCAACCCTGTTTATAGGAATGCCTCATTATATATAATTTCAGGTTTCAGTTGGAAACTGTTTTACAGAAGTGACAAGTACTTCAGTATTTCTACTCCATCTCTGTCTTTTCTAACTAGCGGCAGGAGACGTGAAACTGATCTCAGCAACAAGTTCCAGTGAGAACTAAAAAGCTCAGGCTCCGTGTGCCTGTACTGACCGACTAATTATCCATGACTTGCAAACCTCAACTAATTAATTGTCGTACATTTGTTCATCTCAACCACAATGCATTTAATGCACCATGGTGCTGCTAAACATCATATTCCCAGGAACTGGAACAAACGTGTTAGTTTTCTCAGAATCAGACTATCCTACTTCTGATGGCTGCCTGCATCCAATTACAAATGCAAAATCAATCTGAAGCATAGCAAAGAGCACAGCATCTCCAACTGAAGACACTCTCCTTTCAGATTTGAAATGGTAAAGCAGAATACTTCATTAACACATTCACTTTTCTGTGACTGAATATGCCTTACATATTTTGCATACCCTTTGTAGCAGAGGCCTTCAATTACTATTAAACAGAAGTGTAACTGACACATACATTGCATTTCTTGTTGCTGTCTATGCATTTGCCTGTATTTTAGCATGAGAAGCATGATCTCTGATACCATATGTAAGGAGCAATCTCATTTCAGCAAAACCACAGTTGTATGTTATTGGATGCACATGTAAGTTCAGCACATGAAGACCACAATGGTTGCCTTTCCCCAGGAACCTCAAGTGTCCTCAGGCTCCTTCCAGAGTCAGTGGAGAAGGAAAGACTCTACCGGAATGTGATTTGGTGGATGAATCCTGTTACAGAACAGGGATTTTCTCTGTACTTGTAAAGAATTCTTTAACACAAAAAACAGTACCTGCCTTTAATTCAGACTGCTCTGAAATCACTTGAAAAATATTTTCTCATTTTCTTCTCTTCTCTATGGTTTCTGAATTTTTCTCAGTATAAACCTGGTGCATTAGGACTAATCTCCCGCCAGAAGGACTGTTGTGACTTGAAAATGGTGTTCCCAGCTAAGAAAAGCAACTCTTGCAATGACCGAAGGCACTGACTTAACCATGTAACAGCTATTTTGCTTTCTTTTTTACAAATTGGACTGCAAAATTAACTTTTAGATCCTTATTAAGTAAATTGGTTAGCTGAGGATTACAGCTGTCCCCCAGCCCTTTTCATTACACTGAAAGCTTACTCATACACAAGGATTTTATATCAGTGTAAAAGGTAAATTCCATAATCCTAGTTTAGAAATTGAACCAGTTTAATTAAACATGTCTTCAGACTGACTCCTACAAACACAGTACGGCACACTCAAGCCAAATTTAAACCTGTTGTGCGCACTTACCCCTATAGAAACCAAAGATACTGAAAACCATATTTCTATCTGTTTCAGACCCAACTCAATGCTTCAGATCAGACGAAGATAACGGAATTTTCTCCCCTCTCATCAAAAACAAGAGCAAAGCAGCTTAGAGCAGGAGGAGCCCTTACTGCCCTACTATGAGCAGGCAACTTCACCCTATCCCACTAATTCTTTGCTGCACTAGCCAACCTTCTACCCTGCCTAAGCCAAAAGCTAGAGCTGAAAATCTGATTTTAAATTAAACAGATTAATATCACTGCCACTATAAGCAGGACCTTAAATACAATTTTACTAATACTCCAGTGTACCTTAAGCACCTCCCTAGGTTTTACCAGCAAGGCAAGTACCCTATGTAGCAAATCTAAGCCTACTAAACAAGACATCAGCTCTCCTTTCAGACTCATTTCTGGTAAAACCTGGACCACCCTGCAAGGGACTAAGAGACTACAATAGAAATCACTCCTCTGTAGGATGTGGTTTTATTTGGATCGTGTTCTGTAAAACTATGCTCCTTGCAGAAGGTACAAAATGTCATCTAAGTGCAGTGGACAGCTGAGCCTGCTCTGTTTCTCTCAGGACAACAAAGACGACAAGTTTAAGAGTTCTGTGCCCTTTATCAGACTAGCTCAGTATTTAATACAGTACAGACTCTCCCATGTATTTTAACTATAACAATTCAAAAGATCAAATACTCATACATAAATATGTAATTTAAATAGTGTGAGGTTTTTTTCCTTGAGATTTTGCAGTAGTGAGGAATGCTATCATTGCAAAAGAACTTTGACCTGCAATTTTCAGGCAATTAATTTCCTTGAAATATAGGTAAATACTCTTTCTTAAAACAATAATCACAGAATACACTTTAGCTTTGTCACCAGAATTTCTTTTTATTTAGAAGAACAACAGAAAATGGGGAGGGAGGAAAGAGACTTCTGTTAAAGGACAATTCACTGAAGGGTCTTTTAGCTGGCAATTGTCAGCCCTTCTCGGGGCCAATGGATCAAATTTAACTCTAAAAAGTGCTGATGGTTGTATGAGTCATCACAGTAGGAGCTGCCGCTCTGGGCCACTCAAGTTCAATTTTTGGTGTTGCCACAGGGTGTAGGAACTGGGATCTTGGTGAGCAAAGATTCGCTCTGTATTTGATGCACTAGGTAAAGTGGCGTTCTTAAAATCACCAGCCTCCCAAGCAGCTAGTAAGCCAGCAGGAGGTTAGCAGAAAGAGAAAGTAATTGTCCTTTGTGCCTCTGAAAATAGCCAATATTAAAGGATCCTCTTATGTATTACCTGAGTTTCAATCTACGCTTGCAGCTCAAAGGAAAAGAGAGAGGCTGGAGAAGACAGAAAATAAAGCTGTCAGAAATACTAGAAGAGACCCTTGTCAAGCTGTCACAAGGCATGTGGTCTCCTCACCTAGAAAGGTGTGCAACTAGAAAGGATGTGTACTCTGAAAGCAACAAAATCTTGTTCAGTGTGCTTTATGTATCCAGAATGTATGGTGTGTCCATGACTCACCATGTGCTTGAACAGGCCAAAGACACGGTGAAAGGTACTGCAAGAGTGATCATCTTATACTTATCTCGGATGTCCATCAATGGAGCAAGCAGCACATGGACTCGAGATGCTTTAACAAACTGTACACAAGTCATCAAAAATCCACTTTACCTATAGCCTCCACTCACCACACATTGCCCAAAAAAGGTGCAACTGTAGCATGGCTAGCAGTAGGATGTGAATCTAATGCTTTGGTCTTGACCTGAATGTTCTTATCTCTTACTAAATTTCACAGGGAGAAACAGACCTGGCTTCAGACTCCCCTAGTCCTACAGTTTGGTCACAAATCTTTAAGGAAATTCTCCTAATTGAGTCTGAGCACCCTTCAGTGCCACTGAAGAGAAGCTCATTCTTGTTTCATGCTTCAATTCATACCTTGTCTAAACCAAATCTGGATCTGAACTCGACTACCTAATGTATCACAAGCAATGAACTGGGCCATCTCTAATGTACTGAAGAAATAGAGAACATAAGCCAAACAGATTTTTAAAAAAAGTACAGGAGACTTTAAGGCTTTACAAGGGCCATTCCCAAGGTGTAGGGCCCAGTTGCCACTTCCTCACCAGCAACACTCTTGTCACATTCAGTGGGAGCATGGCTCTGCCCGTTCAAGGGACATTTGAGGATTCCTATGTAGAAAACGGGAAAAAAATAACAAACTTCTTTGCTAATAGGAAAAAAATCCTTAAAATAATACTCATCTATTTATAATGGTCAAAAACTGACAGCTTACAACAGCGTGCCCAGCAGTGCTTTGGCAATATTTTAGCATACTGTTGTATTTTTAGAAGGACTGTTCATTTACTTTCTCCTAAACACTGGAATTTTTATTTTTCAACAAACACTCTGGTTTTTGGTATATCCATATGCCAATATCAGAGTATTTTATATCAGGGTAAGTATGAACTGCAGGCAGAAACAAAGCTCCTGTACACACACTGCATTACAGCAGCACAGTCAGAGATGCCAAGACTCACATCTCCCATGCTTTATGCAGCAATTGTTAGCTACACCACTTACAAACCTTCCTGGAACAGTGTGGTACATTTTTACGATGAGTAACAGAAAACTGCTGTTTCTTCATCCTGAACACTGAGGAACTATCCCACTGTAAACAGCTGATAGTTTAATGATATTGCTCAACCTAACTGTTTTTGGCAAACAGCACATATGATAAAAGTGCAACAAGATATATGTTTAAGCACTTTTTCTCAGCACAGAAACCTCAGATGGGTACCCTATCATTTCAAAATTCATTAGCAAGCTACCTGTATAGCTATGTGAAAAAAGTAAACTCTCTGTTAAGTCTCATCTGGTACCATGAGATCACAACAGCAGGACAACCATTGCCCTAAGAACCTCTAGAGCTGGAGCTCCAATTTGTATAGGCAAAATCAACAGGCTTTTGTTTTCTTACTAAAAAGTATGTATCAGCATCCATCACTTACAAAAACTTCTACTAGGCTAAATTAAATACATGTGCACCCACATGTTAACAGAATTACCTCAAACCAGCCAATACATCTCAAATGTCCATCTGTTTTTGTAAGACACTTGCACCTTTCAAGTAACTCAACCAAAACAGTTTAAGGTCAACTAGAAAGCTCTGCTGCAAGATTTCCATGCATAATGGTCATGTGTTTATTGGGTTCTCCTGTTCAAAACATGTCAGTATAGACATGCTATCCATTCGCAAAATGCAACACATCGACACCAACCTCTTCCTCTTCAACTCGAAAAACCTCATAAAACAAAGCTGGCTAAAACCTGGCTAGATATTATAGCTGTATGATAAATCAATCAATCAATCAATCTTCCCTTGCAATCTCAGTTTAGTAGTTGCAAATAGTGATTTTGCAGGATGAAGAATTCATTTCTGAGGCAATAATGTACTTTCCAGCAGAGGGAAGGATTAAGAAGACATAAAATTAGCAGCAGATACAAGTAGCTGTTCTCAGGTAACTTTCAGGTGATAAAATACTTTAATGAAACTGTACTAGCTCTTTATTTATACAAAGTTGCTTTTTAATCTGAGTGGCTCACTCCAGCAAAGCTGCAAACAGCTAGCTGTATTTAAACTGGGAGGAGGAAAGTCGGAACACATTATCTTACAGTTCTAGAGCTGGAATCAAACTTCCTTTTTCAATTCGAACTAAAGTTAGAATTCCATTCTTTGACAGAGATGGAGTAAAATGCAGGTCTATTAAAAAAAATTACTCTCTAATTTTACGATATCCCTGGCTTTCCTTTTACAAGAGTTAAGTGGTAGCAACAGTAACAAAAGCTGCCTGTACCGGCGTGCGATACTGGCCTCTCAAAGAAAAGAGTTCTCATCAGACACAGTTCTCCTGGATGCCCCTACTGTATTATTGTTGTTGTTGATGATGATCGCGATCTTGAACGCCTACAAATCTCCCACGTGCCTATTTCGTTGGCCTGCTGGTTTAAAAAAAAAAAATGCTAGAGGCCATTATTCATGAGCAGTAAGAAAACAAATCACTCTTAGACCTACTCCTCTTGCAGATTCCCACACTTATTACCCAAAATCCCACAGCTTGCTATTGGTTCTACCCTTGACCAAAGTACAGGGCTGAGGCAGCAATGCCATCCCCAGGGAAAAGCCGATCACGTTCCTCCCGGCAAGCGGCTCCGGTTATTCTAGGATCGCAGACGGGCTCGAATAAACTCCTTAACTTTTCTGAGAAGGCAGAGCTCGCTCCCACCACTAGTGCCCGAGCCAGCCCGACTGGGACTCGGCGGGGTCGAGCGCGGCGGGGCTCTGCACCCTGACAGGGACAGCATTTTTCCCCCTGACACGTTTTCTTTTGGAGGTGGAAAGCAGCCGAAAACCGTGAACAGAGAGCCTTCAGCCCCTTGCATCCAATCATCCTCCTACTCCGGCCAAAGCGAGGAACATGCCTCGCGGAAATGTGTTAACAGCCTCGTCCGGGTGCCCCCTCCCCCGGTGCTCCCCCTCCCGCCNGCGCACCTACCCGCTGTCTGTACTGTCTCCTCCGGGTGCGGGGTACTAAGTGAGACACTGACGGGCTAGGGAGAGGCAGAGGTGCGGGGAGGGACGGGGAGATGGGTGTTCGGTGATCTCTTTCTTTCTTTTCCTCCCTCCTTCCCCCCCTTCCCCCTTCTCTCTCTGTCTCTCAAGGACGAGGTGAAATCCCTTTGCTGGTCATGAGGCGGCTTCAGAGACAAACACCACAATGCGAGTGCAAATAACAAAAGGGGAAAAAAAAAAGAAGGGAGAGGGAGACCGGGAACAATGGGGGAAGAGAGGCTCGCCTAGCCACGCCGCGCCTGGCCGCCGCTGGCACCCCGGCAGGCAGGAGGAGAAGGAGGAGGAGGAAGGCGCAGTGGTGGTGGCGGGGAGGGGGCTGCGCGGAGAGTAGCCCAGGCGCGCGGGGGCTGCCTCAGACCAGCCCCGACCTCCTCCCCACCAGCTGCCACCTCCCGCCCCACCGCGCACCGGGGCGGCCCTGTGCGGCGGCAGGGCGGCCAACGGTAAGTGACACGCCCGCCGACGGCCATCGCCACCACCACCATCATCATCTTCATTACTGTCCCTCGGGGGAGGAGGGAAGTCTGTCCACTGAACAAGCGGTTCAGAACGGCGGGGGGGGGGGGGGCCCTCCCCGCCTTTCGACCCCCACCCCTCCGCCCGGGAACTTCTACACTGAGCGGGGCTGTCGCTACTGTGTCCCTTCCAGAGGAGGAGTCCCCCTCCCGTTCTTTGCTAAGAGTAAACACGGGAGAGTTGCGTGTCCGTGGGCGTGTGCGTGTCCGCTGGCACCTCCTGCACCGGCAGCCCCTGCCACACCGGTGCGAACGCGCACAGGCACAGCCACCCGTGTGGATGCCCTCCCGCAGCCCCTCTCCTCAGCTTCCTCTCTTAAGAAATCTCCGGAACACCCGGCCGGGCGCAAGAACCCGAGGGAGAAAGCAGAAATTCGATGTACCCCCTCGCCCTCCCCAGGAGCCGGCGACGAGATGCCGCCTTGCGCTCCTCAGAAAGCCGCGGCGGGTTTGAAGATCACAGCTGTCATCGGTGGGGTCCCGCGAGTGGGGCGCGCAGCGGCGGGGTTACCTCAGCGGCGGGCGGCCAGCGCGGGGCTGACAGGGCTGCGGCTCTCCGCCCGGCGGCCTGAAACCCGTCGCCGGGGCGGAGGGGCCGATGGAACCCTCTTCGTGTCACTGCTCCCCTAGGCAGGCGCGGAGGGAGCGTTGCGCCAGGCTCCGCATCCCGTCTCTACCCCGGACACCCCCCCAGTTACCTCCTCCTCTCCGCCAGCACCCCTCCGCCGCTCCTCGGGTGAGCTCAGCCGTGTCCCGGGCTGGCCTCGCGGCCCGGCCACCGCCAGCCCGCGGGGACCCGGCTGGCCGCTCCCGGGGCTTCGCGCGTGGGTGCGGGGGGGCGGGGGGATGTTGTGTTTTTCTCTCAGCGGCCCGTTTGCTCTGCCTCTACTTAAACCAGCTGTTTGGGAGCAAGTCTGCGTGGCGCTCCGGTGCGCGCCTGCGGTACCCCTGGAAGAAGCAACACGACCGGCGGCTGCCGCCGCCCTGGGACCCATGGAGGGAACTCTGCCGCCGCTACTAATAAAGTCACAGTCTGCAAGTAAGAGATCTTGTCTCTTGCTCTCCCTCTCTTGTTTACTTATGGGGTCTTCTATTTCTAATTGAGCGTTTGGTTCACGTGGTTTTACGAAGCGGTAAGAGGAGGCAGGAGGGGCTGTGAGCCCGGGAGTGGGGAACACAGAGCTAGGCACCCTGAGCCAAACCGTTCAAAGAAGAGCAAGTTCGGTTATTATTCATCTCCACAAGGGAAGTCTTATCTTCTACAAATATTTGATACTGGGACAAGTCCAATAATTAACGAGAACAATCAAACAATTTCACTGCCTTCTTGGGGATTTAAAAAGTCATCATCTGGAATTCATGAGCATTACAACTCTTTTTTTTTTTCTTTTTTTTGCTTGGATGCATTATTGTATATAATCTTTTCAGTCTGTGTGTGTGTCCCTAAGTGATTTTACCCTTTGATGCAAAAAGATGCAAACCATTAACAGCACAGATGATATTCACAACTGCTGATTGAGTGAGACTTCAGACCTCTCCGTAGGAGTGGGGAGAGAGGATGGTAATCCTGATGGGAAAAAGGAGGAAAAAAAAATAAAAAAGAGATGGAGGAATGTTTCTTTCTTGGCTTCCTCCCTACCTCTGTGGCAGGAACTCCCACGTGAGTCCCGTGGGTGGGATGGGAGCAGCGCAGATGTAACACACCACTGCCTGGCACGAAGCTGGCCGGCACTGCCTAGATGCAAGCATCAGCTCTCTGCCAGCCCCAGAACTCCTCTAACTAGAGGCATAGCCAGAGAGGGATGGGACTGCTGAGCTCTGCAACATTGCCCTCAGGAGCCCATTTACTGCCTGTCTGCAGTGAGCCGAGCAGGCTGGATGGGTAATGGCCCACGGTCCAGTTGTGTCAAAAAAAACAACCCACCATACAAACTTGCCTCATCTGGATCAAATTCAGACATTTGAGAAAGGTACCCATAAGCTGAATGGCAAAGTTTCACCCTACACTGCCCCAGCCACCAAATTCTGCGCAAGTTATCACATTGATCATCAAAGTCTCCACGCACTTGTGCCAACTCCCCTTCCAGTGGCTGGCAACCTCCAGTACTGGCATGGGTAATGAAATATGTTGTGCATGTAGCTCTGCTCTCTCTCAGGTAAATCTCAAGCCTAGGATCTATAGCCAGACTTCTTTGGGTTAGGCTGGCAGCAGTAAATGTGTCCTCCCTGCATCTTTCAGAACTATTTTCTGTTGATACAATTCCCACCCATTTTTTCCCATAAGCACTGCCCTCCCCCCTTCACTTCTTGCTTTATGCCAACTCCTCCTTATAATCATGATGAAGTTCCTTGCAGTTCAGCACAAGAAAGGAATTAAAAGTGCTTGGTTCCAAAAGTAATCTGGAGCAAAGAGAAAAAGCCAAATGCGGGTGCATTTTATTTAAGATCAAAAGCACAATGGTGTGAGATTGTATTATGCTCTCCACAGGAGCTGTATTTTTCTACTTCTACAATAGGATTAAGGTATTCAGTGGAAAAGAGAATTAAAAAAAAAAAAAAGCCCTGTTGGGTTGGTACTAGCTGCCTTGGAGTTTCTCTTAAATAATGAGGACGTTTCATCCCTCAAGGACTCTATCATCCTATTTCCAAACACAATTTAAAACAATAATTGTGAATGCCAGTAAGCATTTAAGTTTTACTATTTATTGCTGAGGATTCATTCTGCCTTACTATTATTATTATTATTTAAAGGAAGGATGTTATCATTTCTGCATTGACTTATTTCAAAATTGTCAGTCAACCAAATGGCTTTTAGTAGAACCTAAAGACATCTCCATATTTAGCTCTGCATAGTTGAGAGCACAGGATGTTGAATGTTAACACACACAGAGTGGACACAGCTGGGAGCACAGCTTCAAGCCACTTTTCCACCCTGAATAAATAAAAAAAAGTACAAAAGAAAATTTCCGGCACAACTTACCCAATGAAAGGTAAGGTTACTGTGCAAAAAATTGCTACGTATTTTAAATCTGAAATTTGCAAAGCTCTGGCTAACTTTCCATTTCCCAATGCCAGGAAAGCATGGCTTGAGCCTGGTTCTGTTCTAGTATTCATGGATCTCCCACCTTTACAGTGAGCAATGCATACCTAGAAATCAACTTGTGCATATTCAGGGAAGATCTACTTTCACTAAATTGCCCCCACCCCTGTACCTGTAGGCATAAGTCCATAAGGGAAACACATATGGGTAGGTGTCTCTGCTTGTGCAGAGCTCATCTGTCTTCAGTTCTCCCTGACTTTGTCCCTTCACTCTCACTTTTCACAAGCTACTGCATGCACCTTCTTGCCTCATCCTTCTAGAAAATGCAGAGAGCTCCCAATTTTCTCTTGGCACGCTCATTTTCACAAGAGCTGGTGTAAAATGCTACCTCTCTCATATGGAAATGGTCTATTTACTGCCTTTCAGAGGTATAAATGACAGTATTGAAGAACAAAGCCCAAGTCCTATAAAACAACATTATCTTAGTGCCAAAGTAATCCAATTATTGAAGTACTGTGATAACCTTAAAGCCATATCCTAAGTTCCACTTAGGAACTTACAAACATCTGTTTTTGTATCAGAGTGCATCAGCACAAGAACACGCTTATGTGGTCCTAATTAGTCCAAGTATCACTCTTGTCTTTTACAGTCAGCATGGCTTATCTGCTTCTTCATAATAAAATCAGGGTGATACTTACACTGATTTGTGTTAGGAGGAAAAGCCTCTGTTACTTAAATTAAAGCTATCTGCCTCTATGCAGGTCCTATCTCCTTTCTCCCAAGGGCAATAGAGAATCCCAGCTATGATATTTCAAAAAGACATCCAAATAACTTCCCACAGAACATAAAACATGCTGCTGTTGTGTCCCTGACTAGGGCACTCTCTCCAGCTCAAACTAAATGCCAGAGTCGTGTTTCAACAGAGTAACTGATGGTCTTAAATGCAGTTTGCATCCCACATGTAGGCCCTATTAACTAATTAGGGAAAATATTTATTTTTAGCAGAAGGTGGGCACAAAATCCGAAAGAAACAGGAAATGTTGATTAAGTTAAATGTTGATTAGGTGGTTCTGTAATTTAAACTATTGCAAGCATACGGAAAAAACAAAAAAAAAAGGAAGCCAGCTGAAGAAGTTCAGATACTTGCTGCTTTTAGTTGTCCATGCTGAGCAAAAATTAAATATTACAAGAATCTGTAAACATCTTTCAGTTTCAATAATGGATTAAAGGCCCAAGCAACACTCATCTATCATGCTACCATTAGTAACTCTTAAGATTTCAATGAGATTACGCACATATATAAAAATAAGCATAATCTATCACGACATACAGATGAATAAAGACAGTCACAAGGATGGATTTAAGAAGCAGGCTGGAACTTCATTAACACAATATTTTCACATGTCAAACAGTTAAGTGGGCCCAAGGCAGGGATTACAAAGCTACAATTTAGGGCAGTTCCTCCCTAATCTTTCTCTTACAACAAGCTCACATCTGAAGCACAGCTCTTTACTTTTCCCCAAGAAAAAGGAGGACCTAAACCCCACAACACTTCATTTAGATTTGCCTCTTTCCTGAGCACAAATCCCATTGCAACGTTCCAGATACCTTTTTCATCTCAATCTCAGTCCACCCTGAACATTATCTAACATTTTTCAAATCCAATTTTTCAGCCTACCTGTGACTCCATGGTTCTACAAAGATTGTGAAAACATTTTATGCCTTACCCAACTATACTCTAATAGAATAACATGCCTTTCTTGATACCAGAATACCTGATCAAATGACAGCATCCCATGACCATTGTTTATATGACATAACACAGGAAAGAATTAATCTAGGCAAAGAGATAACCAAAGCCTAGTTTTGCTTAAATGCCAACCAGAATCCAGAGAACCATCAAGGATCACAGCTGGCAGTCTCATGCTTATATTGTGGCTTTCCCCTTTCTTTCTTGGCTGTTTACCCCACCGCCAGGTTAATTAATAGTGTTTTCCATGGAGCCTCCACTGGAGGTTAAGGAAGCACTTGTAGGATGAGAAAGCAATGTGGTGATGCTTACATATGGACACCACTAGGAATGTGTCTTGCACAGCTCAGTGGAGGTCGCTTAGGACTAATTAGTCAGGGCAGACCATTAGGATAGTGAAAGTATGGCACCTGCAGACCCCCAAGTAATCCAGGTGTGTCAGCATGGCACAGCACTGTGCACAGCATGCACAGTAAACCCAAGCAAGGACTGCAGTAACCCCATGTATCAGTACAAGTTAGGAACTGATCTGTTGGAAAACAGCCCTGGGGAAAAAGATCTAGGAGTCCTGGTGGATGGGAAGATGCCCATGAGCCGGCAATGTNACTGTGTATCTATACTGCAATACTGTGAACATAAAGTTTTCAAAGCAATCAGGAGTTTTGGCTGGTCTATGAGTTGAAGAAATTGCCTCAGGTGGCACAGAGTTTTCCAAAAGCAGGCATCTTTCATTTTTTAAGTCTGGCTCCATTTTCTAAAACTGGTGATTGACTGAAAAAGGGATGTAGTCAAAATAATCTGTGACTTCTGAAAATAGAGGCCAGTTCCTGTGAGTAAGTTTTAGCAGGACTGAACACTTAGTGTCTTATCAGTAGTACAGGAACAGGGATTTGTATATACTGTTTTATTAAGATTGGTATCACTACAGTGCTCCTTAAATGAAAACAAAAGAAAAAACGCTGTAAAAGGACAGAAAAAGTGACTCAATTTCCTGTCATTGCCAAAAGCCTCTAATTTTGAATATAATCAGCACTTGTGCCACAAGATAGGGTATTTTTTTTTATATCTAGGTGCAGTAATTAAAGTTAAAATAAATCTGTAAAAAATTACTGTGAATCTGTTTAAAATTTAGCACCATTGCTGTATGTTTATCATCTCAAGAAAAGCAAACAACATAACAAAGCCATGCAAAAATTATGTAAATGAGTGGTCAAATCCCCAGCCAAAGATATTGAGAATGTTACAAGAAAGTTTGTTCTGTTAATTTGCACTCTTTGTTTGAAAAGTCATAGAGCCCATACAATTTTTGCTACAACGTTTTTCACATAACACTGTTTTCTTGCACTACTATCTTTTATGGAGTAACACAGCTCCTATTGTCACTAAATTACTATAATAAAAACAAAAAGGAGAGAAGGCTGCAATGCAATGAGATGCCATTTGTATTTGTAATAGTGCAATCATTGATTTAAAATTGGCATTGGAGCTCCTTTCCTGTAATGATTGCTAGGTTAGGAAAACAACACTTTAAATCAAGAAGCAACACCTGAATTTCTGAGAAAAGGCACTTTTAAATGTGTACACATTCCATTGCTCTGGAAGTGTCCTATAGTAATGCTCCCAAGATCACTGTCTAGAAGGATCATAAATCTTTGTGTTTGATGTTTAAAGAAAACAAAGAGCCTTACAATTCCATAAAAATACAATTTTCTGAGGAACTTAAAAGACCTCATACACTTGCTTGTGGTTAGAGGTATGCAGTGAAGGATAAGCAGTACAAAATATTTTATATTCTGCTTTTACAGTGTGTAGGCATTGAGGCTGTTCACTACAAATGACTGCACAAGGTGAGAGGCACTGGAGAATCAGGCCCCAAAGATTTTCTATACTGGATCAGATCACTGGTGCATTAAGTGTGTCACCTCACAGCTGGATGCTCCAAAATGAACCTAGCTATCTGTGTAGTACTGTGGGAACTACTCTGGCAGTCAGGTTGCATCCAGGAGAGGAGACTCAGTTTTGTCTTTCATTTTCTTAGTGTATCTAATCCCAACTGTCCTCGTTTGTGATCAAATTGTTCAGACTTCTTAATGGTTAAACAAGAGAATCTGACTATTGTTGTGAAACAGGATGTGAGACGTGGCATTAGAAATTATAAATAATAGCATGAGGGGGAAAAAACAAAACAAGCAAAAAAAAAACCCAAACAAAACAACAAACCCAAACACATTACTTTCTTACTATTTTCATATGCTTCTGTGGCACAAGGAAATAGTCTACAATATAAGAAAGGCATAACAAATATGCCATAATTTACATCATGATATTTTACACTGCAGAGCTATTTTGTGGAACTTTACAGCTTTATATAATGATCCATTTAAGTCAGAAATGTAACTTAGTATTACAGAAACAATAATTATATACAATATGCAAATGTCATCTAGCTATAGGAAGTGCCAGATATCAGTAACATGAAATAGCAAAAATATATAAACATATAAAGCTGTCTAAATCTTTTAGAGGTTTCATATGCTGAACCTCAGTGAGAATCAGTTTGCAGCTAATCAAATCAAAGGCAGAGATACTCCTAAAACATTTTAGTATGCTAATTTCAGCATCCAAAGCCATCTCTCTGCAGAAAAGCAAAACTTCCAGTGCATGTGTTAAATACATTGATCTTAATTGTCACCTAATAGATGCAACTATTCAAAAGCAATAACACCTGCTATCTGACTGGAAGTCAATGGCACTTACATGTGCCCCTATAGAGCTTTTGTGGAGCTCATTTTCAGTTACCAGAAAAGAAAACACAGAAAGTATATGTGTATACAGTCACAGAAGACCTCTTATGCCACTGGTTTGTATACTATTTTTGAAAAGAGTTTCATTTGAACAATAGTTTTAAACACATGTCATGTGACTGGTGGTCCAGCTTCCCCAGTTCACACTGCAGCACATAAAAGCTTTCAAGAAGAGCATGTGTGTCCCACCATCCATTCACTCTTAGTCATTTTGGCATGTTAGATCTGATTGCAAGTCTTCTGCCAAAAAATGAAGGTCATTCAGGAAAATCTTTCTATAACTTTTTTTCATTCCCACACAACTACTTCCATCTAGACAAAATGAAGAGTATACCAATAACCTATTTCTGAAAAAGTTTATATGAAGAACTTTTATTGATAAACTTGAAAATTCATTGGTTAAAAAGACAGCTTTTGGGTTGGGTTAAATGGGCTTCTTTTCTCTTTTGACCATGTAATTAAAAGACTTGCTTGTGTGAAGCTGAAGAGCCCAGGGCCTGCAGTATGGCTGAGCAGGGGACTGTCCCAGCATTTCCTGGAATAAAGGGCAAGGCCATGGGCAGTGCTCCAGGACAGGGAAACCTGAGGTTTAACCACCCGCAGCCACCAGTTTCAGGGCACTGTGGAGAAGAGTCAAAGCAGGAAAGAAGGCCAGAAGAGAAGATGGCAGACCATAAGGATGAAATCAAGATAGAAACAAAATGTCAAGTGGCTCTCTGGTAACTGCAGAAATGGATATATTAAGCATATAAAAAAAATGTACATAAAACTCCTATCAGTCCAATTAGGGGGCTCTAAATTAGTTGTGGGGAGTTGGTTTGTTTTCTGTCTTTACCTGACTTCAAAACAAACTGAAAAGCTTAGGAAAAAAACAGAAGGTCTCCAGTATAGAGTTTTGTTCAGAAAAAATCTACAATGGAACTCTATTGTATTCATCCTCTAAGCCAGAAGCAGGACTGGTATTTGTAAACCCAGAGCAGGGATTAGAAGCCAGGCTTGCAGACAAAGAGCAAATCTAAGGGTTCACAGCAAGGACTCTCCAACTATGATGTTCCTGAAGTCATTCTCACCCAGACACCAGCTGTTTGTATCTCGAATAGTCTTCTTTTTAGATTCATACTGATACTTTAATAGTAGAGGCCTTCATACAGCTATTAAATCTCCTTTTCAAATAAGGGGGTTTTCAAAGACAAAAGTGGCTGTGAGATAACTGGTAACCATAAGGAAACAAGAGACTGAATTTTAATGGGGGAGGAAGGGTCAACAACAGGCACAGGACAAGAGGAAGAGGCACTAAGGGAGACTCAGAGGAGCTGTGAACAGCATCAGCCATGAAGTAGCAAACTTTCACACTGCTATGGTAGGTAGGCTGCTCCTAGCCTTCTGGGGATTTGAAAGGCTCACCACTTTCGGGATAATGAAATAATTAGTATTTGGTTTATAGCAGGTAGTGGTGTTTTCCTCAGGAACAGTCAACAACTCTTGAAGCACTCAGGAGCTGGAAAAGCTATCTTTTCCTGTTTCAGCGTCCTTTGTTCAGAGTTACAATCCATTTAGTTGCTGAATAGTTAGAATGGCATTGAAAACTAAACACCATCCTACTCTCATGTTACCTTCCTCTACAACCTGTTTACCCTCCTCACCTGCTGTTTTCCTAAACAGTAGCTTACTGCTAAGTGGCAGGATTACTATTTCTGTGGTGACACAGCTTATCAGAGAAGAATGCACACAGATAAATGTAATTTTTGTAGCAAAAGGAATTACTTTTTTTTTGACAGATTTGTTCCACAGAGATGGTAAGCATGATCCTGCTTGTCAGGGTAATTCACAAGCTTGCATCTTCAATTCCCTGATGATCAATGCCCAGCCAGTGCATGTATGTGTATCAGGCAACAAGTGTGCAACAGAGAGCTGAAGTTCACCCTGGTCTGTGAAGCATGTGAGCATCCTATGACTGAAAATATGCTCCCTTGCATAATCCTGAGATTAGCAAATTTCTAGTAAAGGATGTCAGACAGCAACGGGAGGAGAAAAAAATGCTCAAGGTAAGCACAGAGGGAAAACCCAGCATAGGAAAGTAACCACAGGTTTCATGCCCAGTTCCAGCTGCATCTCTGTCACTGATTGCTGTGTGACCTGGAGTGAGGCACATCAGTTCCTCTGGCTTCAAAATCCCTTCTCTGAAAAATGAGAACAGAAGTAGGTGAAGCTATTTTAAAGATCCTTGGCTGGTTAGAAGACATGTTGTACCAGTGCCAATTGATTATAACCAACTTCTGACAGCTAGGGGAGGGAAGGATAGCAGATCAGAAAATATGCTCCTCTCAAACTGTAGCATTCATGAAAAATGTCAATGGCTGAAACTGATTATCATCTTGGCAGCTATGTTCAGTGGGATCTGTGGCTGCACAGGCAAAAGAGCTGAAAGGTGCTAACTGGACCTTCCTCAGGTATACTGCTAGCCACTGGTATTTTTAATCCTGAAAGGGGAGGAGTTCTCCACAGATGCCCCTGTAGGAATGTGCTGTGGGCATTTTTAAGAGCTGCATTTTCACAGCTAGTGTTTAGGCTACCTGGCAGGGTGACAGCTGGAGTTTCCACATGCTTCTGCATCTACTAACTCATCCCACGTGCTTTGTGCAACTGGGAGGCTTCTGGACAGGGTGGACAGTGTCTTCCACTGACACAATACGTAGAGAAATTGTACCTACTATAAACTGAATCCATAGACCAAATCCTTACACTGCAGACTGAGGACCAAAGTTAAGCTATTAGATTTGGGGTATCTTTTTTAATGAAAAATTCATAAGTTTCAGGGCTACAAAGTAAGTAGGCACGTAGTCATGTGATATTTTGCTTTCCCATTAGCATACTCTTTTTGACAAAAACAACTGAAAAGTCTATTATGAATGAAGCTATGGGGCTTGTAATTTCAGGTACTGGTAAAATAATTTTTCATGAAACCATATGTTTCTATGTGTGAGTAGACACTGGATATTTCAATTTGTACGATGAAGCCTAGTCTCAGAGCTGCCCACAGCAGCCTCCTTAAAGTCTGAAAGGGAAAGGAAAATCTTACAGAATTTGAGTTGAGTATCTAATTGAATAGCAAACCCAGCTACAGCTCTATTGCTAATAGTGTTCTTCTGGTGGTTTTTGTTTCTGAAGAGAAGCCTGTTCATTACTAGAGGTTCTTCTGCTTGGATGAAGAGAGAAAATAATTTCTACTCAGTACGTCTGTCTGTCTGTCTATAACCCATACAGTTTGCTAATGTCTAACTGGAGCAATGGTTCTTTCACTGGTGATGAACTATATGTTTGGGTGGGAGCAGAGGGGAGGGAGGTAAGTAGGCAACCAAGAAAACAACTAAGGGAAAGTCTTGGCTGGTCCACACAGAAGCATATCTCAGAAGGGATGCTCCCTTCCTTTACCCCAAACCTCTTGCTCTGCCACACCCTGCATGGCCTCTCCCCATAGCTTGAGAAGTGGTGGCTACCTAGCATCTGTGTGGGCAGCTGGCTACCTGCCTGGGCTCCCTCCTGCCACACAAGCTCAGCGAGCACTCCCCTGTGTGCCTGGAAAGAGACCAAAAAACCGTTCTAGTCTTTAGCAAAGATACTATTTTTTTTTCCCCATTATGTTTTGAATCCTTTCTTCAAGCCTTTGTTAGCTGCATTTGGAAGAACTCCAGGCAGGCCAGAAGACAAAACAATGTAATACATTAAAAACCACAGTTCATTTGTGTGCCAGTAAGGGTTCATGCACGTACTCCCTGAAGGTACAAGGCCATTTACTTTCAAAGCAAAATCGCTTCCCTCCCATCTCTGCCTTGCTGCTTTGCAACAAGGTGTAACTGAGATCATCTGCTGAGGTGACATAAAACCCAGTGTCCCTGATTTCATTATTAGTATTAGTTAAGCAAGGAACAGAGTCAAAAAAAGAATTTGTAGGTATACACAGTGGAGGCTCTGGTCCATTCTTTGTACTACATGTTTACAGACAAAAGCAATGAAACCTACAAGGTTGTTTAAACCTTGTTTTGTGACAGGTATAATTCTGGCTTCTTCTCAAGCTGAAGCATTTATGATTTGAGATCCACATTATCACAACTGTCTAGGTCCCACTGATTCCCTACCTGAAGCAAGTTACTTGTTGTAGGAGTATATTACTCCATATCATTTTCTTAAAAGATGATGAAAAGACTTTCTCATAGCATTTGGGTTGCCAGTTTGAACTGGGTGGCAAATAAGAAGTGGCAAAGTAATTAGCACCTCAGAAATATAACAGATCAAAAGTGAATATTTCTGTCTCATTCCAAACCAGCTCAAACACAATGGATCTGAAATTTCAGCTCAGGCTTGGAAGTTGCTGGAGGTAAATTCTGCTGAGAAGAAACTATGGTCAGAGAAGAAAGAGAAAGCATTGCAATGAAAAATAAAACACAATACAAACCAGAAATCTGAAAGAATGAAAAATCTAAAAGATTAGATGGAAACTAATCAGAGAGAGAAAGCTTTTCATTAAAAAAAATGCCCCCCCACAAGCCCCACAACCAACCAAGCAAACAAAGCCCAAACCCAAACAAACAAAAATTCCAACAAAACAAATGTTACAGGAGCCCAGATTGATGGAAGTCCTGTTTCTACACATAGAATAAGCTTTATTTTTTCCTAGAAAACAAGCTGCTACAAGTTTATTTTCATGGTATAAAGGAGAGGCTTTATGTCACCCAGGAAAAAGTCACAAGCCATATGAATTACTTTCACCCAGTAAGTAATACACAAAGGGTCTGATTTTGTGGAGTAGTTATCTGGCTAGTATTACTGTTACATAGAGTGCTCAAGATATGGTGAGAAACCATGTGTATGCTGATCACTGCACCCAGGCATGGGTGCACAAGACATGGGAGGTGGACAAAGCAAGGCTGAGTGCAGTCCACAGCAGCACCTTAAAACTCAGAGCCACAGGTGTTCACATATCCACTAATGAAGATTAGACTGTCCCCAGAATTGGGTAAGTAAGAGGAAATACTTAGAATACAAAAGAAAGAAAAGTTTGTATAGCAATTTTCTCCCTCTCTCTGGGCTAGTTTCCTCATCAATATAACTCTGCCAGATCTAACGCCCCTTACTTCTAATTTGCCATACAGAGGAAAGGCAATCAGGAAAGTTCATGTGCTCACATACACTTATACACATGCATGCATCCATATATCATACATAATTTCTCAAAGTAAATATGTAGTGATTAATTTAATATAAGAAATAATTGCGAACAGCATACTGGGTCATGGGTGACAAATCTAATCATTTACTGAGAGTAATATATGCAGAAATAAACAAGATATAGCTTCTAACCAATGTGTGGGAAGTTAGCTATGATTCCAGCAAAGCATTTGGATTTCTTATTTCTGGACAGAAGGTTGCAGATTTAAGCACTTAACAGACACCTCTCTAATTTCCTGGTAATTAATGATTTTTGTAATGGTTATTAAGGCCTCAAGTCCTAGTACTGCCAGCTTGTTATTGTATTTATGAGTTAACAGTATCAGTTAAAAATATAGGTGGACTAGAAGCAGCTCCATCTTACCAAGAGCTGTTGTAGCTCTCTCAACTAGAACATGTAACCCCCTCTAGTGGAAAAAGTGAAAAGTGGAAAAGTGGTCCTAAAAAATTGCCCTCGTTAAGCCACGGGCATCCCTTGCCTCTGCGACTGACAGTGAAAATGTCCGTGGCCATGCATCCCTTCACATGGACCATGCTCGAAAAGATGCAGCATCACCGATATTTAATTGCTGTATGCAGGAAAGTGCTTGTAATAGAACAGAGTGAAATGAAGGAAAGAGTTTTGGGCTGAGCATCCTCTTTCGCTCTGATGAGAACACAGTTAAGCTGAGCCACCCTAAGAAGTTTCCTTTTAGTAAACAGCCACCTCAGTTACAAAGTCGTTTAGAATGTGGATGCTGAAACAATGCAATTAACAGAAAAGTAATAATAATAATAAAACACAAGAGGTACAAACTTAGCCTATCTTTGGTTCTTATGACATGTTTTAATGGGATGCATTCCTATTTCAGGCAAGGGGTCTATATAGTTACTTGAACAAAGAGGAATGAACTGAAACATGTTACTCTTGCACAGTGTTGTGGTTGCATGGTGTGAACACAGAACTCTGAACCTCACAGTCCTGCACTAGCCAGACCTTCCGTCCTTGTACAAACCATTAGCTTTCTCCCATCTCAGTTTCCCCATCTTCAAACTAGTGAAAATGCTTACCCTTGGAGTTCCTCAAATGTGAAGTGTTTACTCAGCAGCAAAGGAAACTTATTAAGTATATATACACAGCATGAGTGTGTAAGTACAGTGCACTGGCTGCCTGGGTTCCCAGAGTCCCCACCTCTGCATGCAGATGAAAACTGGCCAGGGTACACCAAGCAATGGCATCTTATTTGTGTGCTCCTTGTCCTGCTCAGGAATTCTTGTATTGCAAAGATAGCTACTCTTTCAACACGGTATCACTTCCATATTTAAATGAAAATGGCTTATAACTGTTTAGACACACTAGAAAAAGGTCTCTGAAACTCCAAAAGAGGTTACTTGCATTTGGTTGAGAGCACAAAAAATGTATTTTTTTTTTCATTAGACAAAATGATAATTGTGATAGAAGAGCTTTAGTAAACCACTCTCTGCAAAGTCAGGTTAATCGTGTTGTGCCTATGCACAACTCAAATGAAGTTAGATTCGAATGGTAGACAGAGAATGCTACAAGTTTATCACAGCAGGTTTCTTTCAGGAGAAAACCGAAGCCCCCTCACAGCTGAGCTCAAGTCTCCAGGAAGTTCCTGAACCTTGTCCTATTCCCTCTGCACCACAGTATGAACTTGCTGAATTTTAGGGTGGGATATGGGATCTCTAGTGCCAAAATAACAATATGCTATGCTGCCCTGGAGCTGGACAACTGGTTAAATACATGGAGCAGAGGAGCCTGTCCTTGCCCATTTCTGGAAAGCTGAGTTGAAGCAGAAAACAATTCTCCTTTCTGTGAATCTATCTTGCACTTATTTTGTTTTTCTTCTCACGGAAACTGTGGACAGCATTGTCCTACATTTTTTTCAATTGTTTTCTCATCTTGGAAGATTAATACCAAGCCTCAAGATGGTAGTTGTGTGTATATAATTCTATAATCTTCACTCAGTGTATAACCTCAAACTCTTTATTGATTTACAGACTTTCCAAGTGCTGTTTGCACCATCCTGTGAGACATGAGTATGTACTACACACATTTTTTTTCATTTAAACGTCCATGTTTACAGGTAATTTTCCAGTATTCAGAAAAGGTGATAAAATTAGAAGTGTGAAACAGTCGTAAGATGCTAGAAAGTGTCATGCCAGATTCTAGAAAAGCTTCTCGGAATCAACACAGCTGGCCAGGAAATAGCTCTGCCTGCAACCCACCTTTGGTTAGCTGTTCAGAAAAGGGGAGTTTAAGTGGTTTTATTTTAATGTTTTAATGTCCCAGCAGATTGCAGTGCCTTAAAAGTAATCAATCCTTAAAACAGATTAATTCTGAGGACGTGCTAAAGGGTGTGCTGTTATATAAAAAGAACAGAAAAGGGGATTTTACCCCTTCTTTATTTGCATAATGATTGAGGACTCCCCTCAGTTGAGTGCTTGCTAATTTGCAAGACAAAAAATGAATGCTCACTTTCAACATGCACTTAGTTAAGTCCTTGTGGAAAGCCACGGCTGAGACTTCTCTCTGCATGTTTGCATACAGCTGAACTTGTACTCTCAGAGCATTAAAGTGCTACTGCTGAGATTTTCAAAGCAGCCTGTGAAATTTAAAGGGTTTTTCACTTGTGAGCCTCTACTCTATTTTCAGAAATTGAGAGTAAGTGCAGGGGCAAACAGAGATACTAATATAAATTCTAACTTACAGTTAAAGAACCAACACAAAATAATGAATTAGAAGGCATAAATCAGATGCCTGTTATCTAGTGTTTACATGTTAGCAAAAAAGAGAACGGTATGACTTCCTCAATAACTTAAACAGCTATGCTAGTGTCATTCCTTGCCTACATTAAAAGAAAACTAATCATGTAGGAAATGACCACTTGATTCTAATAGCAGATCCCTGTACAGTACTCCTTGAAAGATCAAAACAGCAAGGCAGTGCTTACTCCCCTCTCAAGGAATTCCTTCTGGATCTCAAAGCTGGCCTCTGCCTGCAGAAAATCACCGAGGTTAAATACTCAGTCCTACTTACACATCAGGCACTATCCTGCTTATTCACAGGACAACTCGGTGATACATCTGTATCCAGATCTGGTTTTAGCATGATCAGACTTCCTACGTTTCCCACCACTGTTACTTAACTAGATTTCCCTGTGCTTGGAAGCTTGAATGTTTTGGCAGCCTTTACAAACAGAAGTGCAGATTTTGATCTCCAGGCATTATCCAAGTCTGCATCACACTTTATCAGCCTGAATGTGGTGTTAGTTTTATGGACATTTCTGCTATCAACTCATGACAGTTTCTAGTGTGCCCAGTTCTCCCTTCTGATCAGATGAGCACCTGTTTGTCTCAAGACTGGGCCTGAGAACCAGATACTGCTCAGACACCAGTGCAGCCTATGAGGTCTCCACCCAGCACACCATAACACTCTCACGTTTGGGTTACAAATCAGGTAGTCAGCATGGCAAAGCCAAAAAAGCAGGTCTACAAATGCAAAAGGCACTGTGCTCAGCCAGGTGCCAACCACCCCACTTACATCTGGAGGGGGACAGCTAACACCTGTAGAGGAGCCCTTCTGAACACACAGGTATTACAACATACCTCGTCAAAACAAGGCTGGCATTACTTACTTTCTGCAAACATCATAGAGGGCCTCTGGTGTGGAAGGTTCTGTAACAATGTGTACAAAGATACATAGGTTTGTGGAGCTCAGTGCACATTTTAGAAGATCTGAAACTTGTTCTGTCTGTAAAACCTGAGAAGTTTGTGCATGCCTGAGTGCCACGCTGCAAGAAGTGAGCTGCATTGGCTTGGTTAGCATCTGCCCTGTTCCATTAAAGAAAAACAGTTAACTTGCTTCTTCCCTTGTCTAACCACAGATGCACTAATTTGATTGAAAATACATAACTGTAAATTTAACACCTTCCCATGTCATCGTTACAGAGTTTTGGAATGGCTCCTAGGACCTGCAGCACGCGGTGTGCTCATGGCCACAGCTCTCCAACGTTTAGTCAGTCAGTCAATTCCGTGATCATCTCCAGATGAACAGGATACTTCACTCTGAGGAGAGGTCCCTGGACATTTTGCAAGTGAAACATTTCACTTTACTACATAGGATAATGTCTCTCTCTAGTGGCTAGGTACAGTCAGTATAACAGCCTGCTTTACTTGCAGTTTTGATGGCATTTTCTAGTTAAAAATCACTGCCACAGTCAAGTTCTGTGCTAAAGGTCTCAGATTAAAGCACTTTATTGAGCACATCATCAATATGCAGTCCTGACTTCACTAAATAAAATTAGCAAATGCTCATTTTTGAAGGGATTGTTAGTGATTTAATTTTACAGAAAGACTATAGCTCAGAAAGAGGTGAAAGCTGATAAAAATACCCAAGGTTTGGGAATTTGCTTCTGGATAAGTATCTCAACCAAACTCAACTTCTGGCACTGGGAGTCTTGGGACAATTCTGAAATCCCAAGGGTATAACATTTAGACAGAGGGTGAGACCAAGCTTTTCTCTCAGCTCCTGATGTATTTCAAGTTCCTGCTCTCTGTTAAGCCAACAGAATAGTCAAGTGAGGGAAATTCTAATAAAAAGGAGTGATATTTGAGTGTTAAGAGGCTGCTAACTTTATATAGGTTCTCTCTTCCTCTCCACTTGCTCACAAACAACAGTTCAGTTCAAGTGATCGGTGACTGAAGGCCAGATTTTCAGAGATAATTAGATGTGAAAAAGATAACAGTTACACACCTAGACGGGACTTCTGAAATTCTCTGTTGTGCATGTAGAGAAAACATCATGGAATGTTTTGTCTTTTGAAAACCCTGTTATATATCCAGTTTCCTCAAAATAATAACTGTCACAATTACTGATAAGCAATGGTTGTTTGGTAAAAATAAAATCGAAATTTCAATCCAACCTTTAGTGTCCAAACACCACCAGGGTCATTGATGCTGACTGGGGTGAGAACTTGTTACAGCAAGATACTAATGGGAGCTCCATAAAGCCACTGTCAAGGTTACCAGTATAATTAAGAGATTTCCATCACTAAGGCTGCCAATCTTGCAATAAGAGTCAGTAAAGCCTTAAGACTGAAAATCTCATGATGGTGTTTTTAGGGAGACTGTACAGTTATACCAGAACAAACCCTAAGTGAAATGTAAAACTTTTGCATATGTCTTGCCTAAAGACATAAAATAAAATAGCAGGGCAGCTTTGTTAGGTGGTAGAGCACCCAGCCTTTTGGACACCTTGAGGACTCTCCATCACAACAGCTGCCCTGCAGTTGCCCCTCCCCTCAGGGAGGGCAGCAAGGTGGCAGCTAGGAACAAGCTTGTATTCCACCCTTGCTCTTCCCAGTGCTGTGCGACTTTGCTGCAGTGAATGGGAGAGACAGGAACCACAGGAGAGAAGGAAATGCTGGCTAAGAGAGGGGATATGTTCTCATGCTAGGAAAAAGCACTGCTTTAGCATGTAGCTAAGCCAAGAAGGGAAACTTAGAGATGGGAAACAGCAGTGAAAGCTCTTGCACCAAATTATAAACAAGACAGTAATTGGGACTGGAGAAATAATATCTTCGTGCTCACCCAAGGCTGTAAACAAATCAGTGGCAGAAAAAGATGATCCAAAAATCTCTTTGCAGTTTCCAGTCCCATTCTGCATGTCCTAGACCATGCTAATTTTTATTTAAGGCAATATAAACAAACAAAAAAACAACAACAAAAAAGGCATCCCAATCGGAGATGAACTGCAGGCTTGATATTTGAAAATTAACACACAACTTGCCACATCTTGTAGGCTTTTACCTTTATCTGCTTTAATCTGGGGCAAACAAAGGTTTTTCTTCATTTTAAGCCCAGTGAAATGGCAGAATTTGAACTTCTGCTACTGTCTGAAGCCTCCAGTCTAAGCTGAAGCATTATCACATGCAGGGTGGTTAGCTCTCCCTTCTCATAAGCCCCAGTGCCAGGTCATAATTGCAGCCCAGACACTGGAGAAGAATCAGGCTGCCTTCTCCCGGAGCAGGACAGTAGGTGCACCTAGAAGGCAGCTGGGCTTGCCTGAGTGCCTCTAGCAGGGCTCCAGCCCACTCTCTGTGGGTCGAGCCCTACTGAAGCTAATGGCACATTTCAGCAGGGAATAAGGCCTGTGAATTGCAGCTGTACATGAATATTGATAATAGCTGCCAAACGCTCTTCTTTCTCTTTCCCCTCCCAGGAGAGGTGAAGTGCTTTCTCAGCAAGGGTGGGACAGTGCTTCCACTGAGGCAGGAAGGGGAAAATTGTCTCCTGTTTCTGCTGCCTTAGGGCTCACTATTGCTTATATGAAAATTAGTGATGAATCTGCCATTTGCTTTGGAGAATCAGGATCAGACCCTCATTTTCCTGCCAGACAACACACCCTCATAATTATGTATTCACACCATATTTTGATAATGGTTCCTTACAGACTAATTAATATGAATGTTTAAGAAGTCTAGTTTTAATATGTTAGTAGTGAAGGAGAGACTGCAGTCCTGTGGGAGATTATACATATTTCCCACTGATGAGTACCTTCAATCTTAATGCTTATGGAGAGAGGAGAGCAGATGAAGCTACAGAGCAAGATACGGGCACTCCTTTTACAGGATGGATTGTATACAATTAAAAAGCAGTTTTCCTGGAAGCAGCAGTGAAGATTATTTTCAGTTTCTCAAAGATGTGTCTCTGTCTGAGGTCTAATAACATGCAAACTCCAAAGGTTTTCCTGCAGTCCAGAGATGTGGATTCTCTGGTGACTAATAGAGTGAGTTGCCGTTGCGGCCTTTCTCTCACCACAACAATAACAGACTCTTTTTCTTCTATCCAGTCAGCTGTTTTCATGACGATGGCAGGGACTTTGCAACTTTGAAATGACAATCTTTCTACCAATTCTTGTTTGTTGATAGGCACAAAAATTCCTAAGAAAGGAAAGGAGGATGGGCAAACAGAGATCTTCACTGTGTAAGACCTGTTTCCTTCGAAAAGCAACTTAAAAAATCAGTTGTAAATTGAAAATATTCCCCTTTCTAAAAAACAAACCAAACCAAAACAAATAAACAACCAAACCAAAGTATCTGAGCTATATGATGGGTTATAGATACATGGTGCACAAGAGTAGCACATGGTACCTGAAAGGCTGTCACTGTACACTGCAATTAAGGAGTACACCTTAGAGCAAGGCACCTCTGAGATGAGGTGCCACCAGGTGACCTGCAGCCTCGCCATCATGCTCCACCACCACTTCTCTCCTTCCACGGCAGCCTCTGCCAGGCAGACTGCTTAGCAAGACACATTAAAAGGATCAGCCTCATTTAGAGCTGAGTATGCACTCAACCAGGATATTAGTGCAGAATGTGCAAAAAGATGGAACCTGGAGGCAAGGACAGGATTATTTCTGACCCCTCTCACTCCTTGTGCACAAGTAGAGCTCAAGTAACGGTTAGTCATTTTTTCTAGTCCCTTTTACCATCTGCTATCTGTCCTTTGCAACAGCTGACAACAGTGCAAGGGCATGAGAGCTTCTATGTGATGGGTATTTAAAAACAAACACACACTAACTCTGTTACCAAACATTTGCACTACTGAAGAAGTCAAGAGCCTTGGCTGTGGCTGAAAATTCATTGTTTGAGGTGCTATAAGAGCAGAACAAAACGCAGATGTCTGATTAATAATAAAGCAAAAAGTCTAAATGTAACTCCAAAGACAAAAGATGAGGGAGTATAAAAACCACAAGACAACTTATTTAACTTTATAAGCACAGCAGAAGTCACCTAAGCACAGTTAGATCTTTTTATAGACATCACTAGAAAGAATGGTTATAATCTGAAGTTGGAGAAAGAAAAAGAAATAATTATAAGATTATTTAAAGGGTGTTCCTGGGGACTAAGGTTTTGTGGGACCACAGGTGGGATATGGGAAAACACAAGGTAAAGATGGTGGCATCATGGGCTGTCCAGAGTAGAACATCCACCTGGCTGGTTGCAGCTATCCTGAAGCTACATTGAAAGCAATGAAAATTATCAAATGCCTCCCTTATCTGACAGTCTGTGAAGTCAGTCAACACCAAGAAAGTGTAGGTTCTGGTATTGCATTCAGCTCACCTGGTAGGCTATGGGCACTAACTCAGCAGCCCCTAGAGAAAGGAAAAGTGTCAAAAGAGAGTGGAAAATTAACTACTTTTCCCACCTCTTGAGGTAATCCTGGCAGATCAAAGCTGAAGCACAACAGAAGGCAGCTTGAGGAAATTTAAACTCCTTTACTACTTATCCTTTACTTCTGCAGCTGAGATCTGGGAGGCTGGCAGAGAATTCCCCATGAACACCACTTCCCTTTGAAATGTGTGCCCCTAGCTAATCTGAGGGAGTCCAGATCTGCAGACATTCTTAAAAGGTCCATCTTTTGAAGGGATATCTTTAGAAGGGCAATGCTGCCTGAAAAATGAAAGTTAATATAGGAATAAACCTTCCTTCAGCTCTTCGCTGCAGTTACAGAAGAATGATCTTCTGCCTAACACAAGGTGTTGTCCAATTCCTAGCTCCACCACCAATTTCCCACATACCTTAGGCAAAGCACCATTTTTGTCCATGTAGTCCATAACACATGTATAATTATATAATCTATATTTTTTTATATGTATTGCATTTACAAGATTCGTGTTTTATTCAGTTCATACATTTCATATATATGTTCACATACATTCCCCTCACCCATTGTCTTATCTATGTAGCCCATAATTTCATAAAGATGAAATTCATAAAGACTCCCTTACCATACGGGGTTTCAAATTTAGTCTGCTCTGGAATTGCCTCTGAAAATGACAGCAGCTGCTCCTGGCTCTATGCTATAACATGCCTCAAATCCCACCCTATCTATAGCTATAACACAGAGCATTTAATCTCTACAAACTGTATGTTGAAGCAGAGGTATCTGTGACTGATTCTATGTCTCCTTTTCCCCAGAATGGAGTCCACCTCCACAGAACTGACCTACTTACCCCTTAACCTGTAGCTCTGCAGTCAGCACTGATTAGTGTATCTATAAGGAGGTTCTAGCTGGCAAACAGCAGGATTTGGAGCTGCTACACAACACAGTGTTACAGCAGCCAGGTTATTCATTTTCTCTCATCCAAAAAACCTGCCTGCCTTCAGATGGGTAGCTGCAAATGAGCAAGTGCCAGACCCCAAGTCTGTGTACATAAAAATAGTAGAGATTCTGTCATTTTCCACTTATTCTTGCAGGTTTTATGTATGGCCAGGAACAATAAACATGTATAAGATACCCATTTGGGGGGCTGATAAGTTAAAGAAAAGCAATCCTTTAAATCAAGCAAAATTTTTTCAAAAGGTCTAGGATTTTCAGGTGCATTTTACCAGTGTAACTAAATGTTACACAAAGATCATTTAGAAAATTGTCTTGAGGGACTGAGAAGAAAATCTTCCCAAAGCCTTCAAGTAGAAGATGGAATTCATCCTAATATAGCACTCATTTGAGACCTTCAAAGGGCCCATTTGTAGGGAATAATTTTGCCACAATGTAAGTAGTATGTAAACTGAAGTTTTGTCACTTTTCTCATTCTACTTCTTTATAAAATAAAAGGTACCAAGTGGAAGAAAATCACATCTTCAGGAAGAAGTTTTGCTGCCTCAAAAAAGACAGAAAGGAGGTTGCTCAAGTCTTTGTTTTCCTACCATGGACTGGCACCAGAGACTGATGGCTCTGCTGGATGAAGAGGCCACATGAAGTGGTCATCTAACAGGGCTCTGACCTATTAACCAAAGCTGGTACACCTCTGGCCTCATGCCTGCTTCTCTTTGGTGAAATCTGATCTAAAATGAATACACCTTGACAGATGTCCTAAGGACTTGGCTGCCAGCATCCAAGCTTGCTAGGCCCTGGCAGATGAACCTTAGGACTAAAGGGTGGGTCCAGCTCTGCGCATGCTGTGTCTCACCCAAAAAATCCATAGTGCAGGCTCGAGGGTGCTATCTGCTATCCTCTTTTTATCAGCGCGCTTGGAAAAGGCGCTGAGGAGGAGTGTGGATGGAGCCCTCCCTGGATCTTTGTTCATGAAGCCTAGCCATACATACCCCTTGACAGCCAGAAAAGGAGATGCTTCTAGCAGAGGACCCTTAACGATTAATAACATTTAGCAGGTACCTACTAGTATCTTCCTTCATATTGTCTTCAAATTAAGGATGGTTAAGAATGTCCTAATGTTTCAGAGGCAAAACTGTTCTGAAAAGCTTTTCTTGAATCACAAAAATACTGGAAAATACTGACAGCACAGCAATTTAATAACTGAGAGAGACATCAGGAAGTTCCTGCTCAGAGCCAGCATGTGTCTGACTGCAAGGTGGCTGGTGGACATCACTTTTCATGATAAAATAGGTCTAAATAGAGTCACAGAATACCAGGTTGAAGGGTGTTCAAGGATCATCTGGTCTGACCTTTCTTGTTAAAAGCACTGTCTAAGCAAGATGGCCAAGTACCCTGCCCAGTTGAATGTTAAAAGTGTCTGAGGTTGGGGGCAAAAGTTAGCTGTGAGCCCAAGCGACCAAATTGTACCTGTCCAATGCTTCTCTTCTGGACAATAGAAAGTAAATTAAAGTATTTCATTCTGGATCTCAAGAGACATCACAAATACTGCTACAAAGAAAAGAAAACAAATCCTAGGACTGAAGAAAAATTGGTTTTTTGCATTTATGGACAGAGAGATATTTTACTTTTTGGTATGTGTGTAAACTTCACTTACATTGCTTGAAAATTTTGCTTTATTTTAAGTGATAAACCTTCAAAACATGCTGCCATAGGTTATTGCACCTAAAAAATGTCTTGAAGAAGTTGTAGGGGTTTCTTTTTTGTTGTAGAATTGCTAATGTACAGAACTAGGAGGAAAGGTAAGCAAAGAAACAAGCAAAACCCCAGTCCTTTAAATCAACAAAACACAGTTTACAGTAGTGTCCATCTCCAAGTAAAACCTCTGCTCTCTTTGTTCCCATTATACTGTTACTCATACCATGGTCACTGTCTGGAGGATTTTTAGGCTGGCACCTCACAGAAATGATAAATCACCAAAAAAGAAAAAAAAACCCACAAAAAACCACACACTGTAACACTTGAAAGACTAAATTTCCTTTTAAGGAACAAGGAGGAGTAAACCTGTTATTTGCTTTACATTCAGCTTGTACCTATGTTATGTGAAAAGGTTGTCTCTGTAAGAGTCAGCTATAACCACTGTAGTTGTGTATCTACCTAACAAACACTGACATTTGAATCAAGTAACAATTCTGAATGACATCGAAGTGTCATACTAAATAATTCATTTTTATCTATAGAGATTCTTCTTTTAAGTAAATGCTGAACTAAATACCCTAAAAGCCTGTAACCCTAAGTTGTATAAATATTTTTCTTCTGATGTCCTTCTTTTGGCAGAGTGTCTTATTTAAAGCATTTTGTTTCAGAGCTTAAAATCATTTGATGATAAAACATTTTGATAAAATTCTAGGATAGCAAACACATCCCTGAAAAGGGTAGATTTTCATTTCAGCTGCACTTTTACCATTTGTACTGGCATTTTTGCTATCTCTATGTTCATCTTACTTGCTAAAGCCTTCCCTTTGACATCTCAAACAATAATATGTCCTCACAGTCCTACAAAACTAATAAATACATCCTCCTGATGTTAGGGATATGGGAAATGAGGCATGCCAAATTGAAGGCTGCCTCTCTTTCTGACAACACTTGCATGTATTGAATATATAATACTTGTATGTATTAGAAGTGAGCATGTGCTTAACAGCTTGCAAGATGAAACTTGTATGAAGACACGGAGAAAATTAGTGACAGTATGGGGAATGGAATCCATTTTTTCCCACTTTAATCATCCATGACATTTTCTGAAACACTCCTTTGCTCTGTACAATGTAAATCATGACACAGCCATTTTTCAGCTATGCTGTATAAGGTACCTAAGTCCTTGAAATACTGGATATGGCACTTTAGTATCCAACATCCCTCCTCTGACAGGGCTTACTAGGTGAGTAGGATGAGTAGGTTCAAGAGCAGACGCACTGCTCTGTTCATGTTTGCAGAATGTCTGTCTCTGCATCTTTTCCTCCCAAATGACTTAAATTAAATTGAAAAAAAAAGTTAAATGTTAAATTTTTTCACTGTTAATGAGCAATAAAATGTTAAAGTACAAGTCTGAACTTGGAGAAAAACATATTCACAGAAAAGCAGATTTCAGATGTAAATATCTATAATAAAGCACTGCAGAAGATGAATATTACTCTCTCTCTTTTCTTTTTTTTTTTTGTTTTACAGTTTGAACTACCATTCTGTTCTTGGTTGCAGAAGACCATGCTGTCACAAATACCTTCCCCTTGAGAGATACCTGATCAAATCTCTGGGTACATGAACGAATTTACTCTTTTTAAACACAGCAACAGATTTCTCTCCCCTCGGGGTTAGAGTCCCAGAGAAAAAGGCCTGGAGAGATATGTGTGAATACACTGGAAGTAAAATCTAGTCCATCAACTAGAATAAGCCTGATTTTTCTAATATCTTCACTATGCAGAAGTTGTATCTTTTTGGTTGCTGTAATATGGGAGAAGGAATATGTGCTGGTGGAAGCATATTTATATGCTGCTGGTGTTGAGCTAGAGGAAAGCTAGAATGCAACAGCCACTTTTTCACTTGGAAAAAAAGCATAAAAAGCAAACAAGACATGAAGCAAAGAAGCAGAAAGAATAGGGACCACTACCAGCACCAACTCCTTAGGCACACAGAAATGCAGGAACAGCAAGTGAACCATATGGCTTCAAGGGCTTCCCTGAGGAGCGCTACAGCAAACGCTGGAACTGGGGCACTGACGGGTACCCCGAGGAAATAAAGAATGCTAACACTTTCCTCATGTAAATACAAGTTGTCACAAAACAGAGAGAACTATCCTTCTGTCTTTTCCTGTCTTCCTCTGCTAATTCAGGCTGTTAATGTTAGATGCAGACAGTGCACTTCATGTGCAATGACACTCCTGTTGTAAAAAGTTGTAGAATGGATGCAGCTGTGGTTTGAACATGCTAGCCACATGCACATATGAGACCAGTGTCTGTGGTACACACTTTCCCCAGCAGGGCACACAGAGCCAGGGGGAGAGGCTGCTGTATGAGCATGCCAGTGCTGCTGCATGGCACCATCCTCCCCTCCCCTGCATCACTGTGGCGTGTGCTCAAGCCCTCGCTCCTGTTTATCTACAGTAGCCTCCACTATTTCCGTGGACAAGCTTTCTTGTTTCATTCACCCAAAGGCAGAGCTAGGAGCACTCACTTTTTATTTTCTAGTGTTAGACCTTGCTGGTGCACATCTGGGCACAACTGCTAATAAATTCAGCTGGGGTGTGCTGGGAGAAGTGCTTTTTTGCAATTGCATTTGCAGTGTTTAGAGGAATAAGTCTATCCCTGGCAAAGGATCCAAGCAGCATCACAATACAAAGCAAGCTACTCCAGGAAGACTGTCTTTAAAAATAAATAAATTGTGACTGAAATGCACTTATACTTTCAGTTTTTACAGATTAACAGGTGTGACTCAAGATTGCAAAATTTCCCCTACTTCATTCCATTGAGGAATCCTCACATTTAACTCAATGCTGCTTCATATGCTCAGCATGTTTATTCTCCATGCCAGTAATTCCCTCCAAGGGACACAACCTAAAAATATGAGCATTTTCCTAATAAGCCCTACTGCTTTTTATTCTCATAAACTGAAGCATGATGTCAGCTAATATCTTAACTAGTTATTTTACTTATGCCATTAATTCCGTGACATAAATATTGCAAAATACAGACAGACATTGCTAAAGAGGAAAAAAAATACAGTCCTACTCAAGTTTTATAGTATGATGTCACTGTGAATAAGCTTGCCTTTTCTGTATAACCTTTCTATGTAACTCTACTCATGACATCTTCTTGGAAAAATGAAAACTTTGTAAAGGAGGTAAACACCAGCATCTAAAAACAGATATGTATTTCAGAGTGTTCTCTTAGGTGGAGGACTAGCTAGTAAAATCTTGCTAGTAAAAGCTGCAATCCCTGTTCTCTTGATGGAAGGAGAGGACTACAGTTTTGAGCAGTGATGCACCAGTTTTCTAGACACTGAGCTGGTAGAGTTGCTGGGCAATTAGTTACCTTAGACAATTAATGTGCATGGCCGGTGGCCAAAGCATGACTGACCTACTGTATACTTGATGCATAATTTGTCAAAATGGATTGATTTTACTCACCAATTAGGAATATAAACCTGCCATTATGGACCAGTCATATGTGGGCTTGAGGCAGGAAATGAAAAAAAAATAACAAAAACAAAAACAAAACCCCAAACCCAACCAGACTGCACAGGTATTTTTGCAAACCTGCAATACATAGCTCTTAAACATCCCTGGAAACATTTAGATCCCTGTCTGGATATATTTGGGAACAAGAGGCTGTTTGTAAGCTGTTTTGTGTGTTTGCCCTAAAAGCTCTCTTCAGTTCTCACTTACTTTTTTTCTGTTTATATCACTTCCCCTGTCTTCCTTTTTTATCCTCGGAGTCTTGCATAACGGTCAATTTGCTGGAAGAGATATGTTGCTCAGGGTTTGCCATAAGAACAGTTCTTTTTTGCTCCTTGTATCCACAAAGCTGGTATCTATTCATATTGCCCTCGCATGCTTTGCTGCCCAGCAGGAGGGCAAAATGAATCAACTGACAACACAACCTAATTGCATCAGGAGCTGCATTGGCAAGACTGCAGTGAGCTGGCCGAAGTGGTTAATCCTTTCTGCTTGGTATTTGGGAGACAACTGGAGTGTGGTGTCTAGTTTTGGATATCAACAAACCAGCAGAGGGCCACCACGACAGTCCTGGCTGGAGCACCTGCCCTGTGAGGAGAGGCTGAGAGAGCTGGGCTGACTTTAGGGGTCCTGATAGCAGCCTGCCCACTCCTACAGGGAGGTACAAAGAAGACTGAGCCAGACTAGTCCTAGTGATGCACAGAAACAGAGCTAGAAGCAATGGATAACAAGTTGCAGCAAAGGAAACTCTGCCTGGAATAAATGAAAAAACTGGAAAAAGTGCAGAGCTGCAGAAGGAGTTCCATCTTTGGAGATTTTCAAAACTTAAATGCACCTCTGAAATCCTGATCAAGCTGGCCTTGCATTGAGCAGGAGGTTAGACTAAATGACCTCCAGTAGTCCTTATGACCCAAATTGTTCAGATTATCTGACTTTAATCTGCCCCAAGAAAATCAATCCAGATTTCCACCCCACTAGCATGCAACAGATTCTACATCCTAGGCATTAGTTCTTTGTTACTAGTACATGGCATATGAATGACATCTAATGAATTGTGACATCTCTAGAAATTACAAGGTACTTGTCACAACATTATTAGTGCTATTTCAGAGCCACTGCATCTGCGTTCATTGAAATATAACTCCCATGTTCCTCTAAGTTGATTTTGATCTTTATTCAGAATGAAATTACCAGGTAAGATGGAAGACAGGAATAGAAGAGTAGAGATTCTCTTTGATGGTGACTGCAGGTGAAAATGTCCCTGGTTTAAATAACTGTTGGATGGATAGTCAAAATGTATGTGCACAAGGGGCAGTCAGAGGTAGATTTGGTGGCCAGTCATTCTAACCTGGATCAAAATAAAAGAGAGCACAAATAGCCATTAGGTTTTTGGAACTTGAGGAAATATCTTTAATTTTCTCATGTAAGTTAAGTTCCTTTATGCATAGAGGGGAAAAAGCCAGTCTTGACTGAGTGAAGTCGATTTTGCTTTTAGAAACAGAGAGTCAGCTGAAGAGAAAGGATGACCTTTGGATGGTGAAAAAACCCCTTCGATATCTGTTATTCACTAACAGCAGGTGTCTTGATGCTAGCTTTTAAAACAGAAATCCTATTGTCATTTCCACTTGCTTTAATGATGACATTTTACTTGTAAGAGTCAGTGTTTAGTCCCAGGCAATGAAAGCTCAGTACCTCTCCAGAATTTCATAGTGTGTCTTTACTTGTAGGCCCTAACAGTAAGAAGGCAAGATTTTTACTGCAAATGGCAGAAAAAGCCAGAGGTCTAATTTGCTAAATGCATGAATTAGAACAAATGCAACGTCCTTCAATGTAACAGCCTTGGGTTTGAGTTTGTGGGTAGCTTTGATTCTGAGAGCCTGACTGACTATAAATAATGTCCAAGCTTATTTAAATAGGTCCTCTTATTTTGCTGCAGTATGGGACATACCATATCGAGCATAACAGAGCTTTTTGCTCATGGAGGGCTATTCAGTTTTAGTTTTACAGTCTTGTTTTACAGATTAGATCACAACAGATGAACCTCAACTGAGTTGCAGCATTTGTACACCACAGTGTGGCACAGGACAATCCTGTAAGCTTGCCGATCACCAAATAATGTACAAAAATTCTTCCTCTGCATCCCTTTTACCCCAGTATGCTTCGCAACCCTGACAGCTGCTTCTGCTTTGGCTGGAGTGTGGCAGGGATGTGACACACTCTGGTTCTGCTGGTACTACAAATAGCAGATTCCTGACAGGAAAATTGAGTTACATTATCTGTAATTACAGTCTCTGGAATTCCATGCCAGGCAAATGAGCTCTCAATGAGAGTGGCTGCTGTTGCATGTGAGGGATCTGTTTCCAAGTCACCCAAACAGGAGTCAAACACCACACAGTTTCTTGTCAGTGCTTGTAAACAAGCAAATACCTAACTTGACTTAAGGACAGCAAGACAGTCTATGATCCATGGCTCTCCTTTGTTGCCTGGCTGAGAATTTCTTGCAGAAATTCCTTAGACTTGTGATTGTGAACCCTTATACTACATTACTTCTGTATGTCTACACAGAAATCTTTGCATAAAAATCCATCACCAATATGGTTCCTGCATTCGCTTTGAAATGAATCAGGCTTCATATCAAGTATTTTGATGCTACCTACAAAGTCCTGTTGTGCTATCCACTCTGCACTACCAAATTGTCATGCACATATTTTAATCCTTCATTCATTTGTAGATATGCAGTCCAGGGATTCCCCACACTGGTATAAGTCTCCCACAAAAACCCCTAATTTGTTAATCTACTAAGGATCCTGGAAGAACGTGTCTCAGTATATGCTGACAATTCCAAGCAAGGGATGGCAAAGTCACTATCTTACACTCTGTGAGTTCTATAAACAGTGACAACATTTTACTTTCTGGTCTTTCAGAAATTGCAACATAAATATAGTGAAAACAAACACACAGAGTTTGACATCTTGACAACCTGCATTTGATACCATCCAAGAAGTCAAAATCCATGCCTGGAAAATGGTTATATAGGTTTTCTATTCCAGCACAATTTTAGTGTCTTGTAGAAAATATCACAAAATTAACTGCTGCAAGTGAATTGCTTTGTTTTAAAGCTACTGCTCTTAGCATTGTAATGAAAGCGTCCCACTCTTTTATTGATATTTCAAAGTAGTTTGTTCCTTTGGATTTTGTTTACCAAATACCACCTGGATTTGTTGGCCTTTGGTGACTGGAATCTTTGAAGAGAGAAAATCTACTGCAGCATTGAAGTCAATTCCTTAGTATGCTGCAAAATCCAGCCTGTGGCAAAGATCATGGACAGAAAAGGTTTTTTAGGTCCAAGACGAATGAACAGTAAAATGCTGGTTTAAACCTGGCAAATCCAAAATTGTTTGAACTTTTACAGGATCTGGACAAGACATCTGTGAGGCATTTTAAGTATAAAAGTGCTAGCAAATAGAAAGGTAGGAGCTGGGGTTTTGGTTTGTTTAGTTTTGGGTTTCTTTAAAACCACTTAAGCAATTTCAAATAATTTGTATTGATTGTACTTACTGGACATCTCTCTTTGCTGTCAGTTCACCTCCTTGCTTGCTTTATTTTTGGTATACTTGTGTCTAAGTATCCCAGGCATAAAATGCCTTTAGCACAGTTATCATAGCTACCATGAGCTTGACAGATCAGAGAACAAGATGAGGACCTTCTGAATTAAAACCAAGAGCTGTTACAACTTAATGAAAAGAGCCTTGTCTCCTTAGCTAGGGCTGCAACAACTTATTAGATCAGTACATATGGTACCCTAGGAGTCTGATTACACGATGCTGTCATGGTGAACACCACTGTCATTTTCAAGCAGTACTCTGCACACAGACTTTTTTCAGCAACATTCGGGCACAACTCCTTCAGCGTTTCACATCAGAGAATTTCTGTTCCTGAAGAATATAACAGTGTAAATACAACTGTCTGAGTACAGATGGGAATTTAGAACATCATGAAAAAAATGTGTTTCCTTTAAACGAGTTATACCTGCCAGGAATCTTTAGTGAATAAATTAAAAGAAACCTTTATTCAGTAATTCTTAAATTCTGACTCCTCCACACTCTGCCTTGCCCCATTTTAAAGGAACAGCTTTCCTCTCCACCCAAGCTCCTCCACTCCCCCCAAAAAGGAAAAAAACCTACAAAAAACCAAACAGTTCGTAAAACAGAGTACAACTAATTGAAAACTTTGAGGAGCAAGGGATCAATATCTAGAGCTAGTTCATTTCAGTTATTTAAAGCACAGCCTACCACTAATCTGGTCTATGGGGAGGAACTTTCTTTATAAATAACCCCTTTGTGTGTCTGTTTTCCAGCTCCCTCTTTAAAAGAGTATTTCATGTTGTCTGTTGGTTGTATTGGTTTCACTTCAGATTTTATTTCCAATTTGTGTTCTCTAGACAACAGCCTGAACCCTTTAAAAACCATCTCTCATGATCTAGTTCTTTGCTCCTTTCCTGAGGACAGTAGGTTGAAACTGGCACTGGTGGTGTGTGTTGCACTGCTCACCACTCGCAGACATTGGGTCGTGTTCTGATGAATCGCAGGGAAATTGTGCAGTTCAATATTACATTATCTTGCACCATTTTATCCAACTATAGATGTTGTGGAAGTACAACACAACATACAGCTAAACACTTCACAGCTACCACTATATGTCAAGACACTACCTGGCATTTGCAGCTGCACCAAACTGTTTCATTACTAAAGCCAGCAAAGTGTGCATGACAGAAAGATAACAAATAGAGGGCCACTAGTTCTTATGAATTCTTTACATAAGCAATAGTTAAAATCTCAGTTTAACCTTTGCTAAAATTTCGACCTACAAGCACATGGGATGCTTGATAATTTTACACTAAATACAGGAACACAAGCCAATTGCACATCATGATCTGGAAAAGCTGACTGACAAAAAAGTAGAAAGTGGTAAACCTTGGTGCTTGCAGGTACAGTCTTATCCCTATGAGTTTTAAGAGTGAATATGCTGGAAGAGAAACAGTTTGCAGGACTACTGGGGAGAAGGTGTTAAAAACAGGCATGTCAAGCATTCAACAAGGTGCACTTATTGGAGGAACCTAAAACTAATAAATAGATGCTAGAGACAGACTTCTAAGATGACATGGAAGACAGAGCAAAAGCAGTTAAACATTTTGTAGCTCAGGTTGCTGGGAAAGACATGGACTAAAAAGAAGAGTTTGATGTGTTCAATGTGAGGAAAGATAAAGAAAATAGGAAGAAGTGAGGAGGTAAATTCCCTGAAGATCACAGTTGGGGAAAAAATGAAGCCTTTCACACATGTATAGGCCCAAAAAGAATTACACAAATATGTCTAAAAAAGGGAACATTTTCTACTTCCTACAATGGGAAAAGTTTCTGAGCAGCTGTCCAGTGTCAAACATTTTCCTATGCTGAAAATGTCAGCAAGGCTTTGACAGGTGCCTTGGAAAAACAGAGCCCACCTTTATGCACACTCTGCATGCCCTTTGGGACACTCCATTTCCGCAGGCTGCACTGGGGTTGTGTTTGGCACCTGAGGTGTTTCGCAGGAAACGACAACAAGTTTTTGATGGTATAGAGGGTACTATAGTCTAAATAAATGTTTTAGTATGATGGAGGTGGGGGAAGGAGGAGTGGTTGTGGTAGAAGAGCCTTTATGCAGGTTCAGAAAAAGCCACAGACCTGTAGGCCTAACTCTAAAGAAAGAAAAACAAATTACATGTAAAGAATCAGCAGACGAGGGATAAAAATTAGAATATATATGATGGGCAGGAGTACCCAGCAAGACTGAAACCCTCAGCAACATGCCTGCCTCAAACACAAAAGGTAGCAAAACAATGTCATGGAATGGTGAGCCACTCCAGAAAATTTGTATCTTCTGTAGTTTTGCAAACCCTTTAAAAGTTTCAGCCCTAAGATTGTGTGAAGCCTTCATTTTCTATCACTACCTAGGCAGGAATTGCTCCATAATCAGTTATGATTCATTTAACCCAACCTAATGCTAAAATATTACCATAGTTTGTATATGTAGCCTGTATAACACTATAAAGTCTGCTGCTACCAACTCAATTAATTTTCTCTTGGAGAAGAAATAGACTGGCAAATTACAACCCACCATACTGGCATTTCATACACAAGAAAGCACGTACAGGTGCTTTCCAGAACATTTCCAAAGAGGGGAATACTGCTACAGTGTATAAAAAATGGAGATTTTAGACATGATTAAAAGAACTCTGACAAGTCTAGAAAAAACTTTGCTCTTGTTGAAGCCAATGCTTGGTTTGAAGCATGAATGAAGGACGTTGAAGTGGGCCAAGTAAACATGAGCTACTGAGAAAGCAGGGCTGGCTGAAGCAAGGAGAGGACAACCAGAGACTAAGGCAGGACAGACACCTACCAGCTGGAGGCCATCAAAAGTTTCACGATGGCTCTGCTCTTCAAAAAAAGACCTTTTAGGCAAGGAGTCCTCTGGAGTTTCTAGGACTACAAGAACATGTCTAATAATCTTGACTCAAATCTTTGTAAGCATCATTGCGAATTAGTAGTCTTGTGTTTAAAAGTTAGATTCACAACAAAAGATGGGCAAAAATACTGAATATACTAAAGAAAAGGGGAGATTACATGGAGCATTCTAAGCAACAGCAGAAAAGCATAAGTAATTTGGCTCCTCAATACTTCCTGGTCAGACTAGTAAGTATTACTTTTATACTATGTCTACATAGGAGGTGTTGGATGCAGCTGGGACTATCAAGCCCAGATCACCATGGCTGCAGTTCATTAAGGCAATTTTCTTCTACAGATATTCAGTATCTTCCTAAAATTAAGACATAATACTTTTCCTTTCTCCTTCTGTGGAGAAATCCCACCTACACACATAACTACCAATACTTCAATATATGCATCTGTGTGGATTCCCTTACAAACCACTCATTCTGTCAAAAGTATCTGAGACAACTTACTTGTGATATTTAAGATGAAGGTTGTGAAAGATCTTATTTATTGTATTTATATAACTGTGACCCTTTCCTATATATATATATTTTGGGTTGTGTGCACGAAATTGATGGTTTTAAGTGATTTTTCCCTGTAGCTAGCTCTTGTTCTGTCTAACAGAAGGCAGGCAGATGATTTTCTGTCAATGGGTGCAGAATCAAAGCCTTTAGTGTACCACCACAGGAAACACTGTGGTTAGCTTCTGCTCCTAAATTTAATTAGATTGTACTTCCTAAGCATCCATAAAGATGGATTCTTAACTGCATGGCCACCAAAACCATACCATGATAACTCTTGAGATTTGCCTCTCTGTAAGATCAAACTTTGCACTGAATCTTGGTTTTAAGCTTGTAATTTGTTATCATTGCATCGTGGGACTATTTCTGTGTTAAGAAGATAGGTATGCACAGAAGGGTTTGGAGAAGCAATGTGACTTCTAGATGGGACAATGTTCTCTGGCTACATCTGTGTTAGTAAATTTAGCAGTGCCTGGGAACTTTCCCAAGCTCAGGAATGTAATCATCTCTGCTATTAAACCAAAAGAGCCGTGATTTCAGCCCATGCCAGCTGGCACTCCCCCAGATAATTCCTGGCCACAAGTCTGGGAGCTAGCATGGACCATGGACCATTCCCAACAGGCACTTTGCATACAGACACCCTGTTTTTGGAAGCTACAAGAAGCATAGACAGAATCCATTATCTGCCAGGTGGTCTGAGTGCCCAAGTACTAGCAGACAAATACAACTTAGAATTATAGACAGAGGTTTTATGTCCTTAGGGACCACTTACCTCAATGTGAAGAGATAAATACAAATTTATAACACTGTTTTGACTCCTAATGATTTAAAATGCATTTCCATACCAGTTTGTTGTAACTCAGAATCATTATAAGCTTATCATTCTTCTTCTTTATTTGTTTATTATTTCCAAAAAGAACCCAAAACTAACCACATCATCTACTTTTATTGGCTTAAGTGAGTAATTTTTCAGCTTCGAGTTAAAATCAAGGGGAGAATCAATATGGGTATCGCTGTAATTGAAAACCAGTGGGTGATAATTCTGTACTGAAAACAAGATAATAAGAATAGAGATGAAACACTGGCAGGGGAAAAGAAGAAAAGATTAAAGATACCATCTCAATTAAATATCAACTATTATTAACATTATTTTAAAAACTTCCCCATGTTCTTTTCATATGCTGTATATTTTTTCTCTTTTCCTCTAATGGTTGTTAAAGGAAAGAATAAATGAAATTATGTGAAAATATTATAAAACAAATTCAGACAGAATCAATCAAGTGTGTCCTTAGTTGGTAATTTATTCCTAATATCTTTGAATAGCCCCCAAAACATGAATATTTAAATTCAAATCTTATTTCTTACCACTCTCTTTACAGTCTTCCCTTCTACCTCAAGCTAATAATTCTAGCAATAAAGAATTGTCTTCCTATTCCTCACAATGAAAGAAAAAAGATTGGATTCACCTTTACTCCTGTACTCCTTATTTCTAACAGACTTGCTGGTTCCAGCTCTGGACTTTAATACCCACGAGAAAGGAAGAATTCATTTTCTGAATAAATGGCTAGTAGGCCAACAAAACTATTTTGTCTCTAGTCTAATCTGTATTTCAAAAAACTCAGTGATAATAATTTAAGAGAGAATCCATTTTGCTTTCAGGTCTTTCTTATTCAGAGCCATACTAATGTGGGGGTTTCTAAAAGCTCACTGAGAACAGCTGATGACGAGACATGAAAATTAGTTTTATTCAAATAATGGTTTTTTTAATTAAAATAAAAACTTGTCTCCACAATGAACACTATGACTCAACTTTTAACAAATCAACTTCCAAGGAAAGAAGAAAGTCATGTATGTCTCACTACTAATACACACACCAAAATAAGGAGAAGGCAAAGAAAGGAATAATTCCATTATTTAATGAGGGAGGACAACAAACAGTGGATGACAAAAAGCTGACACATTCTCCTCTCTTTTGTTACTCCCATCTTCACTCAAAATATTAGTTATGACAGGATGCACCCAATAAATTCACATCAATAATAGAATAAAGATAAATCTCAGACTAGGGAAGGAAGAGTTAAAACAACATTTAGGTAAATCAAAGATATTGATGCCAGTTTTCCAGGTAAAGTTTGCTGTGACACAAGCCAAGGATCTTACTATGGTAGTGGCTACCTTAGAGAGATTGTGGGAGATGGGAAGAAACAAGGGGGTCCCAGATGGTTGAAAAAGGCCAACCCCTTGCATCTTTTCATTTTCTAAAGCTCAAAACCTTTAAGGAGAGCTTAATCCTCAGTTCTTCTGCATATGTAACTCAGAGTGAAATCACTAAAAGCTTATTAGCAGCACTGTTAAATTTTCACTGTTGTACAAACGGTTTTTAAATCCTTCTTAAAGGCATGAATTTTGGTTATAAAGTGCCTTTCATCCACAGGCAGCTCCAGGTGTGTCAGTGATAGTTCAATATAATGCCACCAGCAGACTCTGCTCTTGCAAGAACAGTTTGTCATTCAGTTCCAAGCAGGAGAACAATTCCCCAGATCCCTGTCTAGCCACACTGCCTACCCAGATATTGTATGGGTTACAGTGGAAAAGGCAGATATTGTTCTCTCCTTTTGTGCCTTTGCACATGAATGGAGACTAAGAGGAATTTGCTCGTACCATGCTTGCCAGGGGAACCATAGACAGGCAGGGGGAAGTAAACTACACCTTTTTTATGTTTTCTCTGGATTGAGAGGGAAGAATGGGACAGTATTGTGACCGAGGCACATTTCTTTGTCAGCCTGTCTCCTGGGACAATACAAAGGCATATCGTCCCACATGCAGGACTCAGCCTACAAGCCACAGAGGCTACTCTTCAGCAGAAGGGTCATTAAATAAGACAATAGTGGTATCACTATATCTGAATATGTTCTTAGGTACTATATAAAGAAAATAATCTCTCAAATAGAGTTCAGGATTTTAAAATGTATGGTACATATTACTGATTTTAATTATAGATTCTTTGAAGTTTCTTTCAGTCATTTCGGGTAATCTGTGCCTTTAGAATACTAGAGACTTATCACTTTGAATATTACTGACAAGATTGCCATTAAAAGTATAATTTTTACAAGCTGTGTCAAAATGGTTTAAGCACATTTGTACTGATGTTACCTTTACTCTTCCTCCTCCTACAAGGACAAAAAGCCAGGTGTTACACTATTTACTACCAAGGGAAAAATGACTGAGCAGCATGAAAAAAGGTATGAGTAGCTACACAAAATTCATGTTAAGGTTCTGAGCATGACCAGGGTAAACAAAATACTTGTAATAACTTAGTTTAGCCCTTGTAGAGGTAATTAAAATGCTATCCCTTCTCCCTAAACAAGCTATTCTCTTGAGTATTAACTAAGGTCTAGTTGCAGCCATGACAGTCCAACCACCTAAGCAGATACAGTTTTCAGGATGAGATAATACATCTGTTTAGATCAACTAATACCACAAAGTCTACAAGCTTTTATTTAGCTAAGTGTACACCGCAGTTCAGACTCATCACAAGAACCCTTTTCTGTGTTTTTGCACACAAAAAATGGCCATCCTGTGCAAAGAACCGTAGCATCAAGGACCCATGCAAAGCTCAAAGATACTATTCCACTTCCCTCTAAGCTCTTTGCTCATGGCTAAGGGTACACTGAGAAATTGCAAAGATTTCTGGTTTAGATTATCTCACTAGCAGCAAATAGTCTTTTCAAAACTTGCCACTGAATCTCATGCCATGTCACTGCATGAATTCAGTGACAGGAGCATCCTCAGGGCTTTCATCCCCACAATGTCCACTAAGGCAGAGGAATATTTCTTCTCTCTCCAACTGGAAAATGGAGACCTGAAGTGACATTGTGGTTTACAGCCAACAACCACATGAGGGACATGTGGGACAGAATCTAGAGCAACTCCTGATTTATCCCATTCTGGAGAAAGGTTTACAGTTTCAGGTGTTCTGTAGGAGTCCCTCAGACATGACCTACTTGCACTTGGAGGACACAGCACTGTGCACAAGGTGGGGAGCTGAGCATCCACAGCCAGCTAGCACTGCTGCCCTCTGCAAGTACAGAACCAGAGCAGCAGGACAGGAGAGATTCCTTCAGGTGAAAAGGATTCACATTATTTTTCTTGTTATATACATGAACTACCTGAACACATGTCTATCATTAAAGGTAACACTTCAAGACTTGGTGAAAATTCTTTTTCAATAGGCTGTGTTAAAATATTTATTTTTTGATGTACAGCTCTCCTCTGAACAACTTTTGGTGTCATTTACATGAAAAGCAACCTTATAAATAATTTGCTAAAGGATGTTTTAATAATCAGTTACTAGATAATTACTGCTTCCAGCAGGACAATTGCAGTAAATCATGGGCATAAGGAGCCAATTTCTAACACCTCCCAGTAGCTTCTGTCCATGCTAATGATGTCTGACTATATTAGCTCTTTCTTAACCATTTATAAACATACATAAATATTGTATTATAGAGTAAAAAATTTTGCTGACAGTAGTATTGAATTAAGGTGCAAAGTTTTAGAGCTTTTTCTGGTAGAGAGATCTCGATAGCATGGATACAATTACACCTGCATAAAGACACTGGTGTTGATACAGCTTTCTCATATTTTCTCGCAAAAAATTGGAATAAGCAATCCAAGAAATAAGCTCTTTAGTTAATGTAAGTTTTCCTCTATGCTACATGACAAACTAGGCACAGCAGCATCTTTTCCAGGTAAAGCTAACCTTCATATATATCCATGTTTGAGACACTGCCCATGGCCTACAGAACTACAGAGCACTGCAATGTCCCCAGCAATTATTTGCACTGTGTACTCAGATGCTTTGGAGTCAGACAGATCATTATGGACACATACCCTCAGGAAAAGCAAGCAAATGGAAACTTATTTCAATAATCTTACCTTGCACATACCCTTTCCCTCTCTCTTTTTTTTTTTTAACTTTAATTGGAAGGTTTTAAAGTGATATTGGTTGTTTTTAAATGCCTAATTACCTTTATATAAATGGCACAATACCATCCTTGAAGTGTTGTGCTTTGTGCCCTGTGCTGTTTATTATTGTGCATTACAATTATCATGCAAAGCATAGAAGGTGACTTTAAGCAGCTCATTTAAAGTGCTCTTTTCCTAAACACAATATGGTTTTGAGGCTATTTACATAGATGTTTATCTCCCAGTTTTAAGAGAAATCAGCCCAGTTATAACTACATAAAAGTTTTTATTATGTGTTTAATCCTGAAATTTAAATGGGTTATTGTAAAATCCATGCTGAAATTCTAATTTGTGTTTTCATTTGTGTCTGTGGATTAACAAATCATCCTGTGCTGAAAATAACTCTACAGATACACAAAATATTAAGTAATAGGAAAGCATATGTGCAAAATAGATCACAGGTTTGAAGAACTGGAAGTTCTTTTGACCTGTATTTCATGGCTCCTGAAAAGAAATGTCTGCATACTGCCCAAATGAAAAAAAAAAATCTTGTGCAGTCGACATATTCCATTTAATGTTGCTTTTGGTTGCCATGGCTATGATAGCCTTAATAGTGTAGGCTCACAGCAAGGTTGCAATTAGTATTTGGATTTAGAAGAGGGAAGATAATGATTTCATATCGAAACTTCTCGCTTAATACTCTTATGGACATAAAATTGCTTGCGGGTTTCAAACTAGCTATTCATATCCTAAGAAAACAAAATTAAAGAAAAGAACCTGTGTTATTTGGCTTTGAACCTGGTACTTCATGGAGTTATTTGGCCTGGCATCTTCAGAACTCATCTAAAGTTCACTTATATATATCTGTATCTATACATATTGGTATATACACACATCCTCTCACAATGAAAGTTTATAACTTTATTCATTTGCCTGCCATAGTTCTGACATGAAACACCTGACACTCCAGGCAGTGTCTTTACTTGGTTCTTGCTAATTTCTCCTCTTAAAGAGTAATGCACTTCTCATTACCTTGAAGTGTTCTGTGTCAAGGTGCTAGAGTTTGAAAACAGTTCCTCCAAACATCAAGCCCTCATCTCCCACACCAAAGTGGATTCAGTTGACTCTGACTGACAATTGTAGTCTTATCTTGTTAGCAGAGTGATGTAGAAGCTGACAATAAACTAATGGAGGTGAAAAGATCTAATTCTTCTAATGAAGACCCTAAGTAGACCCTTTGGATAAACTCAGTTTACTTTGAACATCTACTACTGTTTACTCTTCATGGCTGGGATCTTCAGTTTTCTGACGCTTGCATTATAAGCTGCTATTTTCAAGCAGTAAGCTGTTCTGCTGGGTTTTTAGCTTCATAACAGAGCCTACAGAAGTACTACTTCTTTGACAGCAGTCACACTTGAAAGCTTCAGAGGAAAGAGCAAGGAAACCATTGTAGGCAGAGGACAGAAACATTCACCCAAAAAAGAAACATCTGCCTGTTTCTGTCAATTTGTGCTTAGATTTCATCTTCACAACATTGAGTGCTCTGTGGCTCTGTTTTAAATCTTTTAATCTTTCCATCCCATGTCCACTTCTCTTTTCCAAATCCATTAAAATTCAGGGCTCATAGTTATTCCAAAGCAACAACTCCCATAATTTGGCTATGTTATGTTTAAACTAGCCTTTCCTCTTCTCCTTTTCAATATATTTTAAAAGATCTAATAGATTTCTTCAAAATACTAGGGAGAAAACCTGAGTATTTGTCATCTTGCAACTTGCTTATTGTCCTTCCTAAATGAAGACTGAGGGAAAGGATTTGTGAATTTTAAGAGGGTCTGGAAACAGAGCTCTTATGCTTATGCCATTACTGTAGGAGTTGTGCTTGGTGGTGGTTGAGGTTAAGCTTGAATCACATCAAACTCTCCATAAGGGTTTATAATAAACAGCACAGTGCCGAAAGTGAAATCTGACCATACACACTTTGGGAGGATTAAAGCATAAAAAAACATTTGTTTCAGGAAAAAAAAAGTCCAGTAGATTTGAATTGTTTTACCAGTTCTGTTCTGGCACACAGGGACCTTAATTTCCTTCTTTCCCCCATCTTCTTCCAAACAAAAAATTGTATCAGCAACTCCTTCTTACAGCTGAGCTCACAGTGAGCTGGAGCTGTTCAATTCTTTCTGTTCAGACCTCTGAGTTCCCTTCTTAGCTGTCACAGTGTTTGCTCTTCTCACTTCTTGAAACACTGCAATATGAGGAGCTCTTGCTTTTAAGTGACTAGTTATGATGCCCACCAAGAAACAAAAAAAATATTCTAAATATTTTTCTCCAGATCATTGCTGTTTTCTCCTTGCAGGACACATCATTCTCCACCTTTTCCCTGTCATGGTTTTTCCCTCACACTTTCCTCGGATCTAATGCTCAGCTCCATCATATGTCTTAATAGCTGGCTATAGGAGGCTCATGCCACTGCCCCTGTACTAACTCACTTGAACTGACACTTCTCAGAAGTCATCTTTGAGGAAAAGTCACAGATAGATGAATATCAGTTTAGGAGGGAGAGAGCAAGAGAAAGAACAAATCTTGCTGGACTTCAGTAGATGTTTTGTGGAACACAGAAATATACTCAGGCTTTCTCTGAACTTGTTAAACAGATGTTGCTGGCAGTAGAGATGCAGAAGCACAGAGTATACCTGATGTTGTAAAACCCACCTAAGAATCAGAGTAGACACCTGGGCTTTCCCTGGTAGCTGCTGTTCCTAAGGAATGGGACATGAAAGCTGTCTGTCTGAGCTCCCTTATTTGAGCATGGTCTTACAAAGACACAGAAAAAATGTAAAAGCAACTGCTCGTATATTTTTGTTAATTGCTGTCAATGGAAGCCTCTGGCAAGTTCTCCCTGACTGCACCTCACCATTTGCTTTTACTTTTGCTTTGTCCAGCTTGAAACAGCATGTAGCTATGTAGTAGCCTTGATCAGATAAACAGCTGGATTTCTCCTGCTCTATGCACTAGCAGATGAGCAGTGGCCACCTACTTCACTGTACAGTTAAAAACGTACTTGTCCCTCACACTTGTCATCTTCCGGGGATCACCAGGTTTGGATCCTTTGTCCACTGTGCTAACCTTTTGTCTGTTGATGTCTGCAGTCACATAATAGCATAGGTTTAAGGGGAGCTACCCACACAGAGGATACTAATTGTTGCTAATGGTGACCTTACTGCATTAGCAAATTTCAATTCATCTTATGTGGCCTCCCCCTATTCAGACAATTCCATTTCTAATAGCCTTTGCCTCCACATTTTCTGCAAATGTCATCTGGCCTGCAATTCCTGGGAAACAGCCTCTCTCTTCTGACCCATGGGACACCCATGCAAAGTCAGAGCTTGGGTCGCTTCCAATTTACAGCCCCCCTCCCCCCCAGTCCACATTATTAGCAATTGTTTTTTGAAACACTGCATCTGGTATAAAGGAGTCACCCATAGGCTGGGAATGAACAGCTGATGCTTGTCAAAAAGATGCATAGTCTGATCCACAGGTTATCGCTATCTTTGGTTCAATCAGCTATGCCTGCCTCCAAATACAATTCTTCCCATGGCTTGCACTAGGCACAAGTCCTTATCTGCCTCTACCAGGGCCAAGTTTAGATTTGGCATAGCAGATTCTCCCTCACTTGAGCTATGTCCAAGGTACATGATGGAATGAAAGCCTTCATAAACAGTCTCCTGAAGGCTGTTCCTCCCCCCACTACCATCTGATTTGCTATCTTTGCTATTCTTTTAAGAGGGCAAATCTTCCTTCTGTCTCCCTTGGAATCCTTAGGAATGGTTATGAAAATAAAATAAAAATCACACACATGCATTCATGCACACACACATTTGTGTTCAACAAAAAAAGAAAAATGAATAATTTTTAATGTATATATATATTTAAAAACAAAAAAAAAGAGTGTCAGTAAGACTCAAAATCTGCAGCAGGAAATTGTTGGCGAAGATGCTTTGGTCTCCAGCTAACAGATGCCACCAGATGCAAATACTTTCTTATCAGTTTAGCCATGTAGAGAGAAAGACACACTCAGAGCCCATCCACTGCCCCCAGATTCCAGGCCTTTTCTGCACAGCTAGTAAATCTTTCTTCCACCAAATAAGCTTTTGCCATTTAAAATCTGTTTCTAGCAGCTGAAGTACTTGTCTGTGGACTATCTCCTTGGGGAGGAGCTGTCTCTGCTTCTCCATACACATTATCAAAGGCATGCCTAATAACCTGACTCTTAGACATGTGAGCATCAAAATTTAGGAAGGTAAATATTGAAGATGTGCATGGCATCTAATTTCTTGTCCTTTTAGCTCTAAAGAAGAAATTAAGATGAAATTACTGTAGCTCATCTGCCTGAATCTTCAGACACAATTGGAGAGGAAGGAATCTGGCTTCCCACCTACTTCCAAAGCAGACCTAACCTTCCCCTCTGGTTCAAGTGAGGCATGGACAAAAATTAGGGGAGTGGAGCTCAAAAACTCCAATCAAACCAAGCCATAATAACTTTCCCCTTTGTCTCTACTGGCATTGTAATGGCATTAGATACCCATGTCAAATTCTTGCACAAAGAATGCTTCACTTTCAACACAAAGGAATATTTACTGCAATTATTTGGCAAAATAACTCTGCAAAAACAAATAACTGAAAGAATGCTTTGATATATGTGCAGATATTTTATGAAACAAAAGGAAACGTAAATTCTTTGATTAAACCATACATACTGAATTATTCATTCAGCCCTTTTCTGTGTTAATCAGTTAACACTAAGTGATAACATGACTTTAGAAAATAATGAAAACAAAACCTAAGGAACTGTAAGGAAGTAAGCAGAATCTGAAACGTGAACCAGAATAGAGCATGCATAATGAGATAATGAAGATTCTTTTTAAGACAGAGGTAAAGAGACAAAGCCAGTACACTTTCTGAACAAAGAAAAACAAATTCATCTTTCCTGACTTTGATCATGTTGATTCCAAATGAGAAGGCAATTGCTGGGGACATGTGGAAAATCTAAGCTGTTTGAAGTCGTCCTGAGAGTTACCTTACCTGCACTACGCTCTCAGCCACTGCTAAAGAGGCTGTTTAGAGACCTAAGACTCAGCTCTTGGATCCTGCCCCTTGGATGAAGGATTCAGCCCTGGGACAGAAAATGGGAAAACAAACCACCAGTTCCATGGTCTAACTAATCAGAGCAGAATGTCCTATCTGCCTTACTGGAAAGTTGGTTTGGACTACTTTGGATTCTACTAAGTAAGAATCACACTTTGAGTTAATTATAGCCTTTTGCTGTGAACCAACACCACTGCACCAGAGAGAGCAAGTCTTGGTTACTCACTGTGGGAGCAGAGCTGATCCAGACCAGAGCAGAACTCCCTAGTGCACCAGCACACTTGCATAACTAAGATAAACAGAACTAACCACTTCTAATATCTGTTCCATGAAAGTGGAAAAACCTTAGCTAACATTATTTAACAGAAGTGTGGAACCTGTTAACATGAGAAAGAAGGAGCAAGAAAAGGTGGTGTTACTTTTCATACATCAAACAGCTTGGCCCCAGAATGTAGAAAAGGCTTAAACTCAAGTTTTTGCCAAAGGAGGCAAACACAGCCATACCCAGGTACTTGAGGTGTGTGCTCATCGCAGAGGAACTGAGGCTCTAGTGCTAGTCGGCATAGAGTCCCATGCAATATAGCAAAACCTCTGCACCATTTAGATCAAGGCTGCATCTGCCCCTGGTCAGGACAAGAATTCATTCACAGTACTCTGTGGGGTTCCCTTCTGATAGTCTGGAGTAGCACAGCCCAGTGAGAGCCTTCTCCACCATGCATTGGCACGCTTTTGTGAGGCAGCCCTTGCTACAGAGCAATGACACAGGAGCTCTGCTCCACAGCCACAACTCCCTACAAGGCCAAGTTCACTGTATGTAGATTCTCCATCCCTCATCACATTAGCAATAAGACTACACACTAGTGCAATGCCCATCACATCAGCATGGAATTTTCTTCTTAGAAAAACCCATACTAATCAATATAGAAAAATAGTAATGGGTATGTTCAGTTGAAGTTTTGTATACTAAGAGTACCAACAAAATTTCAAGGTAAATTAATTTTTTTTCTTATTTTATCATCTCACAAAGAATTCTATATATGGATTTAGCATTTCATGTATTCATATTTCTTAAAAAAAAACCCTTTCATACTTTCATGGAATTTACTATATTGGTGAATATTTATCAAGAATGTTCTGTGATTTTTCCAAACTTCTTTTCCCTTGACCCCTAACTGTCTCAGCTTGAGCCTTGAGGAAATATATGCATACAAAAATATAAAGAGACTCCAAAGACAGAAAGAGAAGTGGCATTTGGAATTCTAACCTGCTGAGAAATATTTACTCTTACTTCACTTGACTTAAAAGCAGCTGAAGGGAGTTACTCTGAACAGTAATTTTATTCCTTGTAAAAGCTATCAAAGTTGCACACATGCATTTTACAGAGACTTGAAGGAATGCTCACACTTCTTGGCAGGTGAGTTAAGCCTGTGGCACTGTCTGGAGGCAAGGTTGCAAAGGTAAATCGAGCAGTCCTGAAGATCCAAATCATTATATGAATTTAAACATTTTCTCAGCATCTGTATTCCCCAAGCCACAACTATGCTTTTGTTGGTTAAACCTTTCAAAATGCTAATGCTCTCAGAATGGCTATAGCTCTAAATCCTGTGGTGCCCAAGCGAGCTCCAACACAAGCTAGTCCGCATACCTAACTAGTCCTATTTGTGTCTAAGCAAAGGCTCTCAGTAAGCTATTAGCCTAAGACCTAGAGTATTATTGCTGAAGACTAGACAGGAAGTATACTAACAAACTGTTAAAAATCCCAAACAACCACCACTAAAGCATACAGCCCTCTAAATAAGGTGGTAGCTGTTGCTAAGTTAAATTTCTTCAAGCTGCATATACAAATTTCTACACTGATAAAAACACAGCACACAACAATGAAGATATATGCCTTGAAAAGAAGATCATAGGAGCCATGCTATTTTATAAGTAGACTATGTTACTATGTTTTCACTTTTAAGTCCTACCTCCTGTTACTGCTAATTGTCCCAATCCAAAAGAAGCAACTGTTAGTTATAGAAATGGATTTGAATGCACTTACTGTGAGATGCCATGAACGTTGCCATCAGAAATCATGGACTGTGCCTTCTTTCCTGCTACTTTTGTCCTTCAGCTGTGGCTTTTCAACTTATATTGCAAGATTTTCTTCTATTTCATGCAGCATTATTTTGTGCTTTATTACTCTGCTGAGTTCCGGAGGTCAAAACTAACCTGTAGCAAGAGAAATAAAATAAATGTTGATCAATCTATTAATTGGATGACCTAGTAAGAACTTCACAATAAAATCTGAAGGTCAAGATTTTTCAAAAGCAGATGGAAATGAGATTTTTGCATGGATACTAATTATTGTGAGAAGTCACCATTTTAATGCCTGCAGTCAGTTCTAACTTTGAGTATACTTTAGAAATAAATAGATAACAGCATCCCAACAATAAGACCTGCATGAATATATTTGTTTAACATAAAATAGTCCCTTCAATAACAGGACTTGCATGAATATATTTGTTTAATATAAAATGGTCCCTTGTAGGAGGTGGGTGGAGAGCAGTAAGTTTTCAGGGAGACAGAACTAAATAATAATGCTTTTGAAACCTGTGACTCTAGCCATCATTGTGTAAGAGAATCAAATGGGTCACTGAAGACCCTTGATAATAAGATGACTGACTCCCAGTAATATCCACAGGAATTCCAGGAACAACTAGTAGCATGAATTAATAGGAAATGTTTCTCCAAAATCCCCTTTTCATTTTCTAAGATGTCAGCCAGGCAGTTCTATGCCCAGCTGTATTGCAAATGGTTTGGTTATTCTTTCTAAGTTATCAATTCACCTGAAGGTTATAGTTAGTTCTATAAAGGCATTAATATGCAGCAATCACTTCTGAGAAAAGCCAAGACTATAATAATTTTTCAGTTTTACCACAAAAATGTCCCACCCATGAGTACAACCAAAGTGAGTTGCAGACCTTACTGCAGGGGCCACTAGGTAGAAACAGGAGCATGGCTTGGCTCAGCAACCTTGAAGCTTCTGACCTCCACCAGCTCTTCCCTTTCACTTATTTTAATTGGGGTAGGGATGGAGGGCTGCACCATTGCCCAAATGTTAACTGGCAGCAAGCCATGCAGCTTTGGGTCTCCCCTGCATAAGGCAGGTGAAAGCCTGATGGGATTCTTCATCAGTCAGAGCTTTGAATTACGTCTTTCCAGAGCTTTTCCTTATAGTGAGCTCCCTAAAGATGGCAAAACTAAAAAAAAACCCACCCCAATTTAATTAGATTATAAACTAATTAGCTAGCTCTAAATGGAGAAAAGTCAAAAGAGGGTAGATAAAGCAGAACAGAAATAGAAAAGGTTTATACCCAAGTCTTCCCATTAGCTACATTCTTGCAAGTAGGTCATTGCTTCCAAGCATGGATTCAAACAAATTAATGGCTCTGCTTTGCAGCAAACTACACAGGTACTACAGTTCCCTCTGGTGCCTAGGAACCACTTGCTCCCATCACCAGAGACCTGGCTGTGGGTTTTAGACCCTGTGAACATCAGTCTCAAGCTCCTGCTCCACACACTCACCTTACTTCCACTTGATCACTGTGGGCTAGAAACATCTCCCCTCTCCCACACTCAGCTGTTCATCCTAAAAGGAGCAACCCCACCTGAGCCACTTTTAGCTTAAAGGATAGAAATATCATCTGGATGCAAAATAGCAGGATTAAGTCAATAGTCTTTTTAAATGTCTTTCTGCCTCTGTAACAGCTGGCTTTGTCTCACACTCAACACACACAGCCACTCACATGGACGTGAGGATTCATCAGACTTGAGATCATCATTCTGCCATGCCCCTAGTGCAAAGCACTGCAAAGGAGATACTTTGAATTGGTTTCTGCTTTTTGTTTAGTGCTTTATTTCTCTGCTGAATGTCTTTGCTTCCATTTGGGGAAGCTGCATTTGAGAACAGAAGGGCCTTAACAAACACAAATGAAGAAAGCACTTGCTACAGCTTCCTCCTGGGTGCACAACAATATAGCTAAGCCATGACCCACAGTTTCAAAGAGCAGCTGGCCTCCTCCATCTGGGCATGCCAGAAACTACCATCAGAAATCAGAGAGCTCCCTTTCACCTCATTGCCTATCCTGTTCTTGCCTAGTCCCTTGTTTCTAAGAGGTTTCTACCATATAAAATGGAAATGAAGGGTAGAGATTATTGGGTCACAAACACACTGAAGCAGACTCCTTGCTAAATCTCACAGTAAAGTCATAGAGAATACAGAATCTGCCTCTTCACCTAGGCAAACTTGAAAGTTTTCAACTAATTCCAAATCTTGACTTCCTTATGAAAACCAGAAATAAACTCAGCTGTACAAAAGACAGTAGCTTCTAAATTTAAGTGGTCAACTGCAATTTGAAGAGTTCCGGATTTTTTTCTCCTTCCTCCATATGATTAAATCCAGGTATTTTAATTTGGATCTCCCCCATTCTAGGAGGAGCTACCTCCTAACAGACCATGGTCATGGCTGTTGTGGCATATAGAGACAGAACTATAGGTGGGAGCAAAGCTGAAGAAAGGGGTGCTTGGTTTTCTTTTTGAAATTGTTGCATTTTTTCTTATTATTAAAAAGTCATTCATAACACTGGAGACATGGTACCACATGTCCAAATTGCACCTAGTTGCTGAAATGTAGTCAGTTACTCTCTGAGAAAAGGAGTTATAATTTAATGGCTTGCAAGGCAGCAACTCCAAACAGCAGCAGTAGAGAGGGATGCAGAGAGTGCAAATACTGGAAATACTGGAGAGGTTCCAAACACTTGGCATTAAAATTAAAAAAAAAAAAAAAGCCAGCCACATGGCACAGCAACAGAAAGCCTCCTCTCCAAAAGTCAAAAATACAATTTTTTTAAAAGTTGCTTGCATCTATAAAGCTAAAGCACTAAGAGTACTGGAGGAAACTGGATAGATCAGTCCTAGCAATATCACACCTTTTTTTGGGGATGGCTTTGATAAGGACATTTGCCATAAATGGATCTGGTTTCAGTGCCCTCTAAGGAGCTCTGTGGATCCACCTCCCATTGCTGGATTGTCTACCTCAGCTTTATGGAAGAACTGCATTGCTTTGATGAAAGCAAAGCCATTGAATTATTTTCAGTGACGACTCAATGTTAGACACTAAAAGGAAACAGAAGAAGCTGGAAGAGGCCTCCCCTCTAGTATCAATTTTCCATTTCCTTATCTATATTGGATTATATGTTGTCTTATTATCTGTTATACAAATACTTTCGGTGATGTCTTGCAATTCCATCGTGATTACGCCATCACAATGGTGATGTTCTTGTAAACCATGTAACAGAGCTAGCTCATGTTGATGTTTATCTTCTTACTATATGTTTTCTGTCTTTACATGGGCTGAAACTCCTAACCATAGCAACTCAATTATTCTGGAGTACACCAGGTTGACCATAGGGATTCCTCCTGACCTAAACTACTTTTTTTTTTTTTTTTAAAAGCAAAAAAAGGTAAACCAAAACCTACTCTGAATTCTGCAATATAATACAGACAAGTTTGCACACAGATAGTATGAAAAGCTGAGTTATGATTGCATAAAAAATTGCTCATCTATGTAGAGGTCCAAGGTCTGTTAAAAGAATTTTAGTAGTCACAGAAGTAAAGCCACCAGATGACCAAAAGGGAAGGTGAATTAAGAAGGGTGCATCCCCCTCAGGGTAAAGGGGGATGTTTTAACTACTCCAGGACACTTGGAACACTTTGCAAAATGACTTCTGAAAAAACAAATATGTTTCTCTAACAGACATCCTAAGCATATACCTAAAAAGGCAGCTGTTTTAACTGCAGTCAGAGAGACTGGTTCTAACTTCTTCACATGACAGTCCCCTAACCATATAAGAAAGACTAGAACAAACATAAAGAGCTCTATGTGACCATTTTTCTGCAAGTAGTAATATAGATAACATGGTGAAGGGGGACTGAGAACCCTGGACAACTTGTACAAGTGTGTTTTAGTATCACAGCACCCTTCATGACTGCTTTAATTTCTTTTGGGAGGTTTCTTTAAGCTCTTTAGTTCAGAACCCAGAAGACGAAACATTACTTAGCTTTTTACATATTTCTTTTCCTATCTTCCTTTTTTCTCTGGGCTTTACAAAACTATTCAAGAATCCGTACTGCTGCTTCTACTACAGAATCAGTGTCAGCTTGCTCATTTAAGCTTAAAAACATAGATAACAGGAGAAGGTAAAGGTAAGCGTGAGAGTTGCTAGATCATGAGGATAGCAATTATTTTAAGGCTTGCATATGCAGAAGGGGTAAGTACCATACATCACCAGTGTTGTGCTTGTAAGAAAAGTTACTGTTTGGTACATAAGAAGAAGATAAAAGCTCCTATGATGCACTTCATAGCACCTTCATCCTAATACTGAAGAGACTGAATCACAGCCCCAGATATCGTGTCCCCTGCAGAGAAACACAGTGACTGAAGTCCTTCTTTTTTAGTCCCAGTTCCTGTGATGCTATTTGTACTAACAGAAGTGTTTTATTTATTTGTTTAAAAAACAAAATAAGATCTGTAAGCTATTTGTCTCAGTGTCATCCCACAACCTCCAACTTTTGCATACTTGAACAACTACACTCCCTGTTCTTCTTTAATGGGAATCTAAGCAGGAGAGGGGGGAGAAGAAGAGTGTCTATAAACATTGATACAGAACTGTCAACAGGATCAACAGGAAAAAGCTGGCAGAGGAAGTATTTTCAGTACTTTTGGTGCAGTCACTTCTGATTTTTGTTGTAAAATAATCAGAGGAGATACAGACACATCAGGAGGTATGAGAACAAGGCTTAGCCCATTAGGAAGGAATGTTTTGTCATTCTAATATGACAAGGTTGTACTTGGACATTTAAAAGGCAGCTTTTATAGCAGCTTTTGTAGCTGGATTATACAGTGGAAAGTGTAGAATATATAACCTTCTAGTCAAAGCTGCAACTTGCTAAAATAACATCCCTGTAGTTTTCAAAGGTAACAAAAACAGTCTACAAAATTAGTTCTAAACCTGCTTCTCGCCTTGCTCAGATTTATACTGGCTGAGCTGTCCAGCTGGCTGCCTTGAAATGTGAACATGCAGAAAAGGGTTCTCAAATATAAGCAAAGTCTCTGCATACTTCAAGATTATTTAATTTAATTCTATTTTACAAGTAAGATGCTTTTTACTTTCAAACTAGACAAGTTTTCTCACCATCATTCATGACTTACAAACATTAGTATAAGGAATTAGCAATAATGTTGAAGAAAATTATAAGGCTAGATACAAAGTCTGCATCATTTCAGCACGACTTGTGTGATTTTTAACCACCAAAAGGCAAACTGGTCCCTTTTTGCCTCAAAGTCACACACTGCACAGCTTTACCACTTCCTTGGCATGTTTTGTAGTAAGTTATTTAAATTTCTCATTAAAATTTGGAGAAACAAAAGTAAATGTCAAAATATGCTTCTTATCTCATTTGCAACATTTCACTGAGTTTATTTTTAAAGCCTTACAACCAAGGAACCCAAAGAATGCCATGTTCTCTTTGCAGCACATGTAAAGTGCACATATTAAAAAACAAATATTTGGAGTTGTCTATAATCAAGAATTATTTACTGAAAAAGCTAGCAAAAGACTTTGATATTCTAAGAATTGTTCAGTTTAGTAGGGGCAAGAAAAAATAACCCATCAAAGGTGACTCTCCATTTTTCACCTCTAGGTTGGAGCCTGTAATGTATTTTTATTTTGATGGCACCTGTAGAGTGAAGTAGCCTATAATACATAATTCTACAAGGGAACTGGTGCCTCAGACCATATTTAGCTTTCAAAGAAAAACCCACTGCTGGATATCTGTGCTCAGGATTTATTGGAGTTTTAATATTGATTGACCTTATCTTTAAAAAAATTACCATTTCATTTAAGAAGTGTCACTTCAAGGCTTAATGCTTACCTTTACAAGACACCTGTATAGCACCATTAATGCACAGAACATCTAAAACAGCCATTTGGGCAGTTAAAAGTTAAGGCTTTAGGGCAAGAGACATTTTCTTTTTTGAATGATAATAGCTTTAACTGTCCATTGCTTTTGTCTTAGTAAGAAAGAAGGATAACTCCATTTTCCAAAGGAATCTACTTCAGAGGTTTTGGCAAGACTGGGAATAGAGGGGTGTTCCTGCTCCAAGTGACTGAGTAGGGAGTGGGGATTCAGCTTCAGTGTTACATGGTCCAGACTTCCAGCAGCCAAGCAAGCACTCCCTCAGAATCCAAAAGCCATCCCAGCAAAGCTTTGCAGAGGCTAACATTTCAATAAAATGATGTATGTGACAAAGTTTTGCTTCACCAAAGTACTCCAGATGGCTCTCTTGGGAAACATGAAAGAGATGAAAAGAGGTAATGCTCCTAGGAGGTGGAGGATCCACGGGACAGATAGACTCCTTTTCTTTTCCTCTCCTAAGTGACGTGACTGGTGCCACAGTATCAGAAATGCTGCTGAGCCCCTAACTCCCACTTCTGGGTTTTAACTGGTGCATACCATTTAAAGATTAGGCTCCCTTCAAGGCCTTTCCTTTTGTAGTGCACAATTTAGTCATGAGTATCCACTAAATCTAGTGTAAGTGTCAGTTTGAGATAGAACAGCCAGGATTCTGCAAATTTCTTTTTCAAACAACTTCAGGACTGACAGACTGTAGCATTAAAGAAGCTCTTCTAGCCTAATCAACTCAGCAAAACTCCAGAGAAACATGTCCCTGTATAACTTTGACCAAGAGCTTTGAGCTCTGTGTGATGAATAGTTTCCCACCCCCACTGCAGATTTAGGCAAGAAAAAAACCAAAAAACAGAAAGAATAGCATTATAGACCTGTCACACTAATCTTATCATTTTCATATAATGCAGTTAAATTCAAAATAGATTTCAACACAGACTGTTGGGAACCCAACTATAAACCTTCTTCCATAAGAAAGTCCTTAACTGAATTTTTAAGAGGAGAAAAAAAAGCCAGAACACCAAAAAAACCCCAGAGCCTTTGTCCTGCCATGCAAACCCACTCTTTTTCTCCATCTTTCTTTTCAAAAACAATAGATACATTCTTTCACACTGGGAGTTATGAAATATATTATTTATTGTAGTTAGGAGTTCCTTTCTCAGTATCCTGGATATGAGCTCATGCCATATCAACAACCAACAACAGCTATTGTTCCCAGAGTTTTAAGGAAGTTTCTGTACCCTGTTTCCTGAACACAGTATGTAAGCTAATATATACATAAAAGGTGTTTCATATTATTCCAGGTACTTTGGCCCCTCTCCATGTCAGCCTGCTAGCAATCTTTTTCCCAGAGTCAGAAGAGTAAATTTATGTTTGTGTTTATCCATTTGTGAATTGAAATGGGTACTTCCATCACAAACTATATGGAAACAGAACCCCAAAACCACAACAGTGTGTTTAATTTGGAGAGATCACTTTCTAGCTCTTGGCTATTAAAACTAGCCTCCTTTATGGGTTAGTTCCTCAGATAAATCATCACTTGTATGCTGTACTTAACAAGGCCAAGAGTGTCCTGCTTCGTACAGATCAGAAAGGTTGATGATTATTATCATGTAAGAGCAATATCTCCCAGCAAAGAAGGTGTTTACTGAACTGTGTGGCTAGCTGTGACCTATTTCCCCACTAAACCTTGGGCCTAATATTCATATACCTTTAGATACACATGGAATACATGTATGCCTTGTTCTGCATAAACTTTACAGCTGTACTGGAAAGATGGGATGAAGATTTCCAGGGTACACAGAAAACACATGAACCTTCTCAGAACACAAAACCAGTATATCCCAGCATGACCAACAGGGCAGACCTGCCCTTCAATTCTACCTCTTGCAATACTACTGCCTTGCAATATTACATATTTCTGCCGGTGAAGGCAAAATCTGTTGTTTTCCTCTCCACTGTCACACAGTCTTCATCTTCTGGAGGCATCCACTTGCACTAGTTTGTTTACAGGTAGAGAGGTTACTATCATTTACCTATCCTCTCAAAATGCTAGGCAGACCTAAGGCCAAACGAACTAGGGTTTTTTCTGCAGGTTACAGTGAACGCTTGCAAATTTACTACATGCAAAGCTATGCAAATTGCTCTGCATAGTGTCTACACAACTGACCCTCCTAGGCAGCATCTCACCCATACACTGAACAGTCATACCACAGTAACAGACTCACAGAAGGGCTGAGGTGGGAAGACAGCTCTGAAGGTCATCTCACTCAACCCCCTTGCTCAAGCAGTGTCACCTACAGTACATTGCCCAAGGCCATGCCTAGCCAGGTTTTGAATATATCCAGTGATGGAGACTCAATAGCCTCTCTGGGCATCCCTTTCTAGTACTCAATCGCCTTCACAGTAAGAAAAAGTGTTTTCTTATGTTTAGGTGGAATTTCCTGTGTTGCATTTTGTGCCTGGTGCTTCTTGTCTTGTCCCTGAGCATAGCTGGGAAGAGTCTGGTTCCAGTTAACTAAAGGAAGGAAGATGCTGATTTTACTGCTATGGTTCTGCTACACATTCATGCATTTCCCCACTGTGTGCTGGAGCTCTGGTCCCTCATGTGAAATGCCACAGAGTTATACAGTAGAAAAAAACATCCCAAAGACCTCACCACACTGGTCCTGGAGGACCACAGTGAGCACAGCTTATGTGAAGGAGAACAGATGACTATCCCAAAGTGTTAGGCTGAGCAGAATGTCAGAGATGCAAGTCCCGCTCAGTGACATTCCTGTCTTTGCTTCATGGAACTTCATCCAGACCCATCATTCCAGGTACCAGTTATCATGATAAGCCCCTACCCACAGTCCTCCCAGTTTAATCACTGCTATGATGTTTACAACATAATGCTCTAGGAAAGGAGACTCTTTTCTGGTGAGGATTGATGACCGTGATCTGAACCTTGAAATGGGACAAGAAATAAAGATGTGATAAAGACATTAACAATGTATGGTTTAACATATCAAGGCTGGGCAAGCCAATTAGGACTGAATAGAAAGTAAGCTAAATCTTTTCCCACAACTCTAATCCTTTCTGTAGGATTTGAAAGAGAATAAAAAGCTGCTACTGCTTTAAAAGTTACTTTCATGGTCATTTTTATGTTTTCTATACTAATACTCATGCTCCTGCCAGGAGCAGAAATTAAAGTGCTGAAATAACCCATAGCCTTTCCTGTGAGATTTACAGACTAATTTTACAGATCTAACAAGTCTGAATTATTGGGATAGCATTCAAATAAGCTTCTAAATTTGGGAGTGACTTTCTAAATCCAATATGAGACCTCTACTATTTGAAATTTCCATCAGCCCTATGGGAGTCGCAGTATATTGTTGTTCTTTTACTGCATGTCCTATTTAAGGGTTTAATACTGGGTCTTAGATCTTTTATTTCCAGGCAATCTGTTCAATTACTAACAGTGTCCAACTGAGTCCTCTGACTGCTGCTATTCTCAGAGCATGAAACTGTAAGTGATCTTGGATGTGCAGGACGAGGACAAGCAGAGGTATATACAGCCTGGTGAAGTCTGGGATGGTTTGTACTTTCATTTAAGATTTCAGGGAACTTTTATAACAGTCCACTGGTGAGAAAAAACAAGGAAGAGGAATGGACAAAGGGAGACTCAAATAGGAAGATGAGACTATGTCTCACTGCCAGCAGCCGTAACATGGGATTCCCTCTCACTCGTGCAGGAAGCACTATGGATGTGATTGCAGTCCCTACAACAATCCAGGAAAGACATTCTACTGCAAAAAACCCCTCTCTCCAACGTCTAAATTATGCCAAAGATTTCCCTATTCCTTTTAGAAAACTGGAAGAACAAAAGGCAACTTAAAGCACTCTCTATCCTTGAACTGAACTGCTTAGTTTTAGCTCATCAGGCTAGTGCTGATTTTTAAATGAAACATTTAATTGTCCATTTTCTCATTCCACCCAAAAGTGGAAGGAAAAAAGTCATCACTATTAACAATCAAAACCTACACAAAGAGAAATCTTAATACATATATATGAATTGTGCCCTTGTAGACAAGGTTGCTGCTATCGGTTGCTCCCTGGCTATGAATAACGAATTAACCTTCTGGTCATCATCAGCTATGATTTTACTTTGTGTATGTCATGAATACTGCTGCCAAAGTCAGCTGGGGCTTGATTCTGCAAACATTTTGGAACACTTTACAGTTTAACTCTAAATATATATTAGCTAAAACCCACAATTCCATCTTATTTGAGAATAACTTTAATGGAGTAGCTTTAGAGTATCTGCAAATGGTTAATGAATGGGTATTAGTGTGCATGTTTGGAAGAAACCCTATGTTAATATAGTTATTTATCAACTGTAAATGTTGAAGTTAAAAAAATATTCTAAAAAAATCTAAGATAGAAATGCAAAGAAAAAATACTAGTCTTCATCTTTCTTAATGCTTCCTTTTCACTGTAGGTTTTAAGTAACACAACTCTTAATCTTACTAACTTAAAATCATGCCTTTTGGAAGACCTAAACAGTAGAAACCATATTTTTACATAGGCTTTGAAAAGCAAAATCTAAAAATATTCCAAAGGAAAAAAGGTTAATGAATGAGTAGCTTCTCCATTTTTGCTCTGCTCCTACAAGCCTCAACACTATGCAGACACTCAAGTGCCATGTGCACACACACACAGAGTTTAAGGGACTGACTGGCAGCTGAAAGCAGATACTCCTTACAGGAACATTACAATAGAATCTGTAGAAAAGAAGACTGTGAGTGAACTAGAGCTTTGGGTTTAGAAAGGCATTTTAAAATATTTTCCATTCAGCTATTAATATTGTATTAAAAAAATAATAGTTTTAGCTCAAATTCCCATGTTTCAAAGCTCACACAGCTCTAACACTGAGGTTATCTTGTTTGGCATGAGAACAGCTCATGTCTACATTAAAGCTGGAAGCTTAGAAGTGACATAAACAGGCCTTTTTCTATAAAGATAAAAGGCTAAGCTTTAAAGAATTTTATATTTATAGATAAACGTTTCCATAGTAATCATTACAGTGAAACTTGCTGCTGTCAGCAATCCTTTGCATACAAAAATGGCTTATATTCAAATTAGTAGGAATCACAGAATCAGATCCCAACTGCCACCTGAAAGAAGGGCTTATAGGAAAAGTGTGAATTAGGATGGGCAACTGACCTTATTTTGATCATCTCTCTGCTCCTTTGTACCCTAAATGTGGATACATAAAACAGGCATAACGTTTTAGGAGGCAGCTTTGCAGAGCACAAAAACAATTTAGGAGATCTGTGTGTCTTTTTCCATGTCTAATTTTTAAGCTTGAATAATATAAATACAGACATGTTAAAAAGCATAAGACTGGCAACAAATGGCAAGCTGGGTCAGGTGACAGCAGTATGTTTTTCCTCTCACATATTCCCTGCAACTTGAATTCTTTTACAATAAAGTAGAAATTCAATGACTGCTTTGGGAAAATGTCCACTTCTTGTTACTTAAGGCAAAATCTCTTTACCATAGCCCTTAGTGGAGCAGGATTTCCCTTCTAGTCCTCAACAAAGGCCTATATAAGTACTGTCCCACTGATGAGCCTTGCTGGATCAGAACTGCCTTCTTATTACATCCTCTGCAACAGTCAGACTAGAATTTAAAATGATGGGAGTTATTTAAAGCAATGAGGCTACAGTAATCATGTAAGATAAGACTCAAACTGCATGTTTCTGGAGGTTTCTACAATGCCCTGGAGTCAATTAGGTTTTAATTAAAAGGAAAAAAAAAGTGACATGAAGGCTTTCAGTCTATGAATTTTTAAAGTACTGCTAGTTAATTAAACAAAGGAAGGAAAATATCACACTCCTTTTATACAGGTGGCAATACAAAGGAGAAGAGGTGAGGTGACTTACTCAGGGACAACATGGTAAGTCAGTAGTGCCTGGCACAGAACCAAGCCTCCTCACTCTGATGTTACATCCTACTCACTTCTTGAAGTCCTGAAGAAGGGAAAAGAAAAATAGCTAAGAGAGCTGTTCAGCTTTGAAATAAGAACGCTGTGTGTGTGAGCCCACAGGCATATAAACATATGCCATGAGAGAGATGCAAGCAATACTCCCTGATCAGCAATAATAAAAACCTCTCTCCTCCACCTTTTTCTTAAAAAAAAAAAATTAAAGGCAAACCAGGGAGGGGTGTAAATCTGAGTGGTTTGCAATTAATACACAAATGCTTCCATTGTAATCAGCAGACTAATACCTGTCACTGTCAGCACCTCTTTCCAGAGAGAGCTTGCTCACTGTTTCTCTTGGCACATGGCACTCTGACACAAGAGATTACTTTCATAAGGTGCTCCATATGCACATTCAATAGGCATTTTACCCAGATTTTTATGATATCTTTGGAGACATACATCCAGTTGTTTGGCTCCTGCAAAGCTACTGAAGTCTGGGACTCAGCTGGCAGAAAAGTAGCCTCCAATAAATAATGAAAGTCTTTTGGATGGGGAGATGTTTGTGTTAACACCTAGCAGAAGGGAGGGAACAGGGCTGGGAAGAGTGGCCACACTTCAAAGAGGTTGCCCCTGGCAGGCACGGGCGCCCTGCAGCCAGCTGGTGCTGCCTGCACTTGGCAAGCTCCGTTGGAGCGATGGCTGCCTTGGCTGCAAGTGGCTCCGAGGAGCTCAGCAGAAGGGCTCGTGGCTGGCCCATGTTCTCAGGTGCTGTCACAGAGCATTAGAGCCCGTGGTAAGCAGAGAATGAGATGGGAAATGTTAAAAGGAAGTGGAGGGCCAGCGCTCTGCTAACAGTCGTGTTCACAGGTTTGATGTGGCAGTAGTCCCCTGTCTTCTTGCTTCAGGAAAATACTCTTTGTTGAACTACTTCTTTAAAAACTATCATGTCCCACGTGTTGTGCTACATCAGCTACCTGACTTGCAGGACTGTGTCTTTCAAAACAGTTCCACTCTGTTTGGTGTGCAAGCTTGTGATACAGCTTAGATTTTTATCCTCATCAGAAGAGTCTCAGTGGAGATATGCATAGTAGGCTGCCCCTGTTCAAATTCCAGTTTTTCCTATGAAAAACTATTCCTATGAAATGCTCAGCATTAAACCTGAAGCATTTCTTCTCCCCTCTGCTCCTTAAATCCCCTGTGTAACTGAGGATCAAAACACCAGAGAGGCAGGGTAGTTTTGTAGTGCAATTGTTATAGTGCTTACAAATTATTTGACCTGAGCCAAGATCTAGGGAAGTTACTGTTCTTTGGATCAAGCTCTACCACTGGACAGCAATGCTAATTATAGATTTTGCATTTCTGCAGCACATGCCATCCCAGTATGCAGTGTTTAACAGGCATCGATTAAGACCCACAGGTTTCTGGTGAGAAAGAATACCAGCCATTTTATAGAGGAAGAATATATGCCAAGGCAGATCTTCTGCTGTGGGCTGCTCAGGAGATTATCAAGAACAATCTAGGAACACCCAGTCCCTGCTGCACTTCCACTCTCAGTGGCCATCTATTATGCAAATCCACAGTGGAAGTCAAAGCAGTTCTCTCTGAAGCCATTCCCCACTAACACACACATTCAGGGAACAGCCAGCCTTCCTGGCTGTATCTATGGGTATGCTGTCTGTGCACACCAACAGCTTCCAAATTCATACCACAGATGTAACTGCACACCACCTCTGTGAGTATATGTGCATACACTCATAATTTTAAAAATGAGATCCCTATTTGCCAGCCATTATTTATCACATAGTAGGCTCTGATAGACCACTGGTTCCTCTCAATTGCTTTCAACAGGAAATAAACGCAATTATTTGCATTGTCTGTTGGCAAATGGTGACTTCTGCTTTGTTGTAGTAGTCGCAGTGTATGTGTGTCAGAGAGACATAAATTTGGAGAAGAGCAGGCACTTCAGTAAATATCCTGAGATTCCACCCTAATCTTCTGTTATGGTAAGAGTTATGAAATAAATTCTACACTGAATTTTCCATGTGTGGTCTTAATGGAAGGTAACATATTACAGAGGTTTGAGACAAAGTTTGCTTAGGCATTTGATGTTGCAGAACTGGGATGGAAAACACTTTGCTGTAAGTTTCAAATGTCATTTTTTAAGAAAAGTAGCCAAAGTAGGAAACTTCAAATGCAGTTTCCTTCAGTTTTTATAGCCCTTGTTGAAAAAACAAAGTCTGAATTAAATTGGCCAAGAGGCTTTTGTATGACCACATTTGCAGATGCCAATTATAAAATACTATGCCATCTACATTCCAGTCTATTTCAGGACTCTCAGACAACATTGCAAGGTTGCTAAATGGACTTATTTCACCACTGTTTTTTGATGGAACCATGCATAATCAGAGATGGGATAACAAAATGCTCGACTGCTCTGAAATGCCATCGTAAATTATTTGAATAAGAGGTGAGCCAACATATAACTTCACACTGCACTTCATAGTGGCAGAAATGCCAAGAGTATCCCACTCAAACACAGGGAAAGATGCAATTCCCCCTTATGTTCTTTCTATTTCTTGATTTTTCCAGCTCCTTTTATTTCCTCCCCATGAATTGCCTGTCTCCCCCACCACCCTCCTTCACCTTCCCACACAGATCCTTTTTTGTAAGGAACTGTGGAACGTTCCAGCTATGCTGTGAGTTAATGCAGTGCGACAGAGGGAGAGGCAACATCAGGGAGTCAGAGATTTGAAAAGTTAAGGGGCTGAGTCTCTGGCTCCAGTTCAGTCGCTAATCGCTGTGCATCTGGCCCCATGTTTCTCCTGCACAATTAACTCAGCCACATGGCACATACCTTGCCTTTTACATCAGTTTGCAAAAAGTAAATTTACTGCTTGCAACAGTGAGCCCTGATTGTGCAGGATGGTGAAAAAAGTCTCACTGATATCAGTACAGACAAAGAAAGATGTAATATAATGAACCGAAATAGACTCTGGGTTACAAAGGTTTAATTTGCAATGCACCTTGAGATCAGCTGACAGTTGCAGTAAGAGTCACCTTCTAGTGTGACAAATCTGGGGCCCTGCTAGGAAGAAAATGTCCATAACCAGTGGGGTTGAAAACTAGGCAAATAATGTCAGAATGAAAAGTGCAGAATGAGTGGGGCTGGGCTGCTTTGTTTGGTGTTGTTTTCAGAAACTAATCAAACAAGGGCCAGGCACTGCCTGCACTCCAGAAATGACAACAACCCTTACAGAAGGCACAAGTGCTTTGGGTATGGAGGTGCTTCATGCTGCTCCAGGTTATGTGCTTATCTCCACAGAGCAGGATAAAGACGTGTAGATAGTGTTGGAAGTGCCCAAGGCTTTTCATGCCCACACTTTACTTTCCTTTACATCACTAATCTAAACGCCAGCCACCCTAAAACCTTACCAGGACTAAAATCTAAACAGTTCAACTACTTGTACCCAGAAGAACCTGACTAAATTTCAAAAAATACATCAATTTCTCAAAATGTTTCCTTGCTGGCTCCAGGTCCCAGCCCATACTATATTAAACTGAGGCAGCAGGAAGTCAGCAAGGCTGATCGAGTTCCTCCCTGCCTAGGGCAGCTTCCCTCTCACTGTTTCCTACAGACCCCTGGCAGGACAGTGCCACCAGTCCTCCTGTGAGGCTGAGTGGCCCTTAAGCCATAGGATCAAGTCTAGTGTGTGCCAGCGAAGCCACCCTTTTCCAGCACAGCCTGCCATCAGCCTTGCCCTAACATCCATGAGAGCTCTGCAGTCCCAGAGCTGCCAAGGCTTGCTTCACTCACGATGCTTTATGGCAAAAGGTTGGTTAAGGATATTTAAGTTTGTTTGGTTTCATTATCACTTCACAACACCAAGAAGTGAGTGGGGAAGCTTCAGATAGTTGACATTTATAGTGTGCTAAATTACATACATAGCATTCACTTCAATGGCTACTGTGATCCATGATGGTAACTAGCTTCTATTTGTCAACTCAAGGCAAAAAGCTAGATAAAGCTTTGCAAGTATAATCCAAAAGTAGGCTGAAGGAGATTTCCCAATTCTGGCTTGAAGTACTAACAAAATACATATACATGTACATACATATGTACAACTTGGTTCTAACTTTCCCTTATTTCTTCCCTCCTTTGCCTTTCCTTACATCAATTCTACCACAAAGGTAAAGGTATGGTTCACCTGACTTTCCAGTACACTAGAGTCAGCTGTCATCTGGTGGCCATCTCAACAAATATTCAAATGGCCTTTGGTCTGAGTTTGTTCCTCATTTAATGTTCCTGTACACATTGCAAAATCATTCACAGAAGGATGGAGCAAAGGAAAACAAGCAGTGAAGTTTATGCTTAAAGTTACTATTTTACTTTGCTGACCAAACCAATGCAATTTTTCTCTCTAATTTTACTTTCCATCTTTTCCTCTCATTTTATTCTACCTGAATGAACCCTTCCTTAATTTTGTTGAGATTATTTTTAAATTATGAATGCAAGTGAAGTTTGAGATAACAAAGCAAATCACTTCAAACAAAAAAGTCAAAACAGTTCTTTCTGAAATTCAAAATTTCTCTTTTTTTTTGACAGGTTTGTTGATTTGTTTCTTCTGGAGCTAAATATACAGAGCTGGTAAGAATCTTCACTGCAAAAATTCTCCCTAGCTCTGAAGAGAGGTGTTTTTGTATGCCTGCTTTTTTGCCTGGGAAGAGGAGCCATTTAGCAAGCTAGGACAAGGCTTAGAGCTGCCACTGCTGCCCCTCTTGGTTGCCAGTGTTGGCTAGTGTCTGCTGCCTGCCTGGAATCATTTTGCTGTGGATCATATAATCTCCTAGCATCATTGCCAGGGTTCCCAAGGCTTGGGGGTTTGAAGCTCGGTGCAAGCATGAAACATTGTTCATGCTTAGTTTGCACCGGTCAGTAGCAGTAATGTTCGTGCAGAAAAGGAAAAAGGTTTACAATCTTGGATGATAGAGCAGCAAATCCATGTTAGATTTTTTTTTCATCCCTTCTCAATAAATGAAACCAAACAAAACCTGATGTTGATCACCATGTATTCAAAGTCATGAGCCACTTTCTCAGCTGGAGCACGGTAGACCTGTCCTGATTCTCTGTGCAATGATACTGATTTACACAAGTGAGGCACATAGCCCACAGCTTATGTTACACATCCAAAATCCCAGTCTTAATTTTGCATTTCAAAGCCTACAGAAATCCACAAATTAACACCTTTTAGCATTATTCACTCAAGTTTGTCAGTTTTTCTGCAGTAATCGATTAACAGTTGTTTTCAAGCTAGAGTTTATCTCTTGTTGGCGGGTATATTTATGACACATGGTTACACCTACAAGAATACATTAAAAGTTTTTTGAGCAACTTGGAACTACAAAGGCATACTAGTGTCTTGCTGTTGCTATAATCTTCGATGTCACTAGGAGACTGCATTTACCAAACTCAAGCAAGAGAATTCTGTTTTCTGCGATTAAAGCAAATCCAGGTTAAACTTTCAAAGTTGAGTCAATGCAAGTAACTGAAATATACTTTTGAAATGTTCAGAAATATTAAGAGTGCCATGCATAAGACTTTTACCTGTATATCTCTCCCTTGATTTCTTTTTCTGAGACAGAGAATGCTGTTTCTTATATAGCATCCAGTTGAACAAAGGAGAAACAGAGCCTGAACTCAGTGCTCTGGGCAACAAAATTTGATGCAACTCACTTTCATCTCAGTCTAGCTTATCTGGTAGGCAGACCCAATGGAGGCATAAATTCCTGGGGATAAGTTATATTATACAGCATGTGACTGGATTCAGCCAACTCACGAGTGATGAATTTGCCTTCTCTTCCAGAGTTTTACTTGCTTTTAAACAGAAGCCTTTGCAAATGGAATGAGTCTGTCAGTGTAATCTTTACCATAGTTAGACATGATGCAAAAAAAGGATACAAGCATGCGAGTCACAGCCCCACAACCCAGCCTGCATGTGAAACTAGGCAAATGTGATTGTATTTGTGCATATATACACATACATAAAACACATATGACCTGAGTGATCTTATCTTTAATGACACAGGATGCGACTCAGGAAAACAGAATTTGATTCCCAGCCTTGCTACTGAATTCTTCAGTGACTAGAAGTAACATATGTAATATCTTAGTCTCCCATTCACTTAGGCAGACCAAACACTCCTTTGCAGGCAAGGGCTGTCTTCACTGCATGCTTATATTCTGCCTAATGAAATAGCTAAGATGTGAGTTGGAATTTTGTCCTGTCACAAATAGGTTATTGATAGTTCTGGGTTTTTTTAATGCCAGAAATGGATCACAGTGAAGGCAATGTTGGGCAAATACTGTAATTATGGCACAACATGTTTCTAGTTTTGTTTTCTCCTGTTGTAATAAATACTGCAAACACTTGTCTTACAGTACTAGTTCAAAGCATTCCAGGTGCAGTGAGCTACTTCTCTGTTTGGGGGATATAATATATGCTGGTATTTTATAGGGGCTTTCTTCAGACATGCAGAAATTTGAGACAGAATTCATCGACACCTTTTCTCTGACTGCCAACGCAGAGCTGTGGCTGGGAGATGTGAAATATTCTGTAGCAGCAAGGGAACAGAGGACCTAACTGGAGAAAGCAATCAAAACTGCATGACAATGCACATACTATTAATCTCATGCCTGATTCACATCAGCCAGCTTTTGTCCAGGTTGCATTTGAGTCAAGTGGTGTTACTTAATATTTCTTCTGGAAAGGTAGTAACATCATTAAATGTGACACTGCACATTATCCACCACCACTCTCGTCATCCTCCTCTAGGACAGACANGAAAGCTGCAGAGCCAAAGACCCTCATTGCCCATCAACTACTGAGAAGAGACCCAGCACTACTTTCCAAGCTCTGTGTCATGATTATTTACCACACAGACCTCTGCTTTTAAATATGTGTTTTAATTTCCTATAATCCCAGCTTCTACCACGATTATGTGGAATTCCATTTATTCTATTTGTTCTATTTTAAAAGGGATGAAGTCATCCATGCTGGAAACTATGACCTGATTGAAAGTACTGAAATGCTGCAATGTCTCAGGCACAGCTCTGGCACATGAAGAAGTATAAATTAAACTCTTCTGCAGACATTTGATCTCTTGCTATGAAAAGGGATATTGTGCTTCCTCTGTTTAACAGTATTCTCTGTCCACTGTGAAAAGGACCCTGTTTGCACTTATTTTTTTTCTAAAGTGTGGCATTTTTTTCCACTCTAAATAGGACTGCAAATTAAGCTTCAGCATGTATACACACGGAGTCTATATATTACTGACTGGTGTGAACTAAGAGATGCCAATGCCAGATCTCACAGGCTCATTAACTAACTGATTCAATTGTTACCAGTGAATATAATGCTCCTGAACTCCAAAACTGTATACTTTATACTATATCTTGGACTCCAAAACTGCAAACCATTTTTGGTCATGAGTAACAGAACAGCAGAAGGCAAAGCAGCATGTTAATGTTGCTTACAGTTATCTACAAAAATTCCAGTAGTCATGCAAACTCTGCCCCTCTTAGCATAAGGTCACCAATTACAGATACCATTTCTTTATTCAAGGTAATTCTGTGTCCCTTGCAAACTCTAATATAGTTCTGTGCAAAGGGGTCTTCTTACTCTAGAATTTTAAGTAAATGTGCATAAACCTAGGTCGACACAACATGAGCTACAAGTCAGCATGCTGTGCTGTAAAATAATTCAGTAAGGTTAACCATCTCATGCTATACACTTGCTACAGAATTAGTTCAACTTGCATGCTTTTCCCTTAGAAAGAATCTGAATTCTGTTGAAACAAAAAGGTTTTGAGTATTTTAGGCTCAAGTATTTTGAGGTTACCTCTACTAGTCTCCGTTTCTCCCTAGGTTTTCTACTGCTAATGGAGTCTTGCAGAAAAAACCTCCGCTCCTTCACTATATATTCCCTCCTTTCATTTCACAATAATATGATGTTCAGTCATTGCTCTTTGATGTTCCTTTGTGCTGGGATTTTCAAAGGAAATTAACTTCCCAAATATGATGATACTCAGCAGTAGAAGATGAGTGCCTAACTTCATCAGGTCTCACTGCACATTCAAGCTCTAATACTGAAAAGATATGTATCATCTGTCACCTAGAGACTGACACCTTTTGTGGCATTTAGTCCTGTCAAGGATATGTGGTAGTATGAAAGAAACAAATGGCCATTGGAAAACTGAACACCTGTGATATATATAATGTATCTCTTCAGGGTGTTTTTTTCAATCAGAAGTCCTTATGTCATCTTTGGACACTTCAATATAAAGTAAAAATCAGTGACTATAATCAAAATAGCATAATACATATTGACTGTGCAACTTGTGCTTCACATCTGCAGTCATTCCACTAGTCTTTGAACACTGTAACAGAGTTCTTTATTCTGAGGTGGCTGCTCTTGTGGAACAGCCTTCAGAAATTGTTTGAGATCCTTCAGTGTGAAGAGATTTGTTTTGCTTTAGTAGAGAAAAGCATTTTTAGTAAGTTGAAACTTTGCAGTTGGGCAGTTCCTTAACAAAGCAGGAAGTTGGGATCTGATCCCCACTCAGGGTCCATGTTTTACATGTGATAATAAGTCAAGGAAAATGACATTTTCACTGGTAGTCAGAGGGAAGGGGAGACAAATGTACTGATCAGTAAAGTGCTACCTAAAAAAAAGTGGATGGAGGTCATCTTTAAAGACAAGCTCAGGCAGGTTTTACAAGCCAGATCAGAGGGAGAGTGAGTATATGGAAATCATCTGACTCACACAGCACCTAGCATGTATATCTCCATGAGGGAGCAATAGGCAAAGCAATAACCAAGTTTCTCACCAAGGATGCTTTGGATTCAGTGCTGCTGAAGACTTTATAGCTTCCTGAGCTGGAAAACTCTAACAAACTGTCTGAATTTCACTGGCATTCACCCCATATAATGTTTGACTTCCTCAAACCAGTAAAGGGAATATAAGGTATATATTTTCTGATGTCTCTAAATCACATTGCACATGTTGCTTTACTCCACCTATGTCCACATGAATACCGAAAGGACCACTTTTCTCTAGAAAGGATAATCCCAAGAAAACATGAGCAAAAAACCTGCAGTGGGTCAGACTGGCTGGCTCACTATCATGTCTCCAACTGTGGCCATAAGTGGATGTTTGACAAAGAGTATAAAAACAGAGCAAGAAAGTGATATTTCTCAAAAATACTCTTTCAGCTAGCAACAATTTCTTACTCAGAAATTTCCTGCTCTGGTGAAACCATGTTCCCTCTTTTGAAAACCCCTATCTCTCTGTCCTCTCTGCACAGTGTAAAGCCAGCACTGAGCCTAACAGTTTGGTCCTTCAAGTTCCTAAAGCAGTCAAGTGGGACTACATGTAAGTGTGCTTCTACCAAAGTCTTTCCATACATAGCTGGCTTTCCTTTTCCATTAGCACAAGATGCTGAAAGGCAGAACTCTCCCACCCCCACTGCTGTTTGTAGTTCTTACTACTATAAGTCATCCTTTAAAAAGAATGAAAGAAATTACATCAAGAGAAGCTGAAAGATGTGTCCTTCAGTTTCCTTCCCTTCTCAGGAATGATGTGGCAATCAGGTTGGCTTTGCCCAGAAAAACCAAGAAGTTATTAATAATATTTATTATTCCTCAGTGTTTTTCCATTAGCTAGCTGCTCTTGAAAAGTGCATATATAAAAAAAAAAATTACAATCAAAGAGAAAAATGCCTGGTATCTAATCTGGACACAGGAAGGCAGTATACAATTTTCACCAAAATCTACTGTAAACACTTCATTTGTCTTGATATTTAAACTGTGATGATCAAAGTTCAAGCTGTGCTTATTATGCATTTTTTGACTGGAAAAAGAGAAAGAAGACACATTACATTATTTCCATTCCCTGATTGGCTCCAGTGACCAAAGGCAAAAGTGCAAAAGGCCCAAAGAAGAAGAAATTAAAATTCAGTTTGGTTAAAAATTCACTCATCGAAGTCTAGAATTCATTTCCTATGAATGCCTATTAAAATTCAGCTCCATGGATGTTCATGAAAAGAGTACAGAGTGGACAAACTCTGGCAGTGTGGATTACGGTTTCAAATGAATATTAGCCATTCTTTTAGCAGCATTCATTAAACCCTATTTTACAGTATTAATCATAAAGGTCTCTCAGAGATGTCTTTAAGTTCAATAACAAAAGCAATCCATTAATTTATGATGGAATGTATTTACCCTTAGACAAAAATATAATATTCCAACTCTTATTATAATGCCCATTATTATTTTCTTTTAAAGATTTGTTGTACCTTTTAGAGGCACTTCAGTAACAACGTTGTTTCAGGATACAAAGAGCTATAGAGCATTGCCCACTCTGAATAGTCCTCTGAATGGGGCCTTTGTTTTGTGTGCTGTTTTGGTAGGAAATGGTTGCTATTTAGGTCTCCAAGAGGGAATATAAAACTATGCTCACCTAATCAAACAGACCAGTAAATACAGCAGTTAATCTGACAACTTCAAATTCCTGAACTGCATTTGGAGAAACAATTTAACACAAACAATCATTTAAGGCCTGCATTAATCATCCACCTTGGGTTATTAAGATGCATAATTTGTTTTAATTATTGCAAACTTGTGGTTCTAAGTGACATTTCTAGCAGTTGGATGTTTTACCAAAACCAAAAGAAGGGAAAGGTACTGCTAATCTTTTACATCAACAGGACTGTAAAATGAAAGCAGTGTTATCATCCATATCAGAAGATAGATTTCTCAAAGTCTATGTCTAAAAAATGTCACTTCCTAAGTATTCTACATAAGGGGAATACAATTGCCTGTGAACTAAATCAGCTATTGTTCTCCATGGTGGCAAAATGTTCCTTTCTGAGTAACCTCACATGGTGAATGTGAATCTGGAAGTATGGCTTGTTTTGCTCGAACTATTAACATATCTGCAGTAGCTTCCTAGTTACCTTGAAGAGGTTCAGTGGGAACTTCAGAAACACAAGGGAGAAAAGGAAAAGCACCAGCAACAAAAATTTCCACCTGGCACTTCAGTGCAACATGGAATGGCACTTTAAGACAACAGCAGAAAAGGCCTTTCTCATTTGGATTTAGTCAAATATAAAGATACAATTACTATTTTTATATCTTGTGCCTCTTAGTACAATAGCAATAACAACCTTGTGTTTGTCTGTCCTTGCAATGTTACAAGGTAGTTTGGCCAAAGCTGGCTGTGTTTTTAGAGCATTATACAAACTCTTTCTTCCCTCTTAAAAAAAAAATCCTGGCTTTTAAAAGAGCTATTGTCACTTGTGGCTGAATGTTTATTTTACTGTCTCCTGCACAGCAGAGGGCATTCCACCTATAAAGAGCAATTATATAGCACTGAGACAATTTGAATACTCTAATCAATGCTAGTTAAAGCACAGATAAATAAACTTTTATAGTGCCAGAGCTCCTACCCTCCATGGAAATGATTGTTAATTTATTGAATCAATAATCTTGGAACAATAAATTATAATGCCTTTTGTTTTACTAAACCCATCATGTAGCATGTTTTAAAAGCACAGCTTTATAAATATTGCAACAGGCTAGAGGGAGATTTCAAACCAAAGCTTTGTGTCTGTCCCATCATGTGAAAGATTAAACTGTAAAAGCCAAAAAAAACCCCCACAACCCCACAACAAAAAACTTGAAGGTATAGAGACACTGAAAAATAAAACCTTAAATACAGAAACTTCCTGGGTTGTAGCTCAGCCCTTTTGGGGTCTGTATTTTCTAACTCCTCCATTACTAGCAATACCTTTATCAATTTATTTTGCATGAAGTGGAAAACACTAGATTTATAAAAACTCAGATGTTGTAAAATAGAAGACTAGAGACTGATTTCCACTACAGCATAACTCTGTAATAGCTCTATTAACTTCAACAGCACAATTCTGGATCTACATCAATGTAACAGTAATCACAGTTATCCAAGAACTAGAAAATACATTTTCTTTAGAAGCAGTTTCACCCCCAAATATGCCAGTGGAATGAATTTAACCATTAGAAAACATCACATCATTCAGGCTGGTAGGTATCATGTGGACAATACTCGCTTCTCCATCAGCTATCCTACTCTACAATTTTGCAATACCTATTGCAAGGAAACCCACATCCTTGGCTGTTGAGGTGCTAGAGTAATACAGTTAATTTTATTATGGTCTGGACCACGTTCCATGCATCTGTAGCTCACTGATTCCTGTTTGTGACCAATAAGACACTCAAACATCTTCTTGTGAGGAACTGGCTGTTTCTGTTTACCTATTCCAGGTAAAATGAGCTGGAGCAGGGAATGCTGGCTGTTGTGGTGGGAACAGTTTCAGGAAAGACGCAGAGATACACAGTGGAGTCTGTTTTTTACTTTGAATAGTTGGTTGTTCTGGGATAGGGCAAGGGCTTATCTGGTGGTAATGAGAAAATTCACCCTGAATTTAATGCATCAAAATTTCATCTCAGTTCTTTTTGACTAGTTACTGTCAAGGTTTCAACACTGGGCCACTTATTGATGAGATCCAGGCCTTCAGCAAGGTATAAATTAGCTCAGTTGAGTAGGAATTAATGATTCTATACAGATTTGAAACAGCTGAGCATTTAGCCCAAAGACAGCTAATTCTGCATCCGTGCTTAAGACAAAATCTACATGAGTTGCTATCCTCTTCCTGATCTCCTGTTTTTTTGATGAAGGTTTCTGAAGCTGGAGCCACAGTCCCTAGCTTATGTAAGCTTTGCTTATTACACAATGCGCTAAACATAAGTAAAAGTAGGCTGAATCATATGGGGATGCAAACCTGGCCAAAACCCCCAGAAATCTGAGGTGGGTGTGAGGAGAATCAGCTGCTGTAATTATGATGGTGGTTGTGGGGGATAAGGGAGCAGCCAAATTTGGCTGAGTTTGAAGCATTAATTTTTGATTTACAGACAGGGAGTGTATTTTGACTTGTCTTCAGATTGTTAATTTTTAACTCTTGCTGTTTGCAAGGTTGCCTGTGCCCAGATGGAAAGCATCACTTCCAATTCTGCCTGCATCAGCAGCATCTCTCCACAGATAATTTTAAAATTACTCTTCTAGTCACTGCCAGGCTGAGGCCATTTTGTCTTGGTACCTCTAATCCAGTTCACCATTGCTCTTTTTCTGCATTCTGCTGTAAGCCTCTAGTGTACTGCAGCTTGAAGCTCCATGGCATCATGCTTTTTTATCCCTATACCATATACTTTTGTTCTGATTTATCAACACAGAGGAAGAATTTCTAGGAGAGACTTCTATCCTACATCTGGCACACTCACCTAACTCTTTTGACAAAGCTGTAGACTTAGCCTTAAGAATCACTTAGGCTGCTCAATGTGGCTTATGAAGTCAGGGATGCTTCAGGAATCTTTGGATGAAGGAAACTATATAACAAAAGCCACTTTCAGCAGGAGCAGTATCTATCATTTGTGGACTTAAAACTACACCATTAAAATCTATAGGAGATCCAAAATATAAATATCAATCATTTTTTAAATAAAACATTGAGGACAATGCATGCTTGCAGCAATATCTATGGGTAAGAATTCACAAGATAAACGGTGGTCCAAAGCTATGACTCAAAGCTTTTCCCTATACTTCAGCTAATCTCCTATCTCTGCAGCAACTGTATACAATTATTTTCTTTCTAACAGCATCCCTAAAGCAGATGTAATTAGGAATCTTTGGAGCCAACATAGGCATATCTTAATTACAGAACCAATATGGGATTCTATCTGTTCCAACATTTACCATTAAAAAAAAAAAAAGACATCTAAATTAAGAGATAGATAGTTATTTTTGTGCTAACTTTGATTAGAATGCACCCAGCTAAACTGGTCACTCAAAACATGACATTGAATTATTACCAGGGGAGAGGAGGACCATACAGCACCCATTCCAGCAATGCTGGAAGAAGACAGAAGACCAGATTTTCCACTACACTGCACACTGAACAATCACATAGAACAAAGTCAGCATCTAAATATTACTGGACAGGGGTTGTTCACGTAGTCATGGCAGTTATAAGTTGCTAACTATGATGCAAGGTAAGGGAGAAACAGACTCTTAACCTGCATAATTCCATTAACTGTTTGACTTCTTAAGCTGCAAAAGTGTTTTCAACAACTTAGTCTGCCTTAGCATATTTCAAGAGAAGAAAGACAAAGAAAAAGAGTTCCTGGGTTGCCAAGATCCCAAACTTTTCTCATAAGTCAAGAAACTAAAAGTAGATATCAAAGTGTGTTGAAACATCACATACATTCATGGGACTGGATCAATATTTATGAGCAGAGCAAAATATGGAAAATACTGGATGTGTAACTACTTACTGCTTACAGCATCCACATATTTTTCTTTGAGCTGTCATCAATGACTTCTCTGGAAGGTTTTTTGCATCCTAAATTTTCTGTAGAGGAAGGGACATTTTCCTTCCATGAGCTTTTGCCTGCAGAAAAAGACAGAGGAAGCAGAAATGCTTGGTTTTCAGTCTCTAGTCTGAGATTAATCTCCTCATTCTCCATTTCTCCCTGTGCAATTAGGAAATATTAACACTTAGTTTCCTTCACAGGTGGTGTTTGTAAGCATTATAATTCCATAGTGGTCATAAGCTTCACAAATGCCTTGTAAATGAAACAAACCATGTTTCCAAATCAAACGGGCTCCTGTGTAATGGTTATTTTTGATACCAGTGAGTGAAAAATAACAAGCCCCCAGTTAATTCTTTCTTAGAATAAATAAAGGCTTTACAACTGATATTCAAATCTCCTTATTTGTTTTCCAGTCCAAACTCTTTACCCTGTACTTCTTATCATATTTGATACCTTCCTTAATCTAGTTATTTAACAGCTTTGCTTTCTTCAGATTTTTAATGCTACTTGTTATAGATCACCAGTGACTCCCTAGGACACTAAATATCACATATTTATCTGTAGTGGGCAGGCACAGTCTGAAAATCACTTGTGGTCTCCTGTGGCCCCTGGTGCAATAACTGTGCCGACAGCAGAGGGAGCATTAAACTCATTGCCCACGGTGAAGTGTAGGGAGTGATACCCATGTTCCTAGAATCCTTGTATGGGTAGGATGAGCTCATTAGCCTTCTGGCAGTCATCCTAGGAGAAGGACAACTCTGATTCCAAACCCGGGCAGATGGAACTCGTTTAGCCCTGTAAGGCCTTCCATCTAAGAGAAGGACACTCTAATAAAACCTTTGTCCTAAGGACTTGGCTGCCAGCATTCAAGCTTGCTAGGCCCTGGCAGATGAACCTTAGGACTAAAGGGTGGGTCCAGCTTTGCGCATGCTGTGTCTCACCTAAAAAAAAATCCATTGCTCAGGCTCGAGGGTGCTATCTGCTATCCTCTTTTTATCAGTGCGCTTGGAAAAGGCGCTGATGAGGAGCGTGGATGGAGCCCTCCCTGGATCTTCGTTCGCGAAGCCTAGCCATACATCTTTAGTGGGAGAAAGATCAATTCCTTTGGATACTTAAGTGTGAAGACCAGAAGGCTGCACTACAATAATGTTAACTAGTTGATATGGCACAGGTATTGGTGTGTTTCCTGCTTTAATTTAACAGGCCTCAGGCTGCACATAGACAACAGTGACCTTTGCTGGTCAAACTGGAGATTAGGGATTGCTCTATTACGGGGCTATTCAAGAAGGTCCATTTTATTGCTACGGGTAGCTGACTGATCCATTGACATAGCTGCCCAGAAGAGGCCTTTGAAATACTCAACCTATTGGTTTTTGAGGATGGACTTGCCTGCCCAGGAGAGATGAGGGGCAGCCTCAGATCAGAAAGGGGTTACTATCACTTTGTGACAGTCATTATTTTCAGCTGCTTCATCTTAATCAGAACAAATGCCAGGTCAAGAATGCAGCCAGCCACGTGAGAGGACTCTGCTTTCACCAAAGACACTTCTATAGTTTAGTACAGTAGGCAAGTAATGCAGAGCCAGGTCAGGAAAACCAGCCCCAATGTAGATAGCAGTGTAGGAAAGCTGGTTGCAATGTTTTGTCCTGAAGGCTGTTTTGGTATTAAAAAACGCCAATATTTTTTAAACTTAAAAACATGAGTATTTTGCAAGTAACTGTTCTTTAAAGATTCTTCAGTTTTTCAGTTTAAAGCAATTTTGTTAAATGTTTTATTTCCTCCCTTTTTAAAAAAATTTCTTCACATTGTCTTTTTTTTTTTCATTTTTGTATTGGAGAAGAATGCAGGGAGAGTCTGGGGAACACTTTTCCTCAGTTAAAATTGACAAATACATCTTTTTTCTTTTTTGGTTTGTTTTGAAAAGTGATTTTTAAAAAAAAGAGAAAGAAACAAATGTGGGAAAAAAACCCAAATTTCAACCAGCTCTATTTCAGAGACTTCAGTTGCATAATAGCAAATGAGTGCACTCTTTCAAAGCTGACAGAAGGCCCTAATCATTTCTAGTCACATCCTTAGTGTGACTTTGTGATTCTTGGACATTTTAGCTTCTCTGACATACTTCTGTGTTTTCCATATGGAAACAAAATCTTAAATCATACAGGTTATTTGTTAATGCTTGCAAAGCACTTTTAGCTGGAAGGAAGATCTTTGCTGATACTATGGAAGCAAAAGGGACTATAATAAAGCCTAGTTGACCGCTCAAGGTTCCCCTCCTGTGACACAGTCTCTGGTGGGTGCAGGTGGCTCTTATTCACACCTTAGGCCCCTGGCATTGACAAAATGCCACCTGTGGAGTTTCTGGAGCATTTCTGGAATATCTTGAATGCCAGTGATATTCAAGCAGTTGGTGCAGAGGCCTCTGTAACACCTGAGACAGAGAACAAGCCAACAACAGCTCCAGACACTTGGCAAATAGCAGTTGCGCAGTGATATCTCAGTCCTTAGACGCAGGCTGAATGCAATCAGACAGGGCTGGTCAAAAGGCAGTACTTTTTAAGTATTGTAGTCATAGAGAGTTCTGTATTGCAGTGACAGATGAGTCCAAGTTCATCTCTACTGGATCTGTGGTGGTGCTCCTTCGCTTTTTATACGGAAGGATGGTAAACATTTTATTCACAAGACCTTTTTATTGTTGCTGTGGCCACAGGAAATTGAGAAGTTTAAACAGAGGCCAACAGGAAAAGCAAAGTGTGACAAGTTGTATTGCTTATTCAAAACCAGTGAAGACTGGGAACAACAGTTCTCTACCCAGGACTGTTTATATCAACCAATGCATAATTTTAAATTTCCTGTATGAGTCATTTTGTTGGTATCTTTTTGTCCTGTCTCTTTGTCACTCTCCACTGGACTGAAAAACATAAGCACCATCATGTTAGAAATATTTTTTTCCTTTCTAAGGAAATCCTAATGAATCTATATCCATGTAAAGCACCACTGTAGTTCACCACAAGCACATCAGCCACCAAGAGCTGAAGCTGAACAGCCACACTAAGGAATGAGTGTGTAAGTTATCTAGGGTTGTAAAAAATAAGGGACTTGCTAGCTCTGAAGAATAATTTAACTGAATACACTTGCCCTGACTTAAAGGTGCCACCTTTTGGAACATTTAATGGTTTTACACATGGAACTGATGAGCATTCAAAACAGTAACCCAGCTCCAGCAGTGATGGAGCGAGTTCTGCATCTCTGAAAACCAGCCTCTGCAGTGCATCAGTCCCTGGACCCACAGAACACATGGCTTCTCCCTGAATACTGACAGCAAACAAAATAACACTCAGGGGACTTTTGTGATGCCTATCTGGTGAGGAAGGCACCTCAAGGCAGTACTTCTCCTAGGCAAGCCACACAAAATAGTCCAGGAAAAACAATCTTTCCTCTTTATCCACAGAGAACAGCTCTGCATCAAGGTGCTACATGCACCACAAAAAAATCCCCATAGAGAATTCATGTGCCTAGGCTCATGGCTTTTTAAAAAATCAGGGTTCTTGCCAGACAATACAATGAAAATGCATGTTTTGCTTCTTAAACACATTTTAGCTTTTGTGAGCTTATATGAAAAGAGCCCATTATTAAGCCTGAGTTATTTAAGCAATATTGGAAATACTCCTGCCCTTTTGTTAATTTGCTTGGCTTAGTGCACACATGGCATTTGTTTTATATCATGTGTGGAACTTGCGTCTTTAAAAAGTCTGCAGGTTTCAAATTCCTCCACTTTTGATAGATGTACTGTATGTACTGTTAGGTTTTAAAAAAAAGTTACAGGTGGCTGCTATTTTTCCCAATTCAGTCCACAAAAGCCCCTTTATTAAAAGAAGTCCTTAATGAAAAAGAAAACTAGAGCTACTGTATGCGAGGTTGCAAAGATCTCTGGTGGAAATATTTGGTGTTTACATTTTGCTGAACTATTTATACTGTGGACACATACTACACTAAAGCCTCTCTTTTCCCTGCATAATAGAAATCCTTGTGTCTGAATTCTATATACTTAGTATGGTTTACATTTTTTTATCCAGCCTTCCCACATTTTATTCCACCCTGCTTTCTGCACAACTTTGTGTGCCTTTAACAGAGCTGTATAATAGCAACACCTTCTGGAAGAAGGGAGACACTGGAGAATCGTTTCTGCCTCTTGCAGCTTGTTGCACTCACAAGCCAGAGTACACTACTAATAAGGTAGAAGTTTAGCATTATAATTAGGATATATCACTAACTGTAGGCACATTTATCGCTTCATTTAGCAGTAACTGAAGACTCTGCATTTTCTGTAATAACTCTTTCAGCATCTTTTTGTTCAGAGTACTTTTAACTGTTAACATTCAGTATTTTCATTACATGGATGTATGGGTCTCAGTCTCTGCTCTATACACCCTTTGTCTGATGATATGAAGAACTGGAGAAGCACCCTGCTGCTTGGTGGCAACTGCCACCTCTTGTCCCCTCAGAACAGCAGGAGCCAACAACACGAAAACACCACCATTTCCAAACCCTGCTGCCTGCAGTACAGCTCCTGAAGCCACACACCAGCAACTGAAATCCAGTGGCCTACGTTTATCATCAAATGAGTATCTGTAAGTCTGCCAGTCTTAAACAAGCACCACAGCCTTCCTAGCGTCTTTCTAAATAAGGCCCTGCCACTGAAGATCCTTTAAAAGCCTTTGACATCGGGGTTTTTATGTTTTTGCCAAAGAGGACAGGTGATCCTTTCCACATGTTGCTACAAGACAGCTTTGCAAGCACAGGCAGGAAACAATGGGTTGTGGCAGGGGCTCTACTTTAACTGTCTTAAACTTCTATCCATGGCAATATTTTCTTTTGCAAACTACTGCAGAGAAATACTATTCTCATAGTAGTAATAAGGGTATTCTAAAACAGCAAGCATTATTCAGGAGGAGGATTGTGAGGCCCTGCAACATTCAGTTGTCTTGGAGGATGCATAACTGAAAGTCCAGATAAGCCTCATAAACCTGGATGCCTTTCCTCACAAAAGGCAAGCCACAATCTGGTCCTTCAGGATGGGCAACTGGATCTAGGGTCAAATCTGTTGATTTTGCAAAACTAATACAAGATTTCCATTATTGCTTTTCATTTTCAAATGGTATGCCTCTGAGGTAAAAGTTGTGTGTTTTTTTCTTTGACACTATGTTTCTGCATCTTCCACGCCTGGATTTAATTTTGTAGGCGATTTCTTTTCTTTCTGCACACATTTACTTGTATTGGCTCAAGCAGTGACAGCCAGTGTACTGCAAGGCATGCATGCAATGCAGCCATCATACTCAAGACTGTTAAACTTTGCTCTCTCCATTGTGTGAAATAGGTCTGAGGAGAAGCCTACCAAGAAATGCAGGAAGAGATTTTTCCATGATAGAAAAAAAAATAAAGCCCTGTAATTTATGTTTAGGTGTGCCTATGGAGTAAAAACTGTTTAGGAAAACAAGTTTGTGAATAGTGTTCTTTACACGTTTCATTTTGGCAAAGCATTTGAGGGCTACTGGTACCCACAAGTGCCTAGCAGCGTGCAATGCATACTCTTCCCAACTAACCATAGTAAACAGCCTTTTCTCCCCGGTCCACACCTCTCTAAATAACATCTTATCTGGAGCTTAAAAAGCATAGATCTTGGGGATGATCCTGCTTGAGGGCAGACTGCACAGCGTTAAGAAATCCGTGAGGGGGCTGCAGGCAGCTGCTTGGTGTGTCCAGGTGAGGATAGCAAACGAAGCAGTATAGAGAAGGCCATATGGCACCAGCTGTGCTCTGGCTCCCAGCAGGACAGCCTCTCCTTTTATGAATATAATTTCTACAGCATCCATGAGACTGAAACTCTATTACAATGAGCAGTCCTATCCTTTTCCTCACCTGTACCTGTCACCTTCAGGATACTGGGTTATCATATAAAAGAAAAAGCCAGTGCAACAAAAACTGCAAGCACTGAGCTGGACACTGTGGAGGTGCTCTCTGCTGCTGCCAGGAAACAAGCACAAAATTCAGTAGGGAAGTCTCTTCCCTCTCCCTTCTGCTTCGTGTGAGAAATCACTGTTTGTTCCACACACCTGTAAGCACCAAAAGCCATGGGCTGATGAGCCAGCAGGACAGTAAGAGAGTTGTTCAAGCCCTTCTCTCCAGCCCTGCAGCACAGCCTCGCTCCAAACCATCCAGCTCAAATATATCCCCTGCACTAGGGAACAGGTTAATACCAGGATGAGGGGAGTTTGTGACAAACCACCAACTGGGATGAGAATCTCTAGTGGGATTTTAACATGTCTTGCCTGGGATCCTCAGTCGCTAATAATGATAGACATTACCTGACTCAGCCAGCACGAGGATCGCGATAGCTGCTCTCAAGAATTTGCAAATCCTTCTCCAGTTCCTGGCTCCTTCCCTTTGACTATCTTGGCAGCCTGTTCTGGCAGCCAGACTATCTCACCTAAGACTTCTCCAGCTGGTGAAGCATCTTGGCACTTCTGCCTCTCTATGCCCACACACTTTCATCAACTTCAGCAGTAACCCTTTTAAGTGTTATCTTGCAGGCCTAATTACTTCAAATACATTTTCTGGCTGATGGCATTGGACAGGTGGAAATTTAGCGCCATCTATTGCTAACTAATAAAACACTGGTTTGGGAAGAAAGCGCGAAAGGCCCTTTCCTGACAGCAGCGATTCAGCAGAAACATTCCCATGGCTGTCAAGCACTCTCCTACTTTGAAATGATGGTTAAAGGCTTGCAGTTTTCTAGAAAATACATCTATAAGTTTGGGGTGTGACCCTAGCAACCTGGAAATATTGTAAGAACTAACATTCTTGTAAGATCTGTAAAATTTCTTAATTAAAGTTTGTCCTGAAATACTCTGGGATTAATCTCTCTCTCTCCCTGCCACTCTATCAATATTTTGGTAAAAATCCTCTGACCTGTATATCTACCAGAGACAAACTATAAAGCTGATCTCTTTAAGAGCTTGTAGGCCCAAACCTTTGGCAACACTGGCTGTACCCTCTTTCTGACTGAGCAAGTGCAGTGAAAGAACTGAGTAATCTTGAGGGCAAGTGGCATCTCTCTGAGCTCAGCTGCAGCCAAGAAACACCCCAAGAATCTGAGAAGGAGATGATAAAAAGATGAGCAATTGTCTGCAGCCATAAAGTTGGGACATCTTAAAACTGTTAGCAAAAACACCTGATACAATGTACACAGCTTTCTGTGTTTTATTGAAGCTCCATAATAACCAATGCCTTTTTTTTAAAGCTCTACATGCTATGAAGAGTAAAAAAAAAATACTTTAACCCCCCATTTCTTTTTTAGCACATATTATGGAGAGGAAAAGCGAAATATGTGTATCAGGCAGTTTAAAAATAGGAAAGGCAAGAAAATGAGATCCAAATGTTTGTTTTATTTTGCAAAATAGGCTTAGCATTTTTAGGGTTATCTTGAAGGGTTGTAAGACTTGACTCATGATTTTGGATTAGGGTATGTTACTGCTTCTAAAAAGTTGACATAAACTATGTAGTCAGCACGCTAGTAACTTCTCTTTCCTCATACAGAAACAGAAAGGTGAACAAGATATCAAAATGAGAATTAAATAACTCAAATTCACATGCATTCTCCTTAAGACTCTGCCATTCCCTCAGTTAAATATACAGTAGCCCAGATAATTTCTCATTGCTGCCCAGAAGTTAGAAGACCACTTTCATTTCCCACTATGTGTTTAGGGACCAAAGCCTAGTAGACATAGCCCAGCAGTGCAGCCTGTCCTGACAGCTTTGACTTTGATTCTCTATTTTATATCAATCTCTTTTCCTTGTTTCCCAGAGCCAAACATCAGCAGTGGCAGCAATCAGGTTGTCCTGCCAGCACTGTCAGGAGGAGAGAAGGGGAGAGGAAAACTTTAGTTTGTATTAGAACTGGGACATCCACTGGCCAGCTCTAATTTAGAGCAACAGAAAGGATGAGGCAAGACACTCACTTAGTAGGGAAAAATTTGTCTAAATCTATTGGTGCCTGCTACTTCTACTCAGCAAATCAGCATTGGTCCTTAGACAGAGCCCTCAGTAAGACGAAGAAACACTGAAGCATAGGAGTGTATGCCTGACAGAACACCTACACACTCACTTAGCTCTGGCACAGAATAGATACGACTAGGTTACACAGCCACTTGGCCAATCCATCACCTCTCTGGAGACAATCACAGAGGGTTCAGGAGCAGTGAAGCTGCCCTGTGTCTGCGGTGAGCATCCTCCCACCAGGAGAATGTAACTGAACGGACCAGCATAAAGACTGAAAAGTGAATGACAGGCTGAAATTCAAACAGCAAAGAATTAACAAAAACTTTACTATGAACCTGAATACAACTGGTAGTGATCTGGGGTGTATTAACAGAAGAGTATGTGATGTAAGAACTTGTAAGGTAGCACTCATGGGATAATGAAGACGATGATTGTGGTCCATTCTTAGGCAGACTGTCCCAAATGCTCCCCTTTGTACATTATTTCAGTGTAAAGGGGATTTTATATCAATTTTTGTTTGATTTGGAAGAAACATAGTACTTAAGCTTTCAAATAGGTACAAAATGATTTAATACTGTTGTGTTTCTTGGCAGGACTGATATAGAAGGCTTCACAGCAAAATACACTCTCTACCTCTGTTCTCTATTTGAGTTTACTTTCTTTTTTTTTTGAGGGCAGAGTGCTGGATGGCAGGGAAAATTTTGTCAGAAGTGTTGAGCTGCTTTTTTCCTGCACCAGATTTAAAACTGGGAAGGTAACTATAACAGGATCCAATTTCCCAGTCTATTAGCAAAATTCTCATATCAGGTAAATAAGTGTTATGGGTTAAAGAGTGGGTTAAATGGCTACAACAGGTTACAAATTATCTTCTGGAGAAGGTAGTACTCAAATCTGCTCCAGTAAGTAATGTGGTAGAAGTAGTTATGGACAAAGGAAGGATATCCTAGTTTAAAACAAATCACTGTACATTCCAAAAGCTCTGCAAAAGCCTGTTCTAACCCACATAAATTCCCAGGGCAGTCAAGAAAACACCAAAGACCTGAGTCGCCTGGGATCAGTGAGTTTAAAGGCAATCTGTTCTTCCTGAGCTATGAGAGTCCTGTGAGACTATGACTCTGTTCCAAACTTCTGCTAACAGCAATGCCAACTAGCAACATGGTGAATTGTGATTTCCCCAGCATGGCTGTGCCAACCAAAGGTCCAGATGACTCCGTTGTTCCAGCAAAAATGTGCTTTTTCTGGTAGAAATTTTCCTGTGTGGGGCCATGGCCAGGTATGGTCTTACTGTATAAACAAAAAATGCAGCTTCACTGGTTGAGCTGCAGCTTTATGTCTGCACTAATAAAATACATTTAACCATAGCTATAACAGCACAGTATACCACACTTAGGTTGTAAAGAGGGTTGGAGGTTGACTAGGTACAGAAGGTCTAAAAGTCCAGTGCTACCTCACAGAGGCTTTACTGTGTTCTTTTGCAATGTGTTTACTCAGAGAAAGTCATTGTGAGCTGAATCACAGAATTTGAAAATATGCAAAACTTTTTCTTTTCTCTTTTGTGCATGAAAAGCTACAACACTGCTCACATTCCCTACAATTTTCAGAAGAGGGGATGACTGCACATATCTCTCAATGGACACCTTTCTTCAGGTGGGAGGAAAGATCCAATCAGGCATCCCAAGTTAAAAGAACAATTTACTTGGAAAGTTAAAATTGTGATAAACAACCTAGAGTCATTCTGCCAGTAGAAATCAGAGGGGTCACAAACTGATTGCTCAGACAAGGCAGGTTTTAGGCACAAGCCAAATGAAGAGAAGTTGGGAACTCTGTGTTTTATCAGGCAATGAATGTTCCTGCAGTTCAGGCATTCGAAAATCACATTAACCTGGAAAAGCCAAAGCAGGGAGAAGACACAGACATGAACATAATAGATAATGACTACAGAGGCTTCAGGGCAAATGTCAGCTCTTACTTCTGCAGTGGAGGTCATGGAAGAATCTTTTTTGTACTTGTTAATTTGTTTTTATTTTAAACCAGCACTATAGAGTGTGTTTAAACAGCAAAAATCGTTCACTTGTGTGCGAGGAAGAAGCTTTCTTGCTTTCTTGGGTCTTACTTTCAATCTCTCATCCACCTTACCTCATATCTTGTTACACCCAAAGATTATCTGGTCAGCTAAATAAACATGGAGCTACACAAAGGAGCCAGAAGACAGCTGTAGAATAACCTCCTTGTGAAGGGGACTTCCCTGCAGGTCCAGAGAGCAGCCAGCCTGACCACATCCTGCCCTGGCCTGGCCAGGCAAAGGTCCACAATGCTCAATTCTTTGCTAACACACACAGGCACCAAAGGGCTCTTGCAGCTATGAACTGCACATGCAGCCAGGCAGTTTTAGAGCAGAAGGATTTTGGTTAATTCACTGAACTGTAACTTAAGTCCACCTTTTCTCTCCTAAGCAATAACCAATGTGTTGTTTTTTCCACAGATGGCTGTGGGATTTCCTGGTTGTGTGGGCTTGGGTCAAGGTCACAAAAATAAACACAGTAAATGCTTCAAGTCTCACCTGTGTGGATTTGTTCACTCTGTGCTGGTTAGTAACATAAAAGAACTTTGTACTTGCAAAAAGCTGGTCTTCCATTAAGAAAATTATGCATGCAAAAAATATGGCCACTGATCTTATAAGCACAGAAACTGGACTGTCTGATGCAGTCTCCAAAGTCCTTTCTCTTGCAACTTGCCTCCCTCTTCTGAGGTTCAAGTTGTGTTTGGTCCTCATGCACAAAGAAGGGCTTAAATTTCAGGCATTCTTCTGCAAAAAACATAGCAGTGTGCCTAGATGCCTGGTTTTGGTATAATTGATTTGCTTTTGAACACTCATAATTCCAAAAGATATCACCTAGCATTTAGAGTGGAACATTTAGGCAATGCAAAGTTTTCCAGGGTTAGGTGAAAATGAGCAGGGTGTTTATTTGTTTAATCCAGAAACAATACCACAGACTGACAAGGCCTGGAATTATAGAAGGTTTACCCATGCATAAGCTAGATTTTTTTCTTGCATTTAAATGTCACTGTCAGCTGTAGGCAATGTTCCAGCTTGTGAAGTTTCATGAAACTGGAAGCAGCACTGAGCTTGGCAGAAATGTGATGGTAAGGTTTAATTGAAAGAATAAGCATGCTATTACAAATTAATGTGGAGATGCAGCCATGGTGGAATCTGCCTTCAGGTCCATATGGCCCTCCATTGCTCACTGATCATGCAGCCTGTCATGCATTTATCCTCAGAGGAATCTCTCAGTTTGCTGAGAACTATTACGCCCATTTTACAGCTGCAAAATAGGAGCTAGGAGAGCTACCTGCCTTGCTCAAAGGCACAGAAAGGAATTGATCAAGGATAACTGCTAATCTTTTCTTCCTTTCCAGATTGCTTGTAATTTTTCCCTAATGAAAATCACTTCTTAGCTGATAAACTTGCATTATGCACTGCAGAGGAAACCAAAAGAAGCAGTGTCTTTTAAAAATAAATCATTAAAACCCAACATGGTTTTGGCAATTTACTGTAATTGCACTTTGATTTTCAGTTTTCCTGTGAAAGATCTCAAACTTGTCATCTTCTGACTGAATGAAACAGTAATTGTTAAAATATGCTTAGTTGATTACTGATGATCTGTGGGTCATCATTTTTTTTTTTCCCCTGAAAAGCTACTTTCCATTTTTTAAAATGAAAACAACAGATTTTTTCTGGCTACCAGCTCTACACAAACACAGTATTATTATTCATGACAATATATATTTTATCAGAGGGGAAAAAAAAAACAACCAAACAGGTTAAAGCAGGTTAAACAACTCTACAGCAGATGAATTTTGTCCTGAACTACATATATGACTTGATGAGAGCTTCACTAGGTCAAACACTGCTGGCTCTCCCTCATGCTGCCTAAATCACAGTAACAGATACTAAAGCCTTGTTCATGTTACTTTCTCTTTCCAGGAAAATGTGGCCACAAAGTGGCTGTGAAGTTTGGCAGAGGTATGTATGTGTTCAGAAAATAAAGTTTGTGTTTAAATATGATCTTATTATAAAATTTGGGGAAAACATCTCTTTGTTAGCCTGAACTTTGGCCTTATTGACATCTCTCTTAGCTTTTGAGCTTAGCACTGAAAAATCTCAGTACTGAAAAAGCTTGCCTGTATTACACGTATGCAAAAATGAGGACATAGTACAGATGTTGGTATCTTTTTTGTTGGAATGTGAAATGAAATGTGGATTAAGTTGTCCTTTGTGATGCCTGAATGCAGTATCACGTAGACTAGCAAAGGAAAACCTTCCAAGGAACTCTGAGAGTTAAACAGCAGTGGAACAGTACCTCAGCAGAAGTAACGATTTGCAAAGTAGGAACTCAGTAACACTTCTCTTTTAAATACAAAGCAACCATCTGACCTAAAAAATCTGCTGATTATGGTTCATATGCATAATGCCAGTATCAGTCACAAGGTTTTCATGCACATATTGTTCAATAAGTCTGCATTACCAGACTGTAGTCTAGTCTCCCTGAAGTAAGGAAAAAAAATATGGTTTGTCTCTTTCCATGACAGCAAAACCACAGTTTTCTGTTCTATGCTTGATACTAGTAAGGACAGACTCTGTGGTGAGGAAAGGAATGATGTTAAGTTTGTAAGTGTTTAGGAGCAATGTGAGTCTTAGCAGAATGGATCTAGATCTATGAGATGGCCAGAACCCCATCCCTAGACAGAAAAGATACTGGAGAAGTAGACTGATCTGTGGCATTTTTCTTCAAATTTTTAAGCACTGAAGTTTCCTAAAAAGATGGTAGTATTTTTCACTATCTTTGTTGCAACCACTATTCAGCCACGCCCTTACAGTGAAAATACAAAGTCTTCTCAACTTAGGACTTCGTAGTAAAGCAAATATTACAATCTTTGCCCACGCACAAGGCTTTCACATGGGCACTACTTTTTAACTGGCTTCAGCTCATAAAGAACTCTTCCATGACTAAAAGAGCAGTTCCTGCTCTTCCTATGCATGGAATCTGTGCATATGCTTCCCCCTTCCTGTGGTTAAGCTGTGATCCATTCACTCTGCAACTACTCTAGTGTCAGCAGTGCCACAAAGGCAAGGTCAGGGATAAAGCAGCTGGAAATAAGAAGAGTGGAGACATTCTCTGCATCATGCTCAGAGCACAGAAGTCACCTCAAGTTAGGAGCTGACATAATACCACTTAATTTGAAGTTGCCACTGAAATTAGTGTTTCCACTGGCTCTGCTTGGTGATTATCTCTGTAAACGTCACCTAAAAGGCAGGTAAGTCACAGTCTGTTTTCAGCTTAGGTGTGGTACACCAGATGAGTGTCATCCCTGCCAAAATGTCAGTCTACACTGCTGTTGAAGGATAAATGCCTATATACCACTAAGAGAATAAAATAATCAAAGTTAAGCCTTCAAAAATAATTATTCCATGAGAAAGGTGGAAAAAACTATATAACAGAGGTTGTTCTCAAATCCCTTCAGAAGAATATAAGCTCTTTGAATAATCCAGAACAAATTTACATTGAGTTAAGATAAACTAATTTGTTCTACATTATCTGTCACTGGCAATGCCCAGAATTTAATATCCTAAATTTGTACAGGTGAAGCAGGACAAATGTTTCTTACCTGGCATCAAAAATCATGGCTGTAGGAGAGAGAGAAGTAGACACCTTCCAAGGTCTTGTATTTTCTTTCACAAGTTCCTCACTGGAGAAGCATCCAGAACAACAAAGATGCTACTACAAAAAAACTTTGCTCTTCTTGGCAACAGGACAGTTCTTTAGCAGCTGTTAAAATCACCATCACCACTGTGATGCCACAATATCAGAAGACTGAGCAAAAGGAAAGGAAGAACTGAAATTCACCACTTCTGTTGATGTATTCTTGAAACTAGCATTTCTAACTCAAATATTAACTGCCCTGTTTATATATACAGAACACAATTTTTCCCTTCTGCTTTGTCATTCCTCTGTATTAAAACACTGATGTTTTTGTCAAATCAGCTTTACAAGACCATGTGTCCCAGATCAGAGTCCCCAGGGTTAATACTCTCCATCCCCTGAGAATCCAGTACTGGTGGTGGTACTGCAAGTGTTTTATGAACAGAACTCTTGCCAGCTACTGAGGTGTTTTAAAATGGAGGAAAATGGGGTCTTTCCAAGTTTTACTACAAGGCACTACAAGGTCTGCGTGTCTCTGAAGCCCACTCAGCACCTTGTACGATCAGTCCTCAAATTATTACTACTCGGGATAAGCAAGTTTTGAAAGCTGTCTTACTGAAGCTCAAGCTAGAGTTACAATTAAGAAAGATTCCCTTAAGATGTAAGTGGAGAGGTCAAAATACAGGAATAAAGTCTAATTTATTCATGTTAGGCTCATTCTCCCAGTAGTAATTAACAACTCTTAATACTTACCTGTCTACAGCTTCTTTAAAGCGTCCTGTATCCATGCCAGCTTTCTCTGAAGTCATCAAGAACCAAACCAGATGGAAAATTTACCCTGATGTGTACTTTAACATAGCATGGGTCAGTAGTATCTTTAATTACAGTATTCCCTGCACTGAAAAGGGGGAATATGTCAAGTATTTTGGTAAATACAGCTACTACACATGGCAAATGTCAAGATTTTAATGACACTCACTTTTCAGTTCTTTCCACTTTCAAAGGGCTTCCCATTAGTTGACATACTTTAGAGCAATGACCATTCAAAACTGCCCTGTGAAGTAAGTGCTCAACATACAAAGTTGTCATCTGGCTTTCTTCTCTCCTTTGACTTCACTGCCCCAAACCCCTTTGAACAGGGGCTGTATTCAATCACTGCTACATAGTCCTGGCATGTTAAAAGCTGTTTCATGACAACATGGTTAGCAGGTATGTAGTTTTGCTGCTTGATTCATCCAGCATTTTACTCTAAGTGAAACAACAGGTTCAGCCTCCAGGCTTGGCAGAGAAGATGCATGTCTACCATTGTTAAAGCCTCATTCTTCTCTCTGAGTGCCATATCCTTAGACTTCAGTGGAAGTCAGAAGGTAGAATACAGGCTTTGAATTCTGACTAGAAAGTTAGCTTCTCTCTCACTGCTTGAGTCTTGCTTTGCTGTTCTTAAAATGCCAAACTTCATTCCTTTTTCTTTTAATCCAGACTTCAAGAATGTATTACATGACAGCTCTCATCTATAGGATAATTATGCTTAGTTAGCTGTACTCAGCAACGATGATTTCATAACATGCCATGAACAGGTGCCCATTAAATTCCTTTATTGGAGACAGAAACAATGCATAATTACATATTTGATGAGGAAAACTGCAAATAGTATAGACTGTTTCTACTGCCAGCAAAATACAGTTATTACAGGATTTATAGACATACAAATATAAAGTGTTTCTTTCATGCCAGATGGTTGGTACGCAACAATGCCATTAGGAGCACTTAACTGTGCTCCTACAAAACCTTTAGAGAAGAATGAGGTAGAGTTTCCTTTAGTTTATCCAGTATTTTTTCACACTTCTGTTCTTTACTGCTTTTATAGGCTCACATCCTTGTAAAATACCCAGTTACCTTTAACATTTGAGAAAATAGAGACCCTTCAGAGGTGTTTACTTCTCCCTCTTTAAGTTGCTAATTTCCCACTCCTTGTATGCTACAATTCCAGTTACTACTACTGCACCCTTCTAAAGTACTTGAAGGTCAGGTAGATTGGGACATCTGTCTTTCTAAATTTACTGCTTTGACAGAAATTACTTGAAAATAGCTTCAGATAAAACTCTTACTTGTCTCCATCATGGCAAAGAACCTTCTCCATTCTGTCACAGCCCACTGTAGTGGCCAAGCTACAGTCCAAGCCATCTCCTCAGGAGATGGAGGGAATAGATTTGCTCTTTGTCAACATCCTTAACTATGAAATAGAGCTAATTATCTACTTGTTTCCTAGCTGCAGTTCTAGTCAGCTACTGGGCCATTAGAAAATGAGTAGAAATTATGGGAACAGAATAAGCCACTCACTTGTAGAAAACGTTTTCTCACTGTTACGATCTGGAGGTTTTTTTTGTTGATGACCTGTTTGGTTTGATCTAATATTTCACTGTTTCACAACATAAAAAAGTGTGTTGCCAGTTGTAGTTTAGATACTAGGGTGCTAGTTATGAAGATGTAGGCACAGATGTAGGTATTTAAGCAACTGAGTAAGAGCATTCTTACATAGCAATAGCAATCTACCATCCTGCTAGACATTTGGTATACTTGGGTAGTCTCTGGGACTGAGTGAGAATGGTTATGATGTTGTTCTGAATTCCAAGTCTTGATGGACTTGTGCCCATTACTTGTGGGTAATTTTACTCACATTTCTTAGCATGACTGTTTTGGAAACAGAAGACTTTTCACTTTTTGCTCTGGCATTTGCTGCAAGCACTTAGAGCCTACTGAAAACCCAAGAGTGCACTAGGAGAGTCCAGTAGAGAAAGAACCTGTTATTTAACCTGAAGAGGTCACGATTCTACCAGTGACCAAATCATAATGAACAGGGTATTTGGCATACAGGAAGAAGGTGATTACACAAAGAATAATGTTTGCTTTCTTTTCACAACCTACTAAGACATGATAGTTTAAGACAATACTTCAGTGATACTGTATCAGAATCCTAAAATGAAAAGCAAAACTTAAATAAAAAAAGTAAAAAAATTAAGTTTCCATGTTCATAACTTGATTACTTTGATCATAAAATGAAAGAAAAGCTGATTCCTACAAGATAGTACCACCTGAGATAACTTCTGAGCTCCTCCATCTCACATTTAAATGACTTTTCTAAGCCTGACTGAATCAAGTCCTCCAAAAAGTTAGCATTATTAAGAGAACCAGCTCTTAGAAACTTTCCCAACTCTTGCTTAGAAAAAAACCCCCTATGCTTATTTTATCTACTGTTCCCTGCATACCTCTTTGGTAAAACCCCAAAATAGTATAAATTCATGTTGAGAGAGAAGGATGAGAATCTAGCCATGCTGTCATTACTAGTGAATTTAAACACCATTATTTTTACTGAAGTTGGCTGTGGTTAATGAGATTTATTTCTATCTGAGTTACTAATTCCAAGATTTTATTCCGGATCTAATGCTTGATTAATTCACTATTGTTCCACATCTGCTAAGCCCTAATATACTTGACTCTTCTAGCTTAAGGTAATGGCTAAGTTAGTTTTGTTTATGGAGTTGGTGATAGATTTGCCAACCGTGCTATAGATGGCACTCAGATTTTGCATAGTCAGGAAAAATATCCTGGAATTCCCACTACTAACCATCATGCTTAAAGCATGGCATGAATAGAAGGATTGCTACAACAGTATTTTTCACCAATGCAACAATAGTACTCTCTTTTGCCGTTATGAATAAAAATAGAAATACTTAAGTTACTTAGATTAAATGATTTAGGGTTTATGAATGATTTTTCCAGATTTTGAGGAGAGTACCAAAACACACTAAAGCACAGCTCTTCGACACTTCCAACTGCTAAATATTGCAGTTCAGAAAATTTGTAGTCAAGACTGATAAAGAGGTCTGTCCCAGTGCTACTCCTTCAAGCGCTACTTTGAAATAAGATAGCACTGTTTGAGAGATGGAGATGAATTATCTTTTCAAGACCTTTCTGTATGCTACTTTATGTTCTGAACTATGTATTTTACGTGTTCATGGATTCATACAGCAACTCTAAAATATATTTCTCATTCAAATAACATTTTTCTCCTGCAAAATCAAGACACTTCTACTCCAAAGCAATCCCTGAAACACTGGACTTTACATGACACCTTTCTCTGCTGTTTAAAAAGCTTTCTGGAAAGCTTATTTGATCTGTAGTAAAATAACTTCTTATGCAAAAGTTTGGATTACAGTTAGAAGTGGTATCAATGGTAGTAGTACTACTCTGCACTTACTAAGAGGTTAGATAACTCATCCAGGGTCACTAAGTCAGTGGCAATCTGTTCAGGCATTATGTGTGCAGGTGGTAAAGTGCAATTCTGATCCCTGAACACCTGCAAGATGAACAAAACAATGTTTTTTTTTAACTGTAATTATTGCTAAAAGCCAAAAGAATGCAAAATTTGTTTAAACGGACGCTTTTAGATATAAGACTAAGTGGCATCATGAGAGGAGGGTGTGGAGAAGGGGGCTGTAAGTCTGTGTAGAAAGGAAAGACAGCAAGGAACAGCCCACCTTAGGGCATGCTGAGCCATCATTTACACCTTCCCACCTCTCAGTATACAAGCCTGCTACTAGGGCATTAAAACTTACAGAGGGAGCCAACAGGCTATTGTCTGGCAGACTGTGCTATCATCTCTGTATTCTACTTCATAGCAAGGCACTATCAATGACAGTTCACATTAAACAATCTGTTGAGATTATGCAGATTGTTTTGGAGGCTATTGAATTCAAGAAGGTTCCTCCTCTCATCAGGCAGATATGAGACCAGCCCCAGCTGTTTTTCTGTCTATCTGCTTGGATATTTCAAATGACTCTTTCAAATATAACATTTTTCTGAATTACCATTCTTCAACCCTGAAGGAAAAAAGTATAGAACAAGTATATAGGAGAGAATTAATGGCATCTATCTCTCTGCTGAATTAGGTAAAACCCAAGCAAGGGTTTATCTAGAAAGAGGAGTGAAGGACAACTGCTTTTTGGCTTGAGATGGTTGAACAGGTGTAAACAATGTCTGGGCAGAGAGATCTCTCCCTGTCTTACTATTGTCTTACCAGATTTTCCTTCTATATCCCAGAAAAATCATTTTTGCTTTGCATTACTACAGCCTGAACAGTTTATCTACCCTAAGCGGGTATCTTTATTAGCATTCTCACCAGAGTCTGCCACTGTAAATTCTCAGTGAATTTTCCCTCGTTGCAGTTAAGAATCTAGTTAAGTAATGCCAGTTGCTGAAGCTGTAACTCTTGGCATCAGAACAGCTTGTATGAAATGCCAGTTTCATCAAAAGTTCTCTCATCTGAAGGACTTCTTTCCTATGCATGAATCATGCTCACCACAATGAAAATTAAGGACGTGCTCAATACTGAAAGCAATAATCAGAAAGAAAGAAAGGGAGAAGAAAGAACAGAAAAAAATAGAGTTCGTTATTATCATTTTAAAGTACCAGTGTTTGTAAAACATAAGCATGTGAAAGGCTGAATCTCATTTGATCAACCCAATTAAACATTAAATAATTGCAGCCAATTATGCAAATACCACACAACAATATTATTTTGTTGATTTTTTTGAACAGTCTCAAATTCTCCTAATGTTAGACTATCTTATGTCTTAAAAGATCAATTAGCAGAACCATAACTAAGTGATGACAAATGGATAATTGCCTAGTTATGATGTACCATACTTTTCTATGTAAATCTGTTGCAATTAAACAAATAGGGCACATAGAGAAAAGATGTGCAGATGTTCTTTTACAATCTATTATTAGCTCATGGAATACCACAGTTCTGTCCTGAATTTTTCAGGCAAAACCAGGAAGAATGCAATACCAAATACTCATGATTATTTACAGATATTATTTCTTTCCTTTGGTTAACAGGGTAAAAAATAAGTGGCAGAATGCAGGGTAGGACAGCATATAACATCAGAAGAATTTCCAGTATTACACTGACCCATCAGTTCCCTTATTGAGGTTTTAAAGTTTACAATCTAGAACCTATTCACTTGGATCCCATTTGGAAACAAGCACAACTTGGAGTTGACACAGCCAGAGTGAAGCAATTCACCAAGATGTTAAAGATAACGGCTAATATACATACACTATTTTTTCATTCTTCTTTGCTAGAAAAGACTATACATTTCTGTGGGTCATTCCAGTTTCAACTCCCATAATTTTGAAGTCTCCATCAGCTCAAGATGTGCAGTAAAAGGAGAGGTGTCACTCTGGTCAGTGCAGAGAACAGTAAACCACAATAAATGAAACCGCTTGGTTTCCTCACATTAAATTTCTTGCAACTGATTTGAACAGAGTTTTACACAACTTTTAGGTTTACACCACAATAAAATAACTCTTATAACTGGTCCTTATTAATTCCAACTAGTAAATAGATTACTGATGGTAGACTAATGTCTTTATAGGGATTTTTGATATACCTGCCAAGTCTATCACCATCCTGAGACGTTAAGGTAACATACAATCAACTCTGCCATGCATCTGAAGTCAGGTGTGTCCACTTTTCCTTTTGCTGCTAAATCTAAGATGAACATAAGAGGACAGTTTAGATAGTTCAGTAAGAGGAAGCCACATGTAGTTGCTCATTACAGAAACTTTAGAGAGCTCCATGCCAAACTCTAGTTAAAGGCACTCTTTAATTACAATACTTGTCTCATTGGATAAAACTCTCTACCCCACACTGCATCTTCACATATTGCACATGTTAATTTTTCCACTCATCTAATTAAATAAAGACTACCAGAAGCTTTTAATACATAGTAAGATACTGAATGAAGACCAGCACACAATACAGATTCAAATGGTCAGAAAAGTAGACACACAATACTACTGTAAGTGAAGCAACATTTTGTGCTTCCAGATGTACCCTAAAGAGAAAACTATCCAACAAATTTTAACAATGGCTACATTGTCAGAGAGAACCTTCAACTGTTCTTCATTAAGAGATCAGACTGGACTGCAGTGAAAGATAGTAAAAGTCATGATTTGAGGGAGCAAATAAAGTGATGGCTAAGGAAGGGTAGTCTTTACATCTGACCGAAAACGAACAGGAAAGCCATAAGGCTACTTTTTAGCAGTTGTGTAAGGCATGAATGACCTATTAGAAATTATATTTTGCCTTTTTAAACCATGTTAACAAATGCCACTAACTACAAAGGATTTACAAAGCCTGGGAGAGATACTGATGGGTCTTAAAAAAAATAAAGTGCTAAATATTTCCCTTAATACTAGTGCACCTCTACTGCAAACTATGGCAATAAAATGTTTCACTTTTACTTCTTAAAGGACTCCATTAGTGTCAATATAGTTCCAACAGATTCAGACTGAAGCAGCACTTTGAAACATTGATACAGAATATGGAGATCCTTTTTGGCAAGAAATATCTTAAAGCTGTTTTTTACAAAGCTGTGTACAAAAAGAAAAAGCTAATAAATATTACAGTATGATGTTAATGAACATTTGCAGAAGTTATTTCCCTAACTATGGGCTACATGCTCTGTATTGCTTTCAACTAGTATCAAGACTGCATGTGATAGAAGCAGTGAATGAAAAAGTATGTGCTTGACCAGAATGAAACCAGGGTGTGAATGAAATCTCTTTTCTTCTTCTGCTAGGTATTTTCTGTTGACAACATAGCTTGTTCCTTAATAGGAAGGCCCTATTAATGTACACATGTCAATGGAGGCTGGATACATTTTGCAGCATGTAGTAAAGTAGAAAAGAGAGATGTTCTGCTGATCTATATCATGCGACTGAGTGATGAAGGAAATTCCTCAGAGTCCAAAGGTTTGGTTGCTCTGAGGAATGGTTCAACTTTTACAGCCACAGTTGTCTAATCTTATTTTCTAGACATTCAACTGGAAGGCAACACTGTCTGCAGCACCTAGCTCTGTGCCAGGTCAGACAAAGAGTAATTCTCGTCTCAGCAGGGCCTGACCCAGCCCTGTAAATCATGTATGGAAGGATGTATTCAACTATTAGAGAGGTACACACTGTCCAAGCAACCACTGCATATCCCCACAGAGGGAAAGGCAATAGGCCAACAGGGAGCATACTGCAGGCTAGACTGACTCAGAGAGTTTTGGTCTAAAGAACAGAGCTGGTTTTCAACAGAATATGCATTAGGGGATCTAGAGGGCTATGCAGACTCAGGAGTCTCCCATACAAGTAGAGCATGAAAGGAAAGAGCATATGGCTAAACTTCATTGTTTCTCCAACACAGAGCAAAAGACAGAATAATGTCAATAGAACCCTGTGGCCAGCTAACAGGCAACATCTTTGTGTTTTATGACAATGAGCTCTGCTGGTGATGGCAGTTAAAACAAACCAAACTGAAGAGCAGTTGAAGAGCATTTTACAAATTTTCAAACTGTACATTAGACACAAGGAGGCACTAAGAAAACCATTAGGAAAGTTCTATTGCTAACATTTAGCACCTCTACCAAGAAGACAAGGCTTCTACCAACAAGATTAGAGTAGAAATCAAAATGATTGTATTCATGTTCACTGGATTGTGGAAAAAATCATCCTGGGGAGCAAACTGATACAAAAACTATGCTACACACAGGCAGCTACAGAAGTTGTCATTATTCTGTTCCATCTGAAGGGTCTGAACTCTTGCACCTTCACGACACCAGCACTGTCCAGTCACTTTCTTCTCTTCCATACTGAAACAAAGCAAAAACGGACTTTAAGAATAAAAGTTAAAACTAAGAGTGTACAATTACCTTCTATCCATCCCTTACAAGCTGCATCCTGCTCTTCACTTTAAGGGTATAGCAAAAGCTTGTTTATTCTCAAAGTATGGAGTGTAAAACCACAAAAACATCCAAGTGGTATTTCAGTGAGAGCATTCCCAGAGAAAAGAATCTCATTGCTGGATCTTCTAACTCCATCAGTTATAGAAGAGACTGAACTATGACTAATTCACTCAGAAGCTCACCATTAGTGCATACAATGTGAATGTCTTAATCTAAAATCTTTAGTAAACACAATTTCCACTCAGTGATAGGAAGGGAAATGTATACTGCAGTGCTACTACTGTCTCTCTCAATTGGCATGAGAAACGGAATCAGTTCTGCCCATGAGTTTCTAATTTGTCACTCCAGCTCTAATTCCGCTGAACAGCTGTTCAAATCCAAAGAAATCCTGTTGAACACAGAAGACTTGCAATAGAACAATGAGCAGCATGAAAATAGATTTGAAAACACAAACTGAAGTTAATCTGAAAATGTTTAAAAAGCATGTATTGTACACAAGGGAATCAATAGAATGATATTGGACATGGAGCCCTGCACTTCTTGGTCACAGGTTCACATACAGGACCATGCAGGTACTGAGAATTTTTACTTTTTTTTTGTTTGTTTTACAAATGTCCTTTGTCCAATATCAAATGGATTCATTGCCCAATTCAGACAACTGCACAGCAGAGACCAAAGCTGTGTTTGTCTGCAGTTTCCACTGCATATTATTCTTCATAACTCAAACGTTCTTTAGAATAACAGATGATAGGACAATAGTCCAATGATACTGCAAAGGGATCTTTTTCTTTCCCTCCTGGTAGAATATATAAAAGATCTTTTGAAAGATTCTGAAAATTCTCCTATCATTTTAAGAATATTCCTTTTTTTGTGTTATGGCATTGTTTTCTGTACGACCTGGAGTATCTTTGGCTACAAGGTCCCTCTCTGCAGATAGAACAGTGCAGAAATACAATCAGCAACCACTCACTGACTAGTTAAAAGGGAAGCAGCCAACATTTTCTTTAAAATCATGTATCTAATGATGAAGTGTTCTAACTCCTGTTTGGTTTTTTTAAGGAAAAAAACCCTGAAGTAAACATATACATAATAGTTCACCACTTTCCAGGACTGATGGATTTATCCTTGGCATGTAACAAATGAAGACATGGTATATACATATCTGAACGGTGAAAAGACCCATGTGTATAATTGTAAAGTGAAAAGATCCAAGAAAGATAACAGTTAGAGACAATCCATACTTTTTCAGCCTCCTCTCAAGCCTTGCTTGGGGGTGGAAAATCAGGGTGATTGAGGAGGGCATGGGAAGAAGCCTCAAGGAACAGGCTGGATAAATTTGTCTTAATATTGTCTGTAGTATGTAGGCAGGTGTGTAGTACCTGTAGGTGTTTATTACTTAGCCCTTCTCTTTATTGATTAGACTATATTCATTTGTGATTATTAAGATGCATCATAATGGAATTGTTACCCTTTAAAGGAACCTATAACAACACTACTGATAACAGTAATATCTTACAACTCTCATCCAGCTTCCAAGCTGAGCAGGAAAAAATGTCACTCTCCATCCATATCATATTTTCTCAAGGGAAACAAAAAAATAATAAAATTGATAGAATAACCACAGAAAACATAAGAGCCTATATATTATATATATATAAATGGTGTCTATAGCACTACTATTATAAAGGTTATTTTCTGATGTTTTCAAATGTTCACCACTTATCACTTTTTATCATTTTAGTTGGTTAAAGAAGTAGTCGTCTCCTACCTGGATATCAGTCAGCTTATTCAGGAAACGGGTTGTTAACTGAGGTCCATTCTCCATAGTTGGAATATGCAAATGCTGACATCGAATGAAGAGGAGGAGCAGGAAGAAGAGGAGAGAAAAACAGAAGAACATGTGATAATAGCTTCAGATACATATGAATACCTTGGGGTCACCAAGAATTTTAATAAATATTTATCAAGATTTCTAGCCCTCCTTACAAGAAGGAAGGGATTGTTGTTTTTTATAGAGGGCATGCTGACACAGGGAAGTTAGATTAGTTGAACTGTTACGCTGTTTTTAAACAAAGGTTAATCTCAAACTTTCAAAAAATCTGTCCAAAACAAGGGTTATATTGTATGGGCAAGAGTAGTAACAATATGCACAGTATTTAATTTCAAAGTATATCCTGTAGAAACACAATGGGTACATTTATAGTACTTATCATCACTCAGCACCTTGATGCCTCTCATGCTATATTAGCATCAATACATTTATTCCATCTTATTAATTCATGAAAGTATCACCTGACAGACATTACTGTACTTGTCATATTTAATGGAACAAAGCACATCCATATATGCAACTGCAATAATCCAGCCTTCTGAAATAACTGTGCTGGCTAAATAGCATGAAGTCATCTTAACAGTCTGAATGCTTATGGAATTCCACCTATGCAGGAGAAATCTCCAGTTGTAGATAGAAGCAGCTGTACACCCTCCTGAAACAACTCTACCATGAGAGCCGAGTTCCCCGCAGTGACAGGCAAAGAAGACATGAACTTGAGAAGGAAAGAATGCAGTGGCTCAGAAACTTTGTTCCCTGAGAAAGCCTTTCCTCTTCTTACCTTTCCCAGGTGCCTTAACTTCGGAAAAAATATTCAATGAAAGAAACATGGGCGAATGTATTTTATTGTGTTTACACACAGGCTGGGAGCTGGGAACTGGGAACTGAGATTTTATTAACTGTATGTCGGGAAAGTTCCCTTCTTACAACATAGTAGTAACTCACTTGGGAAACAACATACTAACACTGTTCATCTTTCCAGGAACCTGTGGCAGCAGTCGTTTCCTATCTCACATTTTTTTTTTGTCTCAGCTGCAACTGATTATGATAAATTTCTGAAGAAAGAAGGAAAGAAAAAAGACAAAAAGAAAAAGACATATTTTCTTACCTTGCCCTTATATAAAATTTTAGAGACAGGACATACAATGCAAGCTGTTCCAGCACCAAACATCTCCTTTACTCTGTTCTCTTCCAAAGCAGTTGTCAGGTCACTCATGGTGATATATCGCTCAGACACTTTAAATTCTCCCTGCACAAGAAGAATCAACCACAAAAATTGTAAAAACTTAAAAAGTGGTTTGTATTTTTTTGTTTTCCAAGTTGAAAACAAGAATGTTCATGTTAAATACTACATGGAGACATGGAGCTACTTCAACAAGCTTGGTACTGTTCTCTGTGACAGGTGTGGGAATTCTGCTGATGTTGCTGGGAATCTATGAATTAGCACGCCCTTAGTTCTCATTTAGGTTAAGGGATTTAACCAGATCACTTGAACTTCAAGATACTGAGCATCAGGGGTGCTCACTTTCATCAATGTTGTAATATGATAGTTGAAACCATTAATGCCAAGGCCAAAACACTCACCCAATCACGTGCCAGATCCAAAATGCTTTGTCTTGTCACTCCTGGAAGGATGATGCCATCTAAAGGTGGGGTTGCCAGTTCATTTTCTGTCAAACACACAAGAAATAGAAACACTGGTTGAAAAACAAACAAAGAAACAATAATAACATTTACTGACACTACACCAAACATGAAAATTAAAAGGAAGTCGACTGACATCAGAAACATTCCCTTCCCAGTAAGGTACAACATTTATGACATCAGTTACACAAATCCAATAAGCTGTTGTTGAGTGGAACATTTTGAGTACACTTCAGTGGGTGGAAACATATTTAATACATTCATAAATACATGTCTCTTCCTTCTCATACAGTCAGGAACAATGACTTTCCTTCTTTGGAGTCTGTCTAGTGTTACTCCTAATCATGATGCTTCTAATGCTGGCACAACTAGCAATAGAAGAGGACTTTCCATGAACTACAGGGCTCACCTGATTTTGAATACTGAAAATCTGATGTTCTAGATTTATGACTCAGTCATATAGAAGTGCTCCCCTTTCTGTTATAGAAAAACTTCAAATAATGTGGACCTTACTACCAAAGATTGTGCCTACACACCAGATAATGTTCGGTGATGTTGCCACAGATCTTGGCCAGGACCTGATTAAGCTCAATTGCAGAAGAGGAGACTGAGGGAGATCTCACCACAGTCTATAACCTCCTCACAAATGGGATCTCTCTGGTGACCTGTGACAGGACACAAGGGAATGTCATGAAGCTCTGCCAGAGTAGGATATTTGGACCACACCCTCAGGCACATGGTGTAATTTTGGGAGTTGTCTTGAGCATAGACAGGACTTGGACTCCATGATCCTTGTGGGTCCCTTCCCACTCAGGACATTCTATGATTCTATGATTTGAGCTAGTTTGAAAAGTTGCCAGGCCAAACCAACTGCCAAACAGCAATGAACAGACAGGAAAAGGAAGTCTTAAAAATGTTTCAAACAGCCTGCTCTGTAGAATTTTGTCAACTATACATATGATGCCTACCAGCCTGAGGCCACCCAAGGAACATCTGCTCCCCTGGTATCCAGCAGAGATGATAATGTTATACAACATATTATGCCAGAAAGCTCATCCTCTCTGTGAATTGATGCCAAACCAGGCTCCATATGACATCAATTTGTCCCTCTCAAAAAAAACCCAGACTGTGAGCTCACAGACTTTTCTTCCTTCTGAATTATTTTGATAGGCCAGAAACCTTAAAATGTATAGGAGCAAAAATGGGAGAAAAGGCATTTGAAGGAAAATGTCAGAATTTCATGTTTAGACACAATGCTGTAACAAAATATACAGCAAAGGCTTGCAAGAAAAGCCTACTCCCGTTGGAAGTGTAGAAGTCCTTTAGGCTTTACTGGGGTGATTCTTTGTTTTGTTATAAACCAAGGAGAGCAGTTCAGACTACTCTGCAGTGACCTCTGAACACACAAAGAAGGGCATTTTCCTTTTGATGATGATCTGCAATTCCTGTCTTGCTATATTTGTGTTAGATCCCTCTCAGCTGCAGAATTTGCATAACAAAACCAAACCATAGCCTAAGTAAGTTTCCTTTGTGAAGTGACAGAACATAATGGCAGATACTTTTAAAATGATGATGTAAAGCCACAGGCAGGTATGTGATGACACACACTGGCAGCAAGAGTGATTCTCAGCCTAAGATACGATAAATAAAGCATTAACCACCAGAGAGCAAAGTGCTCCACTGATGCTAATGGCCATATCCTGTGAAATGGCAGGTTTGCCAGTTTAGAGTTAGCTTGGGTGGCACGAATTACAAGTTGTTTGCTATGGCCACCTCACAATAGTACTATTCAGTAGTGCACTGGAAACACAGTGATTGGCAGATCTTTGGAACAGTATGGTGCTGCAGCTGGATAATTCTAGCATATTCCTGGTTTAAGTACAATGAGAACATTGAATTCTAATTATGCCCCCCCTTCAGTGTCCTTTCCCTGGGCAGAACGAGCCAAAACCTGTTTTTGTATCTCTTCAATAAAGTTATAAAAGGAGTAAATTTGGCCATCTAGCTACACTGACAAATCTACTGCTGCTATAACAACAGTAAGATTCCTCATATTTACAGTTTCATTCACAAGATTTCACAGACTCATTCAACACTGACAAAGTACCATCCCTCTTCCTACAAAACTGGTAAAGATTTTACAGAAGTACAAGTAATGGAATTGGAAATGGGAATAAGGTAGCTGGATTCCCATTACCCTACACCATTCAAAAAACACTGGTGTCCCCACAGAATGTTGCCTCTGTACTGAAGCTGAGCACAGTCAGAAAAAAATGCTAGTTTTCAAGGGCACCCATGGCCCTATGATGAAATCAGAGTCTGAACCCTGTGTCTGCTGCCATGCAAAATTTCAGTAACATTTAATTTTCATGGAGGGGCATTCAGAATGTGTCGTTTTATTCATCTGCCTATACATTGGCTCAATCCTTTAAGGACTCAGCCGTGTAGTCTTCTAAACCTGTTCTCAGGTACATCTGTTATTTCTCAAGCACTAATTAATGGCATCTCCACTCTGTGTTTTTGAGATGCCTAAATAGTTGGATGGTCATTAGACTCGATAATTTTCTAATTAGCATGTACATTACTCAGAGATGACTGCAAGTACAAAGAGGTAAAAATGGCTTCAAGAATGATGGTCTATCTTGAAACCATAATTTGAGCATTAATGAGGTAGAATGCCAACTGATAGATTTTTCTTTCTGCCTCCACTAGACAGACTCCAAATTCTTCAGAGAAAGAGCCAAGTTCTTCATCAGTTGGGTGCTGAAATGCTTTTGGCTGTGCTTCAGAAACATTTGACCTGCCAGAAAGTAGTAATGGGAACTACTCATGCCCAAAGCCACAGAATTTGGGATAAAGCCATAAAGTCTCTTTAGTATGTCTGCATCATTTATGACCCAAAACCTCCTTCAAGATCAAGCATGCTGCTAGAGTTGACACTAAATCTGCAGTGAGACCTTGTGTATGGCTAGACTTTGACCTTCTGAGCATGTGGACAGGCCCAACAGTTTAGTATGCTATCAACAGGTACAAATCACAGCTGCCCCAGAAGTGGAGTGGTGTGATTAAACTGGTCACATATCAGTTTTCAGCAGAGGACAGACATTTCCTTTGTTAAATAATCTTCATTACAAAGTTTATGATCTGCATTCTAATAATAATTTTGTGGATTTCAGTCCAAACTGTCTCCTCTGTTTAAGTTTTCATGTTTTGTGTTACTATACCTCCATCTTCATTTATCCAGTAGAGAAACAGATTCATTGTTCCAACTTCAGTTATTTGCTGATCTTCTCCATAAAGCCATAAAACCTGCTGGCAGCCTAACTCCAGGGCTTCTTGCTGAGCATAAATAGAAGAACCATAATTCCTTCCAGAAACAAAAAGAGCAAATAGTTATGAGTATCTGGTTGGGAATTTTTCATTTCTATGTAAGGTTTCATGCACATCTACCTTATGAGCAAATGCTCTGCATAATCACTGCTTGTCCCTGGAATATTTTCATTGGAAGTACTCTACCAGTGTTTTACTACATCATTTGCATCTAAAACCCAGAAAACTTTGAAGGGCTAAACAGCATCAACAGTTCAAGCATATTCATCCCAACTGTCTTAAGAATACCTTGTTCCATTTTCTGGACATTCTGATCACTGCAATTACTCACCTTAGGAAAGCACTGATCTTTATTCAGCAGTTGCCATCCTGGACAGAGAGCAATTCTCATCCAGCTTATGGTTTTAAAAAAAAAAGGCAAACCAAAACCATCTACCTATGTCAGATGAACACATGGGTCATACATGTCAGATCAACCTCTTGGAACACAAAAATCACCAGAGATGAGTAGTTTATTTCCTAGTAAAAGATATTCACAGAACCAGTAGCTTCTGGAGTTGTCAATGGCCTTTGATGAATTCCACATCCTTGAGGAGCAACTGTTTTCCTAAAATGCTGCCTACAGAGTGAACTTGACTGAATAATACGTGTTTTGTTCATTCCAGCCAAGTCCTAAGCAGCTTCACTCTACAAGTCAAATACTTTGACATTAACAACTATGTTTCTGCCTAACTAGTGCTTTGGCCTAGTTCAGCTGAAAACCAACAGACTACAGAATGCAGATAATTGTGTCATACTTTCCCTTAAACACCCATACTCCCCTGGCTAACTGCAGATTGCTTGTCAGGACAGTCTGCCAAAAAGGTCAGCAGTCAATGCTGCTCACAGCCCATTTGGCAGCAGGCTGCTATACTCAATATTGCATCACAAAAGTGATATCTTTAGTCCAGTTCCTCAGCTTGACATGCTGCAAAATTGCCTCTGCAAATAATCCACTTGGCTGTAAAATCCAAACAAAAACACACAACTGAATTGTATAAATAATATTTGCAATTTTGAAATCTTTGTTACTGTATATTGTTTAACTGCTACATTTAATACCTGTACTTCAGCTGGATTAGATACTTCACTAAAAACCAAATCTTCTCTGTGAGCTATGTAGAAGGTACAGAATTGTTTTCTTACCCTCCCAGTTTGCAATCGCCTGTTCCTCCTTTCCAGGCTCTTACGTACTTAGGATCTGCCCACAAGGATATTGGATTAAAGCTTCCACTTGCAAAGTAAGGGCCTACAGGGCTCAGTATGACATACAGTAGGGCTTTAGTTGGCTTCTTCACTCCAAGGGAGGGCTGAAAATAAGGAATACAAACAAACCAATAGTTACTGGTACACTTCACTCCAAACATCAGATGCTGCACAATTAGCTTTTAGCTTTTTTAGCTGCATTAGTGATGAAAATTAGCCAATGCCACTTAGAACTGGCAGTGGAAGAGGAGTGCTGGCTCTGTGAATGGCTGTGTGACAAGCTGAAGTGGTTTACCTGCTGGAAATGGTTCTCACAACAGCATAGGAAATAACTTGGAATGTATCACTTCCCCCCCGCCCCTTCTCTCTGAGAAATGGCTTCTCACACTTCAAGTTATAATCACCAACACTGTAAGGTGAAAATTCTGGAACTGGCTGAAGTCTGAATCCTGTGATAGGAGACTCTGCTTAACTACATGATTCTTTGAAAAGCTCAGGACTGATCACAGAATCACAGCACAACTGAGGTTGGAAGGTACCTCATTGTGGAAAGGCCAGATGGGTTGGCTAACCTGAAAAAAATTCCAAAAACAAAACCAGGAGGAGTGGAGTTCCTTCCATCTCAGAATCTCTAACTAGTTTACAAGCATTAAATCAATGGAGTCCTAGAACATACACGTGAAATGTATAATGCCCACATATAGTAACTACTTACAAATGTGAATACTGCAGAAGAGTAACTTGCCTAGTTGGGAACCACAGATTCCTTGCCCTATGGTCTAACATTATCAGTTTTTCTCTTGCACTGCTAAAAAAAACAACCCTTAAAAGTTTAATTTAAAATAAACTCTATGTTTCTAATTCTCTTGATAAGTACTACAGGCTTGATGCACACCTACATGAAACTCAGAGAACACACTAATATTTAATTGAAAAAGAGCCTCTTATAAGGTTAATTGTATCTAAGTTTAAAAATAAATTGGCACAAGGACTTTTTCTTAGTTCTGCTAAAAGTCTCTCTCAGAAAAGCCATCTTAATTTACCGGGTAGAGTCTTCCAAAATCCCCACAATAAAGTCAGGATAAAGATATGAGATGAAACAACAAAATCTACACAGCAAATTTCTATTCCTTCACATTTGCTCCGAATTACCAGTATTTGAAAGGCATATATTAGCATGTCACAAATAACTACCTTTTTAGTACAAAACCAAAGTTAATCTAAATTTTGCTCTTACCACTCAGAATCAGTTCACTTTCTGTGAGCTGAATCAATGTGTCCACTAGATGGTGGTGTGGTCAACATAAAGTTGTGAAGTAGAGCTACAGGTGACTAATGCAAAAGGAAAAACATAAAACCAATTTGCCTCCCAACTGTAATATTGTTGTCTAGTGACTATGCCATATTTCCCTTTATGGATGGAGGCTTTTGCCTCGTGCTTAAATACACAAAAGTTAAGAGGGGAAAAAAAGTGTTTCACACCTCAGTTCCAATTAAGGTAGGACGGATATACAGGCTGGCAGTAGTTGAGTATGGGACCCACTCCTTTTCCACTTCCACAAGCTTCCGGATGCACTCTAACAACTCATGCTGGTCAAAACACTGTGAAAGAAAAGGAAAGGGAGAAATACAGTCTAAACACTCTCTGGGGTTTATGGATCCATATGCTAAGGGAAACACTTCATAAGGTTATGTAACAGTAATAGTCCATAGACTATTTCCTTGAGTTCATTTCTTACAGAATTTCAGATCCCACAGTCTTTGCCACTGTGTCTTTTTATACAGTATCATGAATGCCATCCTTCTGCTATGCAGTATTCTTTCTGAGAGGGTAAAAAGGAGCCACAGTAGATGAAGAGAACTCCCTGTGCAACCAACATCTTAACTTTAGCCTGCTGCTACGGCACCATCACCACCTCTTCTGCAGAAGAGTGCTTTGGGTTATAACACCAAGTGCCCCATGAAGTATCCCAGTTTTACAAAGTTGTAAAGTTCTTACAGTAATAAAGTTCATAAAAAGTGTAGGAGTAAATTTATTGGCTGGTACACAACTGCTAAAAGCAGTGTTAAGTGGCTAGCATGGCTAAAAATGAAGGCACACAGAGACTGAAGAACTTAACTGAAGTGAAAAGAAGAAAAAGAACATTAGTGTCATAATAATTTAACTAGCTGTCTGCATGGCAATACCTGCAGAACAGCATTCACTCATCAGAAATAGACTGTGTACACCTGAGGCAGTAGGGAAACAACAAAGAAAGTAAAAACACTGTTGTAATTCAAAAGAAAAATGTTTTCAAGTAGTTCCCTTCACTGGTTATTCAGGTGTTAGTGTTTAATAAATACTACACTACTGTAAGGTTTCAGGGAACTGCACTCTGAAAATGAAAATACACTCCGAGTCAAGAAGCACTAAGATGCTGTGGCTACATACTGGCAGAGTTGCTCGTCTTGCTGATCTTGCCATCCTGTCCATGTTGAGAGTGGGCCGGAACAGGCGGATTTTGCCATCTACTCCTCGGTAAGCCTTCATTCCTTCGAACAGCTACCAGGCAAGAAAGGAGATAAAAGATATCAAATACTAACTGTTGTATGTTAGGTGCAAAATCACAATATGCTCTTTTGAAAGAAAAGAACTTCATTTCCTGCTCACAGTTCTCAAAGTATAATTGCTAACTAGTTAATCCTGGCAAGACCCTCCTGTGAGGTAGTATTATGAAGTCTGTATTACAAAGACAACCTGACTATGCTTCAGATCTATCTTCCTCTGTCAGGGGACTTAAATGATAACCATTTTTTTCATAATTTTGTTACAGCAATTAAAATTTGTAGCATGTGTTTGACAACTATTCCCTCATATACTGACTGATACCTAAGGCTGAGCCAAAACAGTATTCTCCCTTAGAGAAAAGATCTACAGAATTTAGTTATACATGTTAATCATTTTTAGGGCTCTGTCCAAAACACTTTTCTGTAGGAAGCATGAAATAAGGAAATTAAGGGAACTCTGCTGCATTTATTGCTGTAATTGTAGCAAAATTTGGGCCACTACTTTCCTGCATATACTCTCATGGTGTGGAAGGAGGTTTAGATAGCATGAGGGATAGATGCATCAGCCTCACACTGGAGGACAAACACATGAAAATGTTTTATCTATATTTTACAGGAAATTTAGTCATAATTACCCCATCAAACTGCAAAATCTGGATGACTGGTGTTCACAATCAATTTATCAGATAGCCTTATCAATGTCCTCTCAGCAGGATGCTATACAGCATCTCCTAATCACAGCAAAAACATATGCCCACAAAATATCCCAAGTTATTTTCAGTTAGATTGGTAATTTCTAGTTATAGACAGAAAACATATATAAGCACACATTAATGTATATACATATATAGGTATTATTTAGATTAAGTATTAAAGGATCACACAGAATCACAGAATTTTCAGGGTTGGAAGGGACCTTAAAAAACATCTAGTTCTAATCCCCCTACCATGGGCTGGGACACCTCCCACTAGATCAGGTTTCTCAGAGCCCCATCCAGCCTGGCCTTAAAAACTTCCAGGGATGGGGCTTCCACCACCTCTCTGGGCAACCTGTTCCAGTGTCTCACCACCCTCATGGTGAAGAACATCTTTCTAACGTCTAATCTAAATCTACCCTCCTCTAGTTTGTATCCATTCCCCCTAGTCCTATGACTCACTACCTGACATCCTAAAAAGTCCCTCACTAGCTTTCTTGTAGGCCCCCTTCAGACACTGGAAGGACACAGTAAGGTCTCCTCAGAGCCTTCTCTTCTCGAGACTGAATAACCCCAACTCTCTCAGCCTGCTTTTAGACACACTTCTAGACAAGAGTTCAGATTTTTAGAATTTATTTTCTAAAGCCTTTCTTTGTAAATTAAACTTCAGTTTAAGTTCTATGAATTTAACTACAGCATTGCTGTCAGTCTCCTCAGGCTTCTTCACCTGACTGTTCCAAAACAAATGACTGGACATACATTCTTGGAGGTTGGAAGTCTAGATATGCAGAGGGGTTTTATTTGAAAAAAACCAAAACAAACAAACCAACCCCTGTATTTGTGTCTAAGCAATTTTAGTAGAATGCTCAAGCTTTCATAATTATTAAAGTCTATAACATTTTGCCATAAGGACCAGTGAAATACAATGTTTAGGAAGTCTTTGTGTAGTCTCATGGCAGAGCTAGGTCCTTCCACATGACAAATTTTAATTGGGTTGTAACTGGGTTGTAGGAATACTGGTAATTTTCCTTAGGCTACATGCCAACTATGTAGCAGAACCAGAATTAGAACCCAGAATTTCTGCCTTCAAAATGTATACTACTCCTATAGCAATTTCAACCTTATAAAAAGCTTCGTACACAGCTTTGAAAAAGAAACTGTTCCTAGGATAGGGATTGTAGCATGAGGAATAAACTCTAACAAAAGATGCCATAGTTGATGATATGGTTGATACTCTGATATTATTTTTCTTGGGCCAGTTATTAATATCACATTCCTGTATTGCTACTTTATCATATAACAGTTTTCCCCCCACCCTTCTCCCAAACATATTCACAGGACTTTTAATGAGAGGGAAGAGGAAGGAATGTTACTACTAAGATTTGATCAATGGTTTGAGAGAAGTAGAAGTCACATCATTACTGAAACACAAAGCCTTCTAAATCTTTTTCTTCAAAAATAAATACTTTCAACCTTCCAGGGCTCAGTAAAACCTTTCACTCATTAAAAAGGGAGACAGTGATGTGTTCCAGAAATGCTGAACTTGAATAAAAGCAACTGCGGTGGTTGCCTGATTGTTGGTTGCTACAGTGGTATGCAAACATTATCTTACATGTATATGTCACAGGATCTGGAGTTAGCAGATCCAGACTATCACACCGTAACATGGAAGGCAAGGAAAAAGGGGAGGGAATGCCAGATTCATCATTTTTATTATACCCACTGTGTATTCATTGAGCCACAGCATTGGCACCAGATTCTCCTCTGTCTGTCCTCTTGGCTAGAGGAAACGTGATGCAATAAGGGTGAAAGAATTAAAAAAAAATGGAAAAAAAAAGAGCATATTCATATTAGCAATGATTTCAGACTGGGCCAGAGGCCAAGCATTAAAGCAATATGCTACTAAGAGTGAAATATAGATATGGGACTCCAGCGTGGTTTCTTACTTCTCGGGCAGATCAAGAGCTGCAGCTTTTGTCACAGTGGCCTGTTGTAATTTACATAGGACCTTTGGAGGCTTGGTAACTAGATGGGAAAAAAAATAGCAACAAAACATGGTGAAGGCAGGAGCACGGTGACAGCAAGCAGGGGAAAGCTTGATCCTTTCCTTATACTACTGTGGAAAGAAAAAAAACAACCCAAAGAAATAAAAGAAGCACAAGTAACTCCACTAACTTCAGTGGAGACACTCCCACCTTCCATTTCAGGATACGTGACCTACTGAGGCTCTCACACAGATGTGAGTATAGCCAAAGCTGCTCTGGAGACACAAAAGGCAGCTTTAGGAAGTAAGCAGCTAAGCACGAAAACTGTTAACCACGCTGGTTTCCGACTTAACATTTCACTTTCCAAAGTTCCTTTCTTTGTATTTCTCTGCTTAAACACACTTGTATATGCTGAATGCATCAGATTTAGTTTGGAGCTCTCCAGACTTGTTCAGAGTTGCAAACAAGCATCTCTCTAGTCTGCCCTTCAATCTAAGCTAGGAACCTTTAAAACAGCTTAAAACAGTTTTCACAAAGTGCATGTTCAGCCTACAAACAAAAACTACTCTTGGAATCTCCCATGGTCTTATCCAATGCTTCATTAAGTTACATCAGAGACTGTAACTGGACTGATCCACCATCAGTGAGACAGAATGCTTTCTCGAATTTGTCACCACACAAGAAAGGGCTCACCTTCACTAGGTCAGAAAGTTAAGCGAGCTGAAATCCACAAGCCGAAGTTGCTTCTGAGTTATACTAACATAAACATAACCCTGTTGCAAATAATGGAATTATTCTGGAAGAACATCAGTTAACAAAACAACATGTAACTCAATACTAATAAACTTCAGACAGTAAGAGTCCTTGTAGTACAAAGCTATGGCTTCAAGAGCTAATGAAATGAAATAACAGTTTCCAAATCAATCCAGTACTCACTTCTATAGCATAATGCAGAGATGAGGAGGCTGGATGCAATGAAAGGTTCTCAAGAGGCTTTATGTAAGGCTTCTCCCATCCTGAAGCCAAAGACCATTCAATTGTCAGCATATTATCGGTGAACACAGTTCCAAATACTAAACCACTGGGATCTGGTTTTTCCTTGAAAGTCATAGCTGGGGTGATAATCAAGTCTGAAGCCTGAAGGAAAAACAAGACAAACATGAAGAGTATAAAAATAATTAAGTCATACTAATTTAAAACTGATTCTGCATCAGTGAACATGAAAAAATGTAGTATTTTGTCTGTGGGGTGATTTAATGACAGAATGGTTAAGTGTGGTTAACCTTTAAGTAGCTGGCAAAGTAGTCATACTGTGTATTCACACAGTGCTGCTTATACCAGAAGTAGGTAGCATATTTTAATATGTGGAAGTGGAAGAAGCAGTACAAGATGTAAAACCAGAAAATTAGCAGATAAAAATTTCTTGGACACTTAGATTAACACATCTATACAAGTTCCAGAAACACCCAACTGTTGTACCTCAGAACATAAGCTGATCATCAGAAATTAATCCCTCTCACAACTAAGTAGATAGGTTATGCTGATTTTCCTTTAATGCATAAAACCAGTGTGAGAGGTGAGAGTCAGCAGATTACTTGGTTGCACTAGTTTGTTAACAAACCATAACTAGATGCAGAAATGCAGCATAGTTGTTTGTAATGGTTTTGGCTGACAAAGAGTTTATTTTCTTTATAGTAGCTCATATGTGTGAATGATCCTAAGCAGGGGAAGAGGGAAAGCAGGATCTCTTGCACATCAGTCTCCTGCTATATACAGACATGGGCTAAACAAATAGAGAGGACTATCAAGTGGGCAGAGTCTTGATCCACCCTCCCCGTTCTCTTCCTATGCCATCTCAGCATTTAAACTGTGCTGGTCAGAAGCAAGGAAGAACTCAACAAATAATTGTATCCAAAGCTCTATTTTCCTTTCTAATATGACTCAGAAAGCATCAACCCTTATTACAGACCCCCCCAAATGAAATCTTAAGTCCTCTATGTTGGGTACATACAGAATAGACTGGAACATCGGTAGTTCAAACTATTGTTGCAATCACTTGCATATGCACTAAAAAGATGGGTCTGCAAGAGGTATCACTGACTTTGACTTCTCAGACTCAACACGTATTTTACAAAATGAGAAAAAAATCAGTCCCAAGCTTTTGAAAAAGAACACATGCATTCCTGTCTCTGTAAAAAAACTGATTTTCAAGATATCTTTAATGAACAATGGCATATTTTAGATTGGTTGACTTTGGGTTAGTTGTTGGGTTGTTTTTTTTGTCTTAATGGCTTAGACGTGAAATTAACTTAGAGCTGCAGCACATGAATAGCTAAAAGCTTGTTTCAAACTACCTGCAATTATAAGGCTTGTCTAGATATTACAGTGCATTAGAGTGGTTGAACTAATACATAATCTGATGAAACAACAATTACTCTTCTTAACTCTTTACAGTACCCTTTATCCTGGAGTGAATGCTCCACTGGGAAAAGCATTACTTAATGATGTCCTGAAAATAAAGATGAATTTTACCTGACAACCTCTTATCATGCACTTTGGAAAAAATGATATAACAAAAGAGTGTGGATCATAATAAAAGCCACAAAGAAGTGTTTGCAATTATCCCCAATACCAGACTCGGCTCAGGAAAACACTTATGCAGGAGTAGGATGTCAGTGGGGCTTAACTGAGAATGTAGAACACAGTTTATCCCTGGTTTTATTGCTGGAGAATCACAGCTTCTAAAAAACTCATACTGCAAGTGTTATCAACAGCTTTCCCTGAAATCAAGGCTTCTGTCTCATCTCAGGTAATTTTCATTGTATCTTCACAATAAATTGGCCTGGGGACCAGAATTATCACAAGGAGTCTCATCTCCTAGAACTCCCAGTATGCTGATTTCTGCTTTTATGCCTCAGTCTGCTACTCCCTCAGTTTTGGTAGCACAACTAGCTTAACAAAAATGTTAAGCTCACTGGGGCTAACAAATATGTTTTACTTAAAAGGATGGGGAAGGATTTTAACCTGGCTTTTCTCACATGTCCACAAACACACGTAGAAGGAGCAGCAAGCTGCAGCCACAAGTGAAGAAACATAGTCACTCAGGAGCATCTGATCTTTCTTTGACCCAGTTTCGCCACCAACGATATGTATCTCCAGATTTGGAGATCTGGGTTTCAAGAAAGCCTTTGACAGAGTCTCTGTCGTGACAGTTTAATAAAACTATGCTGATCAAACACAAGCACACTGTTATGCTCTAATACAAAGAGGGTCCCAGATCCAGAGGTACTCTTATGCTGGCTCATTATAGATAAGAGGTGGGCCAAGCACTCACTCCTGCAAATTCAATAAAATGGGTACCCCTCTGTGAAGGGCAGGCACACAACAGTGACTATGGCTCAGAGCAGTAGCCCACACTGTTTAGCTCTCAGCACCAAGGATTGAGGACTTTCTGTAGTCACTAACATATCACTGGACTGGATTTCAGGTTGAGTCTTTTGAGGGCAGAAAGCTTAGAGGTGGGTAGCTATGATGCTTATCCAGAAAAGAGGCAGTTTCTGGACCACAGAGCTTCTTAGAGCTGCACACAGAACAAGGAGCCCATCTGGTAATTCTTGCCTCCTACAGCATTTAGGGAAACCAGCTTTCATAAGGCAAATACCTGACTTAGTAATATCAGGTACAACACTTGACCCATAATGCTTCCTTCAAACAGCAATGGCAACATCCTGCAGAAGACCTCAAATATTGACTAAACAACACATACTAGTAGAGCAATAATCACTAAGCAGGTAAAAAGCGGTTTTCCTGATCCTTATAATCCTGTTAAGTTCTCAGGAGATGCATTTAAGATTTTTTTTTTACCACTACTATTTAAGATCCTTTCTTAAGGCTCTACCCCTTATTCGTTCTAGTGCATTATTCTTCAAGCAGTGAGTAGTGCAAGTTAACAGTGCAAAATCACCCGAATCTTCCAGAATCCCAATGCTTTTTATGTCAAGACACCATCAAGCACTGTAATACTTTCAATATTTTTTTTTTCCATGAAGGAGCATGCGGGGGGTGAGGGGGCATTTCAGAACCCATCCTTGGAGTATTGTCTCCTACAGTGTGGTCTGCAGCATGAATATTTCCAGCATCCTCAACTTCTTCCAGGTTCCTGAGAAATAAGACTCCCTACACAACACCTCACCTGGCCCACAGACCCTTTTGGCTTAACTTGCCCCAAAGTCCTGTTCCAGCATTTTGTTGTGCTGTTCAAGCAGCAGCAGGAAGAGGAAAATCAAATACTCAGAAGAATCCACAGTAAGAAAGCAGAGCCAGGCCAGGTGGCTATTACCAGGAGTGGTGATCAATGCCTATTACTGTAGTATTACTCATTACCTTTCTAAATAGCAATTTATTTCTTTCCTTTGTCAACATTCCCCCAGCCCTGAAAGCAACATATTAAGGATACATGACGGATTGGCATTAACACCTATCTAGATCTCAGCTGTTTGTACTGCCAATACAAAGGGCAATTTTCCACTAGGTTTGTGTTTTGCTTGCTTTATTTATCAACGTGCTTTCAAGCACCTTCTTACACTGCTGTCTAATAAAACCATTAAACTGGAAAGAAAACCAGTAAATGCAGGAACCAAAAGGATAAGGGAGATATCATCTATTGAGTGCAGCTATTTGGCCCCATGGCAAACTCTCCATGTCGCAGCAGTACAGGATGTGCCTAAATCCCAGCCCAGGGTACACTGGTAGGAAATTGGAAGAACTAGATCGCCCTTCCTATGGTAAGCAAAAGGGAGTAGCAGGGAAGTCAGCTGGATACTGCTCATTTTCAGGGCTTATACAGCAACACTAGATGTACAAACAGACCCTGTCTTGAGCAGATGCACTTTCTTTAATAGCCCCTCATCTAAAAAGCGCCTGCTGATTCCAATGTGATTTCTTCCAGAGCAAGGCTTTACCCAGCCCAAGTAAAGAAGATACATTGTGACCTCCTGAAACTAAAATTCATTATTTGATCAAAACAGATTTTGTCAATTATGAGCTAGGTCAAATTAAAAGTGACATGCTGGTCAGTGTCAATTTTAACCAAAGCTGTAGAAAGACATTTTGGTGCCCCTAGCTAAGATGTCAGTTTAATGCTTATTCTACCCAGCCTTTGTAATAACCTTAAGTGGATTTGGAGCTGACAGCAGCCTCTGGCCAGAACTGTTACTCTCATTACTACATTCCTACTTTCTTACCCTAGAGAACTGTCTCAGGTAGATGCAAATATCAGGTATCTATTTTGTCCTACTCTTTTATCAAGTTTTGCCAAGGCCTTCCCAAACGATCCTTGGCTGCTGTTATTTTCACTGTACTGAAACTACTAGACCATAAGCAGTAGGTTGAGAAGCTGTTACAGCTGTAACTCATTTGACATACCCAACTTTTCTAAACACTGAGCTGGGCAAAGTTTCTATCACTTACTTGAATTAAAACAGAACTGGCAGCCTCAGCTGTAAAATAGCTTACAAGTTACCTAACTATAACAACAAGTTTCAGCAGAGATCCTCAAAACATTAACATCTATTCAGTGAGACTGACTAATCTATTCTGATGAATTAAGTAACCTCCAGAACTTCTGGTCAAGGTGATTCATTCAAGGTCACAAAGCAACTGCAATTATTATTTTTTATTACTTACACTGACTTTGTAAGCAGATCCTAGGAAAAGTCAAGGCCTTCTGATGCAATAAGAGACACAGAAGCATAAGCAAAATTAATATACTTGTTTTGCCCTTGCACTTGTGAACAGTAAAATGTGGTTGCAGTAGCAGAGCAAACTTGGAGAAGGTGAGAGATTGCAAAGAGCATGAGGAGCTACTATAAAGGGGAAAGGTAACAAATGTAGCTACAGGAGTTGGAGAGAATAAAGCTGGGACTGGACAGAATGAATTTGAGGGTGACTGAGCACTAGAAAAAGCTGCCTGTTGTGGATCTCCTTCTCTGGAACCTTTCAAAACCTGCCTGGACATGTTCCTGTGCAACCTGATCTAGACAAACCTGTTTTAGCAGGGGGGGGCTGGTCTAGGTGATCCCCACAGGTCCCTTCAAACCCCCAGCATTTTATGATTCTGTGATTTTGAGGAGAGCTCCAGGGATGAGGAGGTTGTTTTCCTGCCTTTCAGTCCTTATGGCTGTGGCGCTCTCATCATTACTTTTGGGCCCTCTCCTGCACATATATTTCTATTTCAGGAAGCCATTCTTTCTGATGAAGCAGCTACTTTTAACCTAAAAGATCTTCTGCCTTACTCTACTGAACCTGAAGCCCCTCCTAATATGACAGACTGGCAAGATGATGTTTGCACTTTGTGGGGAACTAGGCTGAAAATACTAATTAGGCTGAAGAAGGTGGCTTGTTAATTCACCTTTGGAAGCTGAAACCCTCTATTCTCTTAAACAAGTTCTTTTGGTCTTGCAGCCAACAAGCAGGCTACCGCCTTCCCCTGTAACTCATTCAGCTCCATCATTTTCCAGATGTTGAGCTTCAAGTGGCAGAGAATTTCTTCCTGACCTGAGCAGTGATCTTAGCCAGCTGGAGAAGCTAATCCATTAGATATTCCAGTGCAGCAGCCTCACACACCAGAGTTCAAGCTACTAAATGTTGCACATAATTGCTCCTGTAGAGCAGCAACTACTATCAGCTCACAGAGAATTTCAACCTGATTCAGGAAGAGACTTTACCACATGGGACTGCTTCTGTAGGCAGATGTCAGGAATCATACTTAACAGCTACCACTGCACACACACAAAAGGCTTGTGCCAAACCATTGCCAAATTCTGAGAGGAATCAGGGATGACATATCAAATCCACCCATCAGTGTCATCAGACAGCAGCATTGCTAGGCTATAGCAATAGGTTATAGAGGCTGTGTGTGGTGTTACAGCAGCTGGTACTCTTCTCCTCCATTGGGACAAATTAAGCCATCGCCTGTTCTAAACTCTGTCTTAGAAATGTTGATTACTGTTCCAGTAGATTAAACCAACTGCAATCTCGTCTTGCATGTGTTATTTTTGTCTAGATTGACTTACCTCTCAGCTCTATCCACTAATCACTGACACCAGCAGCATCTACTTGAGTAAAAAAGAGATTTACATCCTACAGGCCTTGGGTAAGCCAAGGCCTGTGGTTTTGTTTCTTTTCCCATCCCCACCTTCTTTGGAAAAGACTGCTAGTTTTCTAGGGCAGGAGAGACCATCATTTTCCATTTAGGGCTAAGCCCAGTACGGTTCTGATCACATTAATAAAGTCTGTAGTAGAAACAGTAAGAACAAGAAGAGTTCAGTCAACTCAAAACAGTGTTAGACAGAGTTAAATGAATTCTTAGAAATCTATTGCCAGCTAGTAAGTATAAAAAGTAATAATAATGTAAGCTCTCCTATAATCCCTTTACGATCATTACTATTTGAAATTTATAGCAGAGCCTGAGGCTTGAGAATGGAATACATGCCAAGATATAAGGAGATTTCAGCAGAAAGCAAGCCTTAACTTTCCTGCTATTAAAAAAAAAAAAGAAACCGAAATCTAACACCTTCTGCAACCCAGGGAGAATATCCAGAAATCTTTCAACATAAAGATTCCTTGAGAGTTCATCTGAAAATAGGTTAGCACATGCAATAGGACTGGGTCCTGGAATCACTGCATCAGGCTGACTGTACACTGGGTAATAAACCACAGAACAAGTGACAAAGCAAAAGGGAGACAAGGCTCTGAATCACTTGTGAATCAATCATGGAAACAACAGAAAATATAGCTGGAAGGACTTTGTCTAGTCCATCCTCTGCAAGCCATCTAACCTAAACTAGTCATAACATATTTATCAAACCAAAGAACAAGCTTCTGCTACACTCTGTAAGCAATGGGAAGAGAGGAGAAGGGCGCAACATACTATTGCTGTCTTCAGCCTTTTCCCTGACTTTATCGATGCTCCAGCTTTGATGTAGGAATGTTTGATTTGGAGCAGTAGGCAGGGGAGTAAACCTGCTCTGACAAGACAATGGGTAAGTGGTTGGAATTGACGTAAACTTCTTGCCTTAGAGAATGAAAAGGACACCCAGGGCAGCAGCACAGCTGAAAATGCAGTCTGAAGCTCCCAAAATGCACCTGAAGGGAAATAAAGATGTTGGAAAGCTACCATCCATATACACTGTAGAGAAAGCATTGAAGAAACCAACTTTGCCCTACAAAACACTCAAGCACATGGATAATGCATAATGTCATTGATTTCAGTGACATTAACTATTCTGTGTGTTACAGAATTGTTGCCCTGCATTATTTCCCACTGATTTGATCCAAAGCCCATTGAAGTTAATCAAGACACCTTCCTCCATCTTTGTAGGAATGTGGATTATAAGGGAGGCAAAACTACACGAATTTTTAAAGCCTCATCCATTTCTACTGCTTCAGGAAAATTAAATGGGCTAGTAATGGTTTTAAGGGTGTTTGGTTTGTTGTTTTCTGTCCCTTACTCATTAGCCTGTCCTTCACTGACACAAGTTTCAGAAAATATCTATTTTCACATTTAAGAAAGATGGAGAAATAGGGTTCCTACAGATGCCAAGGAAATCTTCTATTTGATATAAAGGGAATCTTAAGGAAATCATCTATTTGATTTTAATGGGATCTACTTCCTCCAATCAAGGTAATGGTATTTTCAGATCTATGAAAAAAATCCTCTAGCATCTCACCTATTAAAGAATTATATAAAATATTTCAAATATGACTACCACTTTAAAATATAAACCAACAAGATGCTGATAAGGATATTAAACAAATGAACAAAAACTGGACACATTATTGCATTCTGGTTCTATAAACTCTGTTTGCTAATAGCTATTCCAGTTAATTAAGTGGAGTGAATCAGGAATCGTGAATAGGGAGGAAGTATGAGCAGGATTTAATGCAGTCACTGCACTGGGCTGAAAACCACACTGCTGTAGCTCACTATTACTGCTGGTGAAGCTAGCCATATAAAAATTCTCTTTGGTCATGCAACTTCACGTCTGCGATGCAAGTATATCTTGGATTTTGATTAGAAAGAAGCAACTCCATATAGGGAAATACAGACTGCAAATATATAACAGCCCAACTCCTTGTACAGAAAGTCCTCTCACAGACTCATCCTCAAACATTTCCATACATTCAAAACTAAGACTATTCTTCACTAATGGAACACATTAACTAATTACCCTACTCTTATTATTCACTATTAGTATATGCTGCTGCTTCTCAAAATTCCTGACAGCTTGGTTAATGCCATTCCTGATGCTGTGCTGCTCCTTGCCTCACAACCACTATATTTCTGCACTGTAGCATAAACACCATGTTCCATTTTTAGAGAGAGTTTGCCTGGGAGAAGGTTTGAGCCTAACACAAGCTGAGGGCTCAGGCTAGCCTGTGACACCAAACTGGGATAGAGAGATCTGTGACATTTCACCAGTACCACATTTGTTATAGTACAGGACCATAGCATTTTAGATGAACACAAAGCTTATCAATTTGGTCAAGAAAGTAAAAAAAAAAAAAAAAAGGTATTTACGTTTCAGCTTTTCTAAGAAAAGTAGCCATACTGAAGGAAGAAATGAATTGCAAATCTAAGTATCAGACAAACAAGTAAGAAATATTTCGTTAAGTAGCCTGGCCAGTCACAAACACATTGTGTGGAATAGCCAAGAATAGAATCATAATCTCACATCTCCAAGTCCTGAGCAGTTGCAATTAAATCTTCTTACCCTGATTTTAATAAGCTTGCAGACATGCAGGGAAGTGGATTCATGGAATGAAGGCATTCAGAATTTATCATTTCATATGGAGTTTTAAAAACTTTGGGGAATGTAAAATGCTTTTATAGTACAGTCTTTTACACAGAGGTTACAGTAATAACTTCAAACATTCATTTATCCACATCTGCCTTTTTCTCTTATTCCATCTCCCCTTGACACTGGTAAACAGAAGGTAAACTTACAAACTGCCATGAATTTCAGTGTTTGCTCTGCCACTGAAACTGCCACATTTTGCCAATTCATTCCATTCAGTACTTTCCTAGAAACAGGGACTCTTCCAGCTCTCTATGCTGTTAGTTCATGAGAGTTAGGATATAGAGACAATTTCAAAAACAAGCAGACAGACTAAGCACTCTTCCTAAATTGTAGTTCCTATTCAGGTGTGTTCAGCAAAGAAAACATTTAATATCAAACCTGGGGATTTAATATTACAATGACACTAAAAAATTCTTAGAAATAAGTATGGACACTATGGATTTTACAAGTTTTGGAGACAGATAGTTTCCTTTGAGAATCACTGGTTCACCGAAGACCTGAATTTTAAATGCAATTCTTCACCTTGGAAAAAAACAAAAGCCAGAAAAATTACACAAGTCAAATTGAATTTCCAAAATTCTAGTACAATTTCTGTGCTTTTACAGACATCAACTATATCCTAAGTTCCTACTTAACAAGAAGATAAAGCATCACTTTCTTTGTGCTATAAATCAGTTCAGCCAAACTGTCCCTGGCTGTTTTTCCTAGCATCTTCCTTTTATCTTGGTTGAAAGCTCATGTTATTTGCCAAAGCCAATTAGCTTTATTTGCAAATCCTGCAGCTTCAGATAATGGGACAGTCAGTTCCTCTACTACAGGTTAGAAAACCTGTTTGCTAAAAGCCTGCAACTATTTGAAGTATATTACCCATCTGAAGAGAAACACAGAGCTAATTGCCACAAAGCTAAAACTGAAGAGAGCTGCCACAGATCGCAAACATCACATTATAGATGGGTTTCTGATGGCACCAGAAACCTACTTGCAGACTGTTGAGAAATCATCCCTTAGCACATCATGGGAGAGTGATGGTGAATTAGTTTCACACTACTACGAACTTCTTGTTGCTCAGCAGCTTTTTTTGGCTACTATGACCTTGAAGTAGTGATACTACTGTGATAACAAGCTTGATTCAGAAACACTGATGTACCATGTAGACTCATTAGCAATACTAAGCTGCATTAGTGCATCCTCCACCTGTGCATGCAGCTTCCATGGTCTCCTTCAGGAAAGCCACTTTCTCCTAGCAACTATCAACCACTGAAACATTCATTAACATGGACCTATTAGGCAAAAACTGTGTGCTATTTCATAGCATTACTGCATGTTAAAAAGAACCCAAAACCCCAAATAAAACAAACAACACACATGTATAAAAACAAAACTGCTCATGCAATACTTGATTCAACATTCCAAAATACATTCAGTGGTACAGAGGATGTCTACATCTTCCATTACTGGTTTCATACTCTGCTCCTGAGATCTGATGCTGACAACTGACAAAAACTACAAGGATAAACTCTGAGGTTATTATCACAAATCACAGCCAGTTATTTAAATAAATAAATATATGCATACAACATATGGAGGAGAGAGGGAGGGAGGAAGATTTCACTCTAGTGGAAGGAGCTTGGTAGATAAATCCTGGAGCTTAGACATTTTATACAATACAGGAAACTCTAGCATAATCACAATTTCCTTCAACTTTTCTTATCTACTCCAAGATAACTGACCATGTGTCAACTCTAAATGCAATACATTAAATGTATTGTAAAGCACAGACCTGTGATTTTTAACTGCAGAAGTGAGTCAAGTTAAGGTAGTTCAGTAGCAGTTAAAATTAACGAAGTGCTAATTCTGACTTCTTGACAGAAGAGAAGCCCCTGAGAATCTAAAACAGCAAGCAGGTAGCAGAGAGGCTTAATATTTGCTACAAGCTTTAGGTAGCATTCATTCCTTCCCTTCCAGTCTATAGGGAATCTCTGAGTCCACCTGTCCAAGTCAGGCCGAACAAACAGTAAAATTCAAAGTTTACCCCACCTAAAAAGCACAGCACTGCATTGTTAGAAGAAATGTCCTCAGAGGGCTAATCTGGCATTCAAACATTGGGCATCATCCATTTTAAACAATCTGTTTTATGTAAGCATGAAACAAAACCATACCCTGTTTACTACATTCCCACAATCTTGGCTTACTTAGTTTTCTGGCACAAAATTGCAGCTTTCTTCAGCACAGTCAGTCCCCAACTTGATTCCTTTGAAAAATTACTAGCTATAGTTTCTGAAATTGTAAATGTAATCATTTTCCACAGAAACGTTTGTGAAGTTTCATAGACTGAATCCAGGCTATTTTATTTGTCATTTATTGGAATTATTTTTTCCTTAGTTTTCAAGATTTTCTTTTTAATTTGACAATGAAGGTAAAGAGACTGCAAGTAATTATTACAATGCATGACTGCAATGAGTACCTGTATTCCCATCATAACTTTCATACACACACACCCCACAGCACAATATTTACTAAAATACTGTACCCCTTTCTGGTGACTGCAGCTGATCTTCAGAAGTAGAGCCATAAGGCAGGAATAGACTTACAAATTACACTTCAGCCTCACCCAGCTGTTTTTTTCCAAGTATTTATTCCCCTTACGACCATCTGTCTCACCTGCTAAAATACTCTTCCCCTCACACAGATCCTCCACTACAATGGTATGCTATTCTGGCTGACATAACAAATGTTGATGGAAAGGAAACTGGATTAAATCCATCTTTGTGCCGCCCAATATTTGGGCCTTCAGTAAGGCACCTGCTTGACTGCCAGTATAATGAAATCTGCCTTAAATCTGCTTTAGGTTATGTCCAGTTCACCTACAAACCAAACACTATCACAGTTTGTTGCCACTCTACCTTCCTCGGCACTACATACATCAGTGAGTGGAAGGAAACATTACAGTGTGGTTACAAAAGTCTCTCCTCTCTTTAAAGCAAATTTTTGTTTCTAAATATACTATCACACTCTACTGAATGAATCTACTGAAATCTAGCTTGTCTTTTTATTAAGGGTGAATTCACAAAATAACTCTGCACTGCATACTTGTGAATTCTTGGGGTTTCAAAACTGGTTGCATGCCTGGTTTTGTCAACATTTTCCAAATTGGACCTTCTGGCTGAAAAGTCATCCTAAATCTTCTTTCTTGGGCAGAACTGCCAGAAAGACACAATGCAAAGAAATGAGGAAGAGAAGAACTGGGAAGGGCTGAGAACGAGCATGTTGCTACATGGTAAAATTCTGTAGTCACAGACTCTCAAGAATTCTTTGCTGTTTTCAATGAGATCAGCATCAGAATAAATCTTACCAAGTCGTCAAACACGTTTTTGGCAGCATTTATTTTCCATATCTGTTCAAAGCCTGGCAACCAAAAGGGAAATAACTACTTAAGCATAATTCAGAAGACCACACAGTAGTAACACTGCCCAGATATATCAGGAAGAGCATGACAGTTACAAAGTGTATCATTTTAGTTTCATCTCATGTACTGCTGACAATAGTCAGCAATAACAGGAAGGGAATGGCTGAAAAAACACTTTCTTCTGGGTACTATTTTTAAACAACTGCAAATTGTAAAGCAGTGAAAAAGAGGAAAGAATTACAGATGTGTGACATAAGGAATAAAGGCAAGAGAAGTATAAAAGAGAGGCAGAAAACAGGGAATGAGGACAGAAGGTAGAACTCCAAGGAGTGGATAGGCTTTACATTTCCAACAGAAAATGGAAAGTTGACATCTGTGTCCATATAGTGTTTGAAATAAGCACTCAGTTACTAGCACTGCATTCAGGAAGAAGGCAGAGGAGAAGAATGGTATCTTAACTGAGCTGAATTCTAAGCATAAGATTAAAATAAAACCGAAAGAAAACAGAGGGATTCAATTTCATGTCAGTTCCTGGCAGCTGCTCAGTATTCCTCATTATCACAGCCCCCTTTGCTTGTTGAGTGCCAATAATGCAGAGTTATGATGCGGTTTGAAGTCCTTGTGAGATCCTTAGCTCTACAACTTTGAGATCAGATGCAAAAACCTACTTTTGAACACAATTCACAATGCCAGAGTTTAATAAATCAGAGTGATATATAGAGTTTGTCTGGAAAAATCTTATTTCTATTGCCTTTGAAGTAGATTAGAGTTAAAAAATTCACCTGTATCACACTAATTTTTGCCTAATTATTAACCCTTTATCTATTATCTGAAACTATAATAAAGTTCTTCTTGTAGCATTCTCAGTTTCTACATTTAAACTATTTTCAGCAAATGCAACTTACTATTTACATAATTATTTACAGTATTATGGTGTTCAAGCTTGTCAATAGCTATGAACACCTGCACAACAATCACTAACATGTTACAGATGCTTTCTGGCACCACCTACTCAAATGCTTCAGACACCCATCTTTTAATAAACAACATACCTTGAAAGATTCCATCATATGCTTTGTTGTTTCTCCTGAACATCCTCCAGCTGTGCACTCATTCTGACAGCCCTAGAAGAAATAAAAACAGAGGAAATCAAACTCAATGCACATTGCAGGAAAGTTGATACACTTCCATTTAATTTTTTTAGGGACAGATTGTATTGAGTGATCAGACTTCATCATGAGTAAATACATAAAAAAAGAACCTTCTGGTAGTTTCTTAGCACAACCTTCCACCTCCTGTGTGTTTAGTTTTACTTCAGTTGCATTATTTTGCAGAATGGTATTTCAAGGTTTTATAGGAGAGAAAACATTTTAGATTAGATTATAGCTCTGAAGCATGGAAGGGTATGGACAACATCACAAGCCTTTTCCTTCAAAGCTGAATAAATATTTGCTTTTGCCTTTTTCAGAGAAGTCTGACTGGGCAGAACAGAAGAAAAAGAGAAAGAACTGGTTCTGTTAAATCCTCAATTAAACAAAGACAGTGATAAGGAGCGCCCATCTATGGAAATATATAATCAGAATATTTTGAATTATCTGCTATATTGAACTTAAGGGTTCTGCCACTGACTACACTACAAAGAAACAGAAAGAAATCATTTCAACAGAAGAATAACACAGACAGGTGCAAGCCATGTACTTAAAAGCAAGATCTCTAAGAGAAAAGCCCTAGCAGGAGTCTGCACTGGCTGCTCACCACTTGGTGGCTGCCTTTCATCCTGATACCTCTGAGCCTTGCTGCATCTTGGGTGGGAAATCCCATCCCAGGTGGGAAAGCCCCAGGTCAAAGTTATAATCCCCCTAAAGGAAAGAGGTGCACAGGAAATCCTACATGGTCAGTCTGTGAGATCCCTGCCCCAAGCTCTTTAGCCAGGGAACAGCCCTGATCCAACCAGGAGGGCTTCATGTATGGTGGCTGGCAGTGCCAGGGAGACAACAGCCACCACAGACCTGCAGCAGCTACCAAATATGGCTCATAGGCTGTGAAGCATGACACACACAAGGCAAATAACATGATTCCCCCCCGGCTCTTTTTGCAAGTCTTGGGGATACAGTAGAGGAGAAAGGAAAAAAAAAAAAATAAGGCAAAGAAAGCGATATGTTCAGTGGACCGTTAACAGATAGCAGTCTTGCTACCAACAAAAGAAAAAGCAAACTTCCATTCACAGCAGATCTCACTTCCTCTACCCTCCCCCTCAACGCCCCAGGGAGGCCATAACATCCCTCCTGCCTTTTCTCACCATCAGCTTTAACCCTTCTGTACCTCTACAGTAACACATGCAATCACACCTACAGGCTCCTTCCTCCTTCCTATAAACTAAAGGAGGATCTGCTGAGAGAAATGACAAGTCTCTTTACAATGTACCAATATGCTTTACCTTAAAACCTTATTAAAAATACATTGTATTTGCCTTAAAGCTTAGGGAGTTTTAATCCAGAGACAAGACTTTTTTGAAACAGCATTTAATAGCATTCAGTGTCAGACCCTAGCAGAACTAAAGTGTTACCCAAACTGACGGGCAGTCCAAACTAAGCACTGTATAATAGGTCTTTGCTTTTCCTGTAATTCTTCAAATACTTCCAAATTCAGTGGTAAAATTCCAGAAGGCCTTCATGACGCCATTGGTTTATAACAGTTAAAACATTCTGCTGATGAATTAAGCCAGCTAATTTTTCTTTGTGTTTCTGTGAATTGGGATGGAGAGCATGCTGGTTACCAGCTATGAGGATGGTAACTGCCAGCTGTGGAGCAAGAATTACTCAAGAAACATCAGCTCCATTGCTGGCTTTTATCTAATATCTAGTATGCAAAGTTGGACTTTCTAATAATAATTACTGGTGACAGCAAATACTTAGAAACAATCATTATGTTTCAGTTTCTTCCCATATCTGATTTATAAAGTTGCTCTAAAGCAAGTGTTGGCTTCAACAGAGAGAAGACCCAAGCTAGATATAGTTTAATGTCCTTTCATGATCATTCAAAAGATACAAAACTTGAATGTGAATTCCAAGTGTGGACCACCTACTGGAACAGCTTATAGGGGCTCAATTGTGTTACCCTTCAGTTCAAAGTTCCCACTGAACTCAACAAAGCCAGGAGTCTTTATTTTGGGCTTGTGCCATGGGGCCAATCCTGTTCTCCATGAGGTCATTGTGTTTTATATATTTGACTCGCTTTTAAAGCAAGCAGCTAACTGCCTTTGTTAACTGCACTGAGATTAAATTGAGTTAATCCCTCAGCACTAGAAAGATATACCACAATTACTTTGTAATCGATGGAGTCATATTTTAATGGCACCGTAGCTTTTAAATCTGAAACATGTTGTTAAATGCAATAGGGAAAATTACTCCCTGGTTTAGTGCCAACATTGCCAAGGGAGACATGCCAAGCATAATTTGCCCTTTGTTTTTAATACTATGGTAGATTTAAAACTGCATCCATTAAAACACTGATGTTATCCTCAAGATACATTTGAGCCACTGAGTCAACCTCTCCTCAAAAGTCACTCCAGTCTGTATCAAGTTGCTATGCAATTACACAAGCACATCAGTATTTCCTATGTTATAGTATAGAGCTAACAGCATTTTCTTTATGGTATATGTAACTGCTTTTTCTAAATTGGAAATAGGACAGTATTTCCCTGTTGTTTAACAACTCTTCTCAACACTGGGAAACAAAATTTTCCCTAGTGGAAGGCAAGAGTAAAGAAATAAATCATAAAATAATTTCTACAGAGTTCACACTTCCATCTAGGAAAAATCATACTGGCCACTTGTTAAAATCCTTAAGTCATCTTCTTGGTTTTAACAGTACTTGCTTATCCAATTTAGCCCACAGACAGCTCTGATGTCTCCACTCTGAGTGAGAATGCCATCAACAGCACCAATGCCCTGATTAGAGCACTATCAGTGATATGGAATATCTGAAAACCCAGTTTCATGATAACAAAATAATTTTAGACAGTGCTTTGCTGGCTGCTCACGGAGCATGAGAACCTAAAGCAGCAAATAAGCCACAAATACACAGCTACGACTGCATATAGTTCCTTCTACTGAGGCAACTCTGTCTCCACCTTTGCAGAGAAACTTAAAACCAAGACTATCTTGTAGCAGTCATCAGGCCCCAGCAAAGATGGAGTGAAGAGTTTCCTCTCAGTCAGAAGTCATATGAAAAACAGGTTTCAATTAATACAGTCATTTCTGAGGCATTTCTCCAAGTTAAAACAGTATCTTACGGCTTTTTCTCATGCTCACTTCTGGCTACTAAGAGTCTAAGAAGTATTTCATGTTCTAATGGAAGGATAATGAAATCAGAATACTTATCTCGGAATCTAGCAGATCAATAAATTCAGTATCGGACTTATACTATGATACTGCCTACAGACAAGCCAAATAGGTGTGTGATGACAGCTATTTGGCATTCAAAGCCATAGAAATCTGAGTTGCCTTTCTGTTCCACATATAGAGATCAACATGCACACGTGTACTGCTGCAGTCCTATAAAACACTTCCACGATTTCAAAACTGTTTCCATCTTCCCCTAGGAAATGTTAATACAGTTTGGCAGCCACGCCACATAAAAGATGAATCTGCAGAAAAAAATAGTAATGATGTTCACACTTTAAAACAAAAACGAATACAATGCACCAGCTGTCAGAGTGAGAGAGAGATTCTGAATATTGCTGCAGGGCCAAGACATATAATACTATTTTTAATATCAACTAAATGATATTTACTTAACAACATTTATGAAAGACTTGCAGAACTTAGGAAGCTCATTTATGGTATCTAACAGCCAGGCTTGTGTACCTCAGCTGTGATGGGAGTAGTTGCATGATATCAAAATATTTTAATACTGTCATTATATTGCATGTACATGAACATACACATATGTAAGCATTACCATGTAAGTGTCATCAAGCACATTCATTGGGCTGGGTCATTTACACAATAGCATGACATGCCTTACCCACACAACTTCTTTGAAATCTACTCTTTTCAAAATGAAGACAAAGGGACCAGACTGATTCTGAAACTGCATTTCTAATCATTTATCAGGCCAAACAGAGATTGTTGAATATCTTTGTTAAGTTAGAGCACCCTCCACCTATTGGCTTGCCAGTCTTCAAGAATGAATATAAAGAGCATGTAAAGCACAAATCCTAGAGTAGCTCCAATGATAAACCTCAATAATGCATATCAGCACAGGAGAAAACAAAACAAAAAAAACCCAAACCAAAACCAATTTTTTTTTTTTTAAAAAAGGCAGAAATAAATAGAGAGAAGGGAAAAAAAGAGAACAATTTGGCGCACAGTTTTTGTGAAAGCATCAGGGTTTAGAACATAGGAGAGTTTCTTTATCTAAGGAAGCTACACTGCACAAAGGAGGTTCTGCAGAGGGACCTCAACAAATTAAGAGCACTGGGCAACCATCAGCTGCATGAACCAAGGCCCAAGGCAAGTGGGGATGGGGCAACCCCAGATGTATTTACAGACTGGGGAACGAGAGGCTGGAGAGAAGTGCTGTGGAAAGGCAGCTGGGGGTCCTGGTCAACGGCAGATTGAACGTGAGTCAACAGTGTGCCCTGGCAGCCAGGAGGGCAAACCAGGTCCTGGGGTGCATTAAGAACAGCATTGCTAGCTAGTCAAGGGAGGTGATTATCCTGCTCTGCTCTGCACTGGTGCGGCCATACCTTGAGTACTGTGTGCAGTTTTGGGCATCACAATAGAAGAAAGATATCAAGCTATTAGGGAGCATCCAGAGGAGGGCTACAAAGACAGTGAAGGGTCTGGAGAAGAAGTCTTATGAGGAGCAGCTGAGGTCATTCGGTTTGTTTATCCTGGAGGAGACTGAGGAGAAACCTCATTGCTGTCTTCACCAGGAGAAGCAGAGGGGCAGCCACTGATCTCTTCACTCTCATGGACAGTGACAGGACTAGAGGAAATAGTATGAAGTTGAGTCAGGGGAGGTTCAGGTTAGGTATCAGAAAAAGGTTTTTCACCCAGAGGGTGGCTGGGCTCTGGAACAGCCTCCCCAGGGAAGTGGTCACAGCACCAAGCCTGACAGAGTTCAAGAAGCGTTTGGACAAAACTCTCAGGCACATGGTGTGATTCTTGGGGTGTCCTGCGCAGGACCAGGAATTGGACTCGAAGATCCTTGTGGGTCCCTTCCAGCTCAGAATATTCTGTGATTCTGTGGAAGTAAGGATTATCACTAAATTAGTCCAAAAGACTGTTCAGGCACTTATCTTGTGGCTTAAGCATTTTGTCTGGTTAAATTTAAATCAAATTAAGTAGTTTTTTTAAGTAGAGCTGTGACTTACACTCATACAACTTAAAAGTCTAAACTGTGATCCTTCCCCACTGAAAAATACTGAAGGCCCACCACCAGCCCCATCTAGTACAGGACATAAAGTAGCTGTACATTTATGTATGAATAAAAGTATCCCTTTATTCAATAGTTGGTTCTGTCTTAACATATTTCCTGCACAAGTGTGTACAATCCTTCTCCCTATTTTCTTTACAGAAATAGGCGAGTACTCTAAAGAAATCTTCTTGAATGACCTCCAAATGCCATGTGCTTTAACCTTGGTTTCTAAGCACAATGCTAAAACTGTTCTGGTTTTTTTTCCCTTCCTATGAATCTTGTTGTTGCTCTGTCACTCACCAGTGCATTTCATCTCTCCTTACCCTCTTGCTCAGTTTACTGACTCTTCCCTTCTAATGGAGGAAAACAACCTCCTACTATTAGGGGAATAGGCAGATGACCTAATGGAGCTTTTCCATCTCTTACTCCAATGAACAGTGCCTCTAAGTGCCTCTTTTGTTGTTTTGTTTGTCTGCTCCAGCATTAATTAGGTTTTTAACAAGTGCATTGTTTGCTAGAATGGCATAAAGAAAAACATGTTAAAGCAACCAGCTGGATCTAGTTGACCTATAAATTCATCTCCCTGTTTTCTAACTGGATAGTGTCTCATGGCTATGTGATATGGTTGCTGCTCAGTTCTCATTGATATATCATTTACAGGTGACAAGAAAGAATATAAACATAAACAGAAATGTTATTACATACTTTCCCCTATCACTGTAAAAAGCTTTGCTGTTTAACCACAAGGAAGCTTGTGTTCACAACACTTTCCCCTACATTTCTCTTTGCTCATGTACTCTATAACACCAAGTACTAAATCAGCATTTTAAAATTTTATAGTGAAGTTAACCAGAGCTGTGGGATGCATTTTTAACTGCACCGTTACAACAGCAAAGATAAGCCAAAGAATACTAAAAATTATTCTGCTTATTTTCCTCAGAGATTCAGTTACACTGGCTACACTGGCTGTATTTTTTATCCTGAGAGCGCTGCAGAGGTAAAGCACAGATCTGATTTAAAGATGCATAAGATACAGCATTCAATTTATTTGTGAAATTCCCTGATGGTGGTAAATACACACTGATCTTTCAGCTGATGACCAAGGCAAGTGGCTTGATGCAATTACCAAATGATAATGTGAATAACATGAATGTGTACACAGCAGAAACAAATAAAATCATTGTCTGAAGAGTTACTGAGGGTTTGGAACTGGAAGCAGACAATTTAGTATGGGAAACTAAAGCTTCTGCAGTTTGTAAATAAATCATTGTAGACGCCTAAGAAAAAAAAACACCACACCAAAACCAAACCATAGCACAGACAGTGAGGGATTCCAAAATGAGAACTGGCATGCTTAAAGAAAAGATCTAGCAGACAAAAAACAGTATTTAAGGAAACACTCCTGTTTGCAAGATCCCTCGTAACTACAGTGGAACCAGAAGAAATGCAGGGTCAGATCTGAATCACTGGCCTGTATAAGGGGTCATTTGTAGCTATTCTCAGAGTGCTTAGACCGTGTCCCATTTGAGTCCATTTTGTACTGGAATAAAGGTTTACATAAGACTCTGAGCAATGATGAATCACATGCTGAAAACAAAAGCTCTGGAGGGGAAAAAAAAAAAAAGCTTTCGGAGAAGAAAGGCGTTACTTTTTGCACTACAAGTCCTGTATACAGTCCCACTAGAAATTATAAAACTAATTTACAGAGCTGCCTCCTGAGTAACATTAAGTACAATAAAACATAACACAACTGTGCATGTGGTTGCTGGTCTGTAAAGGGCAGACATATGCTGGTTTGGTATCACATCTAGCCCTGATAACTTTGCATGGCTTATTTAATTCATCACTTAATATCAAATGCCACTGGTGCAAAAGCCTAAGAAACGTGACTTTCTGTACTGCACTAAGCTGTTAGTACAGCTAATGCCTGTTTCCTGCTTCCCGAGAGAGATGAAGCTGATAAAGTACGGCAGCAGCTATCTAACTTAGGGATCTGAATGCACTTGATACTGTAGATACAGTCTGCCTGACTAGTCAGAGGAGTACTCTTTATAAACATGCTCCTCCACTATGTCGGTCTTTTCAAATGGTTGAGCGTGGTCCATGTATTTTACTTGCAGGCAGACTGCATACACTTTGATATCTGTTCTGCCTGGACATTTGGTCACAACAGTACAGAAGGACCCAGACCTGAGCTTTCAAGGCTTACAGTGGATTGAGTGATCTATTAGGTCTGTTCAAATGGGTGATGCAAGCCAGGCTAGAAAAACAAAAAACCAAACAACCCACAAAACACAAACAAACAAAACTAAGACAGCAAGCTTTGTCAAAAGGTGTTGAAAATACTGTGCTTTCTCTTGAATTCTGATGGTGGGCTGGTCTGTATGATGTTTGCAGTATTTTATTCTTTGTCCCAGATAGAGAAATGAAACCATTGTATATAAGCTTTAAACAAATCTCACTGTCATACCTGGAAGCCTTAAAAATGGATACTGGCTCTACAGTCACAACACCTAAGAGAAGGAAGGTTAGAAATATATACCTCTCCCACAGACAGGAAATTTAGGCATACATTGTGCCATTGGCATACCTCACACTGGCTGGCAGTTGCTTCAAAGAATTCACTGGAAGGTGGACAGGTGCCAAAATAGGGCATGCAGGACTCTGCAGAAACGAAATCTATAGCTCCTCTTTCTTATAGAGGAAGACCCATCAGATCCACCGCAGTTCTTCTTAAGAAGAACGAGTGTAAATAGCTGATGTGGTTTTGGCTGTGTACTCTGCAGCTATGTCCCATGCAAGCTTCTTGCGTAACAGCACACAGGTGATGGCTGCAGAAGACCTGCCTATACTAGCTCTGGTAAATTTTAACCCTGGCATAATTTGTTTGAAGTCATAGGAGATCTCTCCCTTGCTTTTACTAAAACCTAACTTACGTCCTTGTGATGTGTCTTTTGCTGTGAGTTCAAACACTGCCTTAATTTGATGTAATTGGACACAATTCAACAACACAGAAAGGAAGTTGAAGCTTTCCTCTTGAGGTAAAGGGCACTAGGAACAGAGCTAACCCACAGGGAAAATTCTTAGAACCTGCTTGAAGACAGCACCTATAATGTTCTTTGGGTTCTTGTTCAAATTAAGAACAAATTACAGAGAAGGAACATAGCTGCATGAAAGACATCCAGCTCAGAACATGCTAGGAACTTTTTGCTTTACAGTCTTTATGAGTTTCAGTGGGTGCAACAAAAGGTAGTAAGCATAATCCAAGTATATGCAAATAATCCTGTGGACGTTTACTAACAAGACAAGAAAAACAGAGCACAACTACAGTACAGTGTCACACATTACTACCTTGAATGTGAAAAAACACTAAGGTAACATCCACAAGACAGTGTTTTTCTTGATGATGTCTGCTCAAGAGAGGTACAATATTTTGAACTAATGACAAAGCCAGACACTCTACCTATTTAGTGTTAATTCAACTGTGTAACAACTCTAAGACAGGAAAAAAATCACACATTATAACATTCAAAGATTTCAGAGTTTCATTAAAGTTACACTATGTGTCCTTTCTAAATACCCTGTGAGTAAGCCCTTCATCTGAAATCCCCTATCATTTGTTACAGTGCCCAGAGCAAACTGGATTCTGCCCAGGGAATGCGAGAGCAAAATAGCACTCAGCACATTAAAAGCAGGCTTGAAAAAGTATGGTCACAGATGAGGTATTTGTAGAGGTGTCAGAACTAAGCATCCAAAGCACTGAGAGGCCCTTTGCCAAAATTATAGCATGGTAAAAGGTCATCACATATCAAGAGTGATACAGTCTCTATCAGAAAAGAGACAACTTTGAAATACTAAGAAATGGCACTAGTAATGAAGATAACAAACAAGTAATGTAGGATTGTCCTTTTACAGTTCAACATCTGTATCAACGACCAAACAGCTCTGCTCAGTTCAATAAATCTAAATTGACAAATGACTTATTTATAACATCCCCATGAGCTAAGGGTTTTGCCCAGCTTCAACTCACATGAATAGATCTTAAAAGAGTTTACAATAGGATCTGATTTGTTCACTGTTGAAATCCAGTTCACCTGAAAGTAGCAGGACAGAACATGAATTTTATATGTGTCTCAATAAATATTTTGCCTAATTGGCATGATGAAAACATTGCTAGCTACAGCAAACCACTTAAAAGAAGATCCAAAAGGAAACAATTGTAAGTGGAGCATTTTCATCTCAGTGGAGAAACAGAAAGGAATGCTGATGTAATTGAACCTCTGTCTCCAGATGTCAAGAAGGGAATCAGTCTGTAAATGCCAAAAATCATCTCTGAAAAGGTGCTGAAAGGCAAAGGGTAATATTAAAAAATGAAGCTATTCTTATGGTACAGACACTAGTCAATATGAATAAAACAGACTACAGACTTGTCTTTGTATTCTATAAAGCACTGTGTAATACTGAGACAAACTCTGGGCCATGGGCTGAGCCACAGCACAGGACCAGACTTAGGAAAAAAAAAGCACAGTTGTGTTAGAAGGATATATATAAAGAAGAAAAACCAAACTGAACCAAATACAGTCAAATAACTCAGTGGACTTCCTTTATGGTTGCAGAAACAAAATACTTCCTGGAATGGGAAACTTTATTTCATTTGTCTCCCAAACTGCACGTCTGTTCCTAACAACAGTTAATCCAGTTTAAAACAGTCTGCAATTTAGTTCCTATGCACATATAGAATCATAGAACAGTTACAGCTGGAAGAGACCTTGAAGATCATCGAGTCCAGCCTTTGTCCTAGCCCTATCAACTTGCTAAATGATGTCCCCCAACACAACATCCACCTGTCTCTTAAACACCTCCAGGGATGGGGACTCAACCAACTCCCTGGGCAGCCTGTTCCAATGGCTNCCAGAGGCCATAAACTCTCTTTTTTTCCCCTTACCTTCGGCATATGTCCCTATTCAGCCAGGTTGGTCTTCCGTGCTGCCGACTTTTCTTAAGGCACATAGGGATGGCCGGTTCCTGTGCCCTTAAGATTTCCTTCCTAAGTAATGTCCAGCCTTCCTGGACTCCTATGCCCTTCAAAACTGATTCCCAAGGGATTCTATTCAGTAATCTTTCAAACATATATATAAATAGGACATATAAACCTATACATAGGTTACAGCCTATCTGACCACCATACCTGCTTAAAAGAAAAAAAGTCAAATTACATACTCATGGAGGATAAATGCCTCAAATATAGAAGCATGTGAATACAATATGGGTTTTTTTTATGCTGTATGCATGCATTTATATGTGCAGCTGTACAGCTGTGGCAAAAACTGTAGCTGTGTAGCCACTGTATGCTATAAAACCCTATGCTGCAGTTACCAACTAATTTTGTACAAGGAATACACTTGGCTCACATTACACTTTGATACTAGTACACAGCTATTTATTTTTTACAGCTTTCACATACTAGTGAATTCAATTTGAATTATTTTCTTCTATCAAATTAAACCAAGGATACAGCTTATGGACTAGTTTAGCAAGATACCAACTGCTGTTAAATCTACCTGATAATTCTGCAATCTTCTTTCTTACCTATGAAGTTGCAGGAGATTTCAATACTTGGTTTCCATGGTAAAAAATTCAGAATATCCACTGGATCACACAATGCTAAGGCCTGTCAGTAACAATCAGCACAATAGGTGGACAAGGCAAGACTGAAGAACCCAGAGGCACAATTCATTTCTTATACATAATATTCCTTTAAACAGGCCAGAAAGACAGAGTTGAGTTGGGCTGGCAATGCTTCAAGGAGAAAGGGAGGATTGTGACTAAAAGCAGGAAATTATGAGGGATAAGATGAAGGGATAAGATGCTGTAATAGTGCTTACTGGTACCTTTATAAATTTATTGGATTTTTGTGTAAGCATTGTGATAATCAAATGGTAATTTTCTGCACCTTTGATACATGCTTTACAAATACTGAGTGACAGCCATAACCCTGAAGAGCTTACAGTCTGAACAGATGAGGCAAATAAAAGGGTTAAAGGGCTCAGACAGAACTGACTTGCCCAAGGCTACAACACTTAAAAGAGAAAAGGTGTACTTTTACTGCTGAAGATACTGCTTCATGTTGCCTTCTCTATAGTAAAAATACAAAGTAGACCTAGGTCTTGTGCAGGTGAGAAGAACCTAACAAGATGTCAGCACTGCTTTGAACAAATAGGCAGGCATGTCTATGGCTTGCCTGCTACTTTGATGCTACCAGAGTATCACTGCCAGGTGTAGGATAACACCCCCGGAGACTGGGGTCATGCTCTCTTTCCTAAGCACACAATAGGCACATCAAAAGCGATACAAACCATGATAGTCTGTCTCACTCCTTGACATGCTTGCATTCAGTCACTAAGCAGTCTGGCTGGGAGCACCTACTTGGGTATTTTCCCCAAGCAGTTTCAGATCAGTTTTCTGCCACTCTCCAGTTGCAGAAAGTGCAAATGGGACTAACTAAAGCCTCCTGAGGTGCCTCCAGAGCACTCACCCATTCTAGCCCCACCATCATCAGTAGCACCTGCACCACTGCTGACTCACTCAGGTGAAAGCAACGCTGATAGGACCTAGGATGGGAAGGGTTTAACACCTCATCAGTGTTAGAGAGGACCTGGGAAGACATCTGCCAGTCACATATCTGTTGTACCCGTATTCTGTCTGTTATAGTTACCCAAGAAGAGCAAACATCTCACTCTTGTTTTGGCTCAGCTGTTAACTTTGGTGTTAGGCTGCAGCTGTGAAGTTCACAGCCAGCCCAGCACTGACCTTCAAATCCCAAGAATTATTCTTAGTACAGCTGTTCCACAGGGTATAAGGTTGCTGTAGTGTTCCCTCAATCTAATCAAAAAGCACCCATGCTATCTCCATGCCCTTTGTCTTGACAAGGAAGATCTCTCTTTAATCCCCAGATCAGCCTCACTAAGCAAAAGAACATAAACATGACATTCATAAAAGCGTAGTTCCCACCGATGCTCATCTCTCACATTAGTGTTCACTACCTACACCTCCTTTTCCATTATTTAGTTATTTCTGAAGCTACTCAAAACCTTTATATAAATGTTGTTGGATTTTACCTATAGTCTATTTTAGTGAAATAGCAGACACAAGACCTATAATCAACTCTTAGGCATAAAAAGGCACGATGCGTTCCAGGAGAACATACGCTTTGTGGTTTCTTTCTTTTTAATCATTAAGCGTCCCACGTTACAAATAAATAGTGAGAAATTCTCTTCAGAGGAAGCCACACACCTTCCCCCTCCCCCCTCCTTTTCTCCCTCCCGACTCGCTCTTTTCCACACACGATGTCTGTGATGAAAGAACATGGAAAGAGGTAGAATCACACACATCCTGCTTCTGAATCTCGAACAGTAAATCTCCTGGGGTTACAAATCTCTTTCGTAAGCCACAAATAACAAATAAAAGCATTGAAATCTCTAAATACAAATCATTAAAACCCCGTTTGCCAAGAAAAAGTCCCTCTGCTGCTCCGCATCCCTCGAAGGATGGACGAAGAGATTTTGGCAGGAAATCCTCTCCGCTTACCTCGATCATGCTGGCAAACGGGGGGTACCTCCCTGCCGCGGCTGAGCGGGCTCTTGGCGGGCCGCCGCTCTTTTCGGGCAGCGCTCGGGCTGAATCCCCGCGGATCCCGGAGCACCAGGGTGCGGCTCCGGCTCGGGTAAGCGGCGGCTGCGTGGGCTCAGGGCCGGCCGAGCCGCCTGCGGGGGCTGCTGCTGCTGCTGGTGCTACTACTACTACCGCTGCCGCTTGCGGGCTCCGATTGCATCAGCGGGGGAGGGCGGCGCGCACGGCGGCCGCCGCCGGGGAAAGCGGCGAGGGGCTGCAGACCGCCCCGCCTCGCCTGGCCGCTCCTCACGGGCACGCACACCTCCCGCCTCGCCCTTGCCCTCGCTCACGAGAAGTACCGGCAGCGCCCCAGCCGGGTACGAGGCTGGGGGGAGCTAACCCTCCGCCCGCGCCTACCCTCAGGGGCAGGTTAGCTCGCAGGGTCAGACATGGTGCGTGGCTCGTCCCTAAAATGGCCCCACATCATGTGCTGAGCCTACCAATTGAGGGACAATTAAATGCTTTCCCTGTATTTACACTGACGATAACACGTTCTTCTTACCCCTCTCAACCAGCATTCAGAAAGTCATCATTTTCCGTCTCTGAATCATTTCCTCCTTCTCCCGTCCAAGCTCTCTGACACATCAAACACCTCGCCCTGTACCCATCCCACTGCTACTAAGCCCTTCAGCAATCCTATCGCAAGGCAGCCTTTTCCCAGGCTTCCTGCCTCCCACCACTACGTGCACAACTTGTACTAATTTCTCCAGCACTGGCAACTAACACAGCAGAGGCCACACAACCCATTTTATGTAGAGCTAGCTGGGATTGCCAGATGTTTCACAATGGGGCTCTGCGTTCCTCCCCCTGCTAACCAGTGCCTAGTCCATACCGAAGCCCATGCAGCAACACCTCCACCTCTCTTCATACCTCAGCTGGCCATCCTGCAGCCAGCTGGCATATACTGCTATATCTGATTTCTCTAAGTAGGTGACCAGCACGTGAAGACAAAAGAATAAACATGAGAGGCAGGTCTACTCTGTTCTATTACTGCTGCTGCCAGCAAAACCAGGTAGTAGTACAACAAAATTGTGAATTTTTAAGAGAAAAATCACAGTGTAACCACAGTGTGAGGTTTACAATGTGATTAACCTTAAAATCAGTGAAGATGAAGGTAAGTCTTTTCCTTCTTTACTACTGTTTTTGTAAATGTTTCTCCTTGTGATGTGCCTGAGAATAGTTGCAGAAAGTTGTTTCATCTCAATGCTACTGTCAAGTGTCAGGTTGTGCTTTGCAAGATATACATGAATTATTCTCTCTTGTACAGTGCAAGAGATTGGTTACATAAACATAAGTGAATCTCTTTTCCTGCAACTCTTCAGCCAGTGTTATTTAATGCAATTAGAAAAATGTGGATTCCAAAGAAGCACAGGTAAATGATGCTATACCCCAAATGAAAGTTCATGTAAATTAGTGATGTTTTAGTGGCTATTTAGGAGAGAAGAAAGATGGAGTGAAAAACAAGAGGTAGAGAAGGCAGCAAAGAAACATCAGACAAAATTAATCATCAGTGAACTACTACTACTCAGTGCTCAGGAGAGCAATTCAATCCATTTACAACGAATAATCTTCAGATTATAACCACAACCTAAGACCTAGCCATAATGGGTCAAGCCAAAGGTCCATTTAATCCAATACCCTGTCTCTGACAGTTGACAGTAATGATGCCTACAGAAGAGTTACAAGAACAGTATCACCTCGTTGGATCACTTTCCTGGCAAGTTCTTCAAGCTTTGAGCAGTTTGCACCACAGCGGTTTTCTGAAATAGATTCTTTAGGCTTAACAGTTCTTCATGAATTTTTATTTTATTAATTGTACCTTGAACCCATGTAAAATTTGGCATCTACAAGATGTTGTGATAATGAGTTCCACAATTTACAATTTAATTAATTTTGTTTTATTCTGGATTTGCCCCTTGAAAATTTTCTATCATGTTCCCTTCTGATACTTTGAGACTGTAAACGCAAATGAAGATAAACATATTCATCCCTCTATGTCATTTATGATTTTACAGACTACTTTTTTCTTCCAAAGTTCTCTGCATCATGCTCCACCATACAGATGCATTTCAAGTTATCCTCAAACTACTACCAGTATTAAGTAGTAAGGTACAGAGAAGAATCCATAGCCTGGGCATAACTAAGAAACAGGAGAAGGAAAGAAAAGAGAAAAGAAATGTTATATGAACTACAGAAGATTTGTGCAAAGCCAAAACACCAAGTTATCTAAGATACATATTAAAAAGAGATCTTTCCATTGATGGTCAAACTGGCCCTGAACATCCAAGTAAAAATCAGAGAAAGAAGATGCTACAGAAGCTACAGAACTTAACTCAAAACATGCATCTTACTGCAAGTTGCTAAAACCTGAAATTACCATTAGTAAAGTTGTCATACAGACATATTTTTGCAATGTTGGCTTGCATTACCTCAATCTAGTTACCCTTCTTTATGTAGGAAGTTGTCATGTAAGAGACACTGACTTCATCTTTACCTCTACCGATTCAATCAGTTGTATTCATCCATCAATAACAGCATAACTTTTCTGCATTCTGAAGATTCCATTTTCATAAACCAGGCCATTGTTCACTTCTATGCCAGATTTTCCATTAATGCAAAGCATTCTCTGAATGCTTGACAGCACTGTTAAACTTTAGAAGTTTTAATGAGTAAGTTTTTCCACAGATATGAGAGAATTAGGTAACTTACATGCTTTGAGTCCAAAGTGTTGCCACAAGTCCTAGATATTCACAAGGTGAATAGGAGCTGTGACACCTGGGCCTGAGTGGCAGATTATGTTTGTGGAATGGCTACAAAACCCCGTGATTAGTATATTCCATTTGTGCAGAAGCACACAACATTCCTTTTGCTTGCTGTGGGCTCATGGGAGTGGAATTTTTGCAGAAGACCAAAATGTTTTCAATTATGTACATTATCCAAAGCAGAACTGAATAAACTCACGTTTTAGCCACAGAAATATGAGGAACTACTGTTGGGAAAATCAAGAGGCTCTATGCTATAAAGACAGATGAGAAATTTGAAAGGGGCAGCTTGTAGAATTCTGGAATTATACAAGGAATGGCACTTCCAAAGGTTTCCTCTTATAGCCCTAGTCTGCATAAAGAAGATAGGGTGAATATGGGTAGAAATTAGGTTTTCCAGTTAAGAGAAAGCTGGAATTCTGAGATTTTCTTTTCCTTCTGAAATAGAAGGAAAACTTCCTGTAGTAAGTGTAGGAAAAGCAAGTTTGATTCAATCGAAAGACACCATTTGGACAAAATTCACATTTTGGTTTGACTTGGATCTTTGAAAAACTTCAAAGCTTTTTTGTAATAAAAACCTTTCTGAAATGTATTCTAAAACTACTAAAAAATACTTTTTTCAAAAATGTCAGAATGTTATAGTTTTATCTTTCTGAAATAGTTTGCTTATACTCAGCTCTCATACTAAAACTCAATTCTGCTTAATTTCTGCAATTTAAATAGTTGTACCAATGCACTTTTAGCGTAAAGAAGGAAACATGAACTTTCATCTAAAATATTCTTCAGGGAAAACCTATGACTGATTTCAGTCACAAAATAAACTCTTCAGAACAATTACAAAGGTAATTGCAGGACATGACTTCCATATAGCTGCCTTTCAGAACTAGGAAAACAGTTATGGAAAGTTTATAAAATGAGGGGAAAAAAAAATCTTTGGGTAAGCATCAAGTTGGTGCTGTAGAAATTTCCTAACAGGAAAAAAGTATTACGTAAATATTTTACATATATATATATACACAAAATATTAAGGTAAGAATTTTTATGTTATGTTTTATTTCAAAGAAAAATAGGTCATTTAAAGTCTTGTCATTTTAGGCCACAGCAAAATTATGGGTTTAAAAAAAAGCATGAAACTAGGAATTAATTGTTATGGATGCTAAAGGGCAGGAAGTGTCTGAGCTGGCATCCTCACAAAGAAGTAGGCTGCATAATTACACTCTCAGAAAGAAACAGTAAAAAACAAGTGTTGTGACAGAAGATGAGGAAAGCAGCTACAGAACACCTGACAATGAGGAAAACATGAAGAAAACAGGTGAAAGGAAAAGGCCTGAATGTGTGAGGGTAACTGGAATCAAACAAATACAACACGTCCTGCCGTTTCATTTCCACCCACTCATGGAAACAGCATTTTACATATTCCTCCCAAATAAGCACTTTGTGAATGTGTCACTTATTTCTGCCCTGGGAGGCAAGAAAAACATTACGCTCTGAGAATTAACCAAGAACAGAGTTTGTTTCCCCACATTTCTTCCAGACTTCCATTTTCTGCCTACTTACCTCCTCAGTGGCAGTGAGGCAAGGTGGGAGTATTGCAGGGCCACTTCTCCAGAAGGTTCCAGGCCGCCACACCTGCCTCATCTCTACACTGCCTGCCCTACAGCCCTGCCAGAAAGGGGCCAGCTTTCTTCCTATTGCAGAAAGTAGTGCCCATCACACTTCTGAAGCAAAGCCTTCAAAAGGCATTTGCAATGATCTTAGGTGCAGCACAGATAGGAAAGATGGCATAGGGAGATGATGCAGGAGGCAATAGCAGAGCCCCTCTCAGATGGCTCCATCTGAGGCTTTAGTGCCTGGGCTGCATGGATCATGAGTTCTCGCCAAAATCACCCCACTCCTTCACCTTCTAAGGGATGTGTCATGATTCCTTGCCAGCCCATTTTCTCATCCAAAGTAATTTTCAAGATTTCATAACTGCTAAGTCAATTCTTTTTACCCCACTGAGTCCTGCTTAGAAAAGAGCAGAACATTAGACAAGAAACACTTTGTATTTTGTGCTTCTGTGGTTTTTTGGAGGAAGAGGGTGGTGTGTGTGAAGTAAGCAAGTCAAGGATAATTCTCCACATAAGTTCACAGAACCATTTTGATCACAAAAGACCTTTAATATCATCAAGTCTAACTATGAACCTAACACTGGTAACCTGGGAGATGAGACCAACACCCACCTGGCTACAACCTCCTTGCAGGTAGTTGCAGACAGTGACAAGGTCGAAGGGAGACCTCCTTTCTTCCAGGCCATACAAAACAACCCCAGTTCCCTCAGCTGCTCCTTATAATACTTGTGTCACTCTTCTCTGGATGTGCAAATTTAGACTGTTAATGATAAAAGCCACTCAACCAGGCCACCTGGAAGACTCCTGATGAACAGCTTGGTTTCAATACAAAACCTAAGTTAATATTTAAAGACTTAGTGTGACTTTTTTGGGTGGTGTAAAACATTTTGGGACAAAGAAGCCTTTTGCTTTGAAGTAGCAGGATTACATTTTAGAAATCAATGTGAAATCTTGATTTCTCTGATCTTACTGGAAGAGTACCTGGAGGAGGCAGGGAGGCAGCTGGGCTGTGGCAAGCCCGCTTTCCCAGCCTCTAAAGTATAAACTGGCTGGTTCAAATCCTGCCAGCCAAGGGAGATGCAGAAGTGCAGTGTTTGGGCACAAAGAGCTCTTTATAAACAGCTCAACATCCTCTTCACCTTTTAAGGCCACATTGCAGTTCCCCAGTCTGGATTAAATCAAGCTTAAACACACTCTAGAAGTACACAACAAACCAGCCAGAGATTTCTCAAGAAATTTTCTAGGTACGAACTGTTGGCTCCTTCGGTGGCTGATCTGAAAACAATACAATAAAAATTACCTTTTGTCCAAGTGAAAGATCACCACTTGATCCCCAGCCGCCGGCCCTGCTGGTCTAACTGCCGCGCTGGTACCTCAGGGTTTCTGCTGACCCCCCGGGCCCTTCCCGCCACTCCTTCGCGCGCTTCTTTCTTCTTGCGCCCCCTGGTGGCCGCCGGTTGTCGCGGAAGGGTCTGTTCGGGCCTGAACGAGGTTCAGCGCTAGCCACGGAGAAAAAGAAGGAAAAACAAAGAGGTTTTGGTTTACCAACGTTTTGCCCGTGGTCAGCTGCGTTGTGAATTCGATGGTGCAATGGCCAGTTCTCAGTTAGAAACACCTTGGCTCCTGAATCTTCATGACACCTGCAGCCCAGTGCCAAACAGTAGGTCAAGAGGCTGTTGTTGCCCTTTCAGCGAAATTCCAGTGTGTGGTAAGTCACCCAGGATGAGCTTCCAGCATCATATGGTAAAAGATACTTCAAACCTATATATTTTTATATTAAATCCATTACAGTCCCCAGCAAAGTGGCACCATTACTTCAACGAAAAATGGTATCTGCTAGAAAGTACACAGAAATACACTTCTTTACAGCAAGTGTGCCACCAGACATGCACTTCAGCAGATAAACTGGACACATTAATGACTGGTAAAAATCAAACACGCATTTCCCTAAATAGGTCATAGAATGGCTTGGGTTGGAAGTGACATTAAAGATCATCTAGTTCCAACCCCCCTGCCATGGACAGGGATGCCACCTACTAGACCAGGTAGGTTGCCCAGGGCCCCATCTAATTTGGCCTTAAACACTGCCAGGGATGAGGCATCCACAATGTCTCTGGGCAACCTGTTCCAGAGCCTCACCACCCTCTGAGTGAAATACTTCTTCCTAATAAGTCTTAACATGATTCCAAATTATCACTCATAATGCTTCCTTTAATAATTCCATACAAAATTACTCATCAGTTCTGTCACTTTTTGTAAATTGTTACATATTTGAGGAGGATGTCTCAGCATATAATAATTGTGCTGAAATTAGGCTTGGCAAGGGATTACAGCAGCTGCAGAATCTTTTTGTTGGACTGAGCATGAGATCCCAATGTTCTAAAATATCCTTTAATATGCCAGGACCAATCCTAGAGGAGTAAAGCTTAGAATTAATGGGCCACAAATGCCAAATTTTGATGGGAGTTAGTCTGGTATCGGCATTCTGAAGCATAGAAGTAATAGCCAAAGCAAGCCAGAACAGGGCAGCTAGAGAAATAGGAGTCCAAGGGCTGGCAGTGACATCTGAAGAGACAGCAGAGATACACACATTTGTTTCAGGGATGTGGCCTCTACTTTCCAGTCTGATAAGCAAACCAAAAAAAGGCAACAATAAATGAGTTTGCATCTTGAAATCTGGCAAATAAACAATTTTCAAGTAATCTAATAAAATCTTGCCTTTGACATTTGCAGAGACGATACCTTTCCTTACAAAATTTTTGACACACTGAACTACAGCAGTACCATAGTGGGAGCAATAAAGTCAAAGTATTCCTGCTTAATAAATGGCAACTGTACACCAAAACTAGCTGGCCATGAGCTACATACAGAGTAACATTATACTTCTCACAATTTAACTAGATGTAGATTTTTTTTCCCTTTTCAATTACGAAGTGCCAATTCTTTGGAATTCTTAGAATAGAACCAACTTCTGTAAAATTAGTTGAGAGGCTGAAACCGTAGTTAGTTTTCAGGGAATCAACAAACATATAGCACCAACACAACTCCTCAACAAGCAATTAAAGTCCCTGCTTTGCTGTTCTAGACCCTGTAGGAAAATCCTCAAATGGGCTGCAAGCTTGCAAATCACCACAGAATAGTAAATCTACTTATCAGGCCACTCTCCAGAATAAGAGAGCTCATGCTCATATCCCTGAACTAAACTGAAAGCACAGGGGCTAGAACCTGCTCTAATTTCTAGACATGTGCCCTCTCCTGACATTGCAGTTATTTTCTCAGAAGAGAAGGAGGTAGCTTAAAACTATTTCCCACATACCTAATTTCCACATTTCATTGGGATTTGTTTGAAACTGGAACCTGAATAACTGAAAGGCTGTTTATGTAAAAAGTTTATTCTAAGAAAAAGGAAGTCTTTCCATTTAAGATTAATCAAAGACTATTTACTATAAAAGTCACAATAGTATAAGATAGCCAAGCAGTAACAACATGCACTTCCTAACCTCTGGAACAGAGAACTTGTCAAAATACTTTCTTCAAATACGCACATAAAGAGACACAAAGACCAATTATAGAAAAAGGTACCCATTTATTCAATGTATGACAAGGATATTTACAGTATTCATTTGCTCAGAATAAGATCCATCCTTATGATTTTCAAAGCAGCAATTATAAATCACATTTAAAAGGGGAAATGTTCCAAGCATGTTTCTGTTAAAGATATTTTTACGACAGAAACATTTTAAGGCTAAGTCATTTTGAACTTTGCTGCCATCCATATTTATCTCAGCAAAACCGTCTCAAAAACAACATTACTTTGAGGGATAAATTCAACACACACTAAATTCAACATACAATTTTGTTCCCTCAGACGCTTTGTATAATAATTCACATCTGACAAAAATTGACTTTTGATTTAAAACAATGAATAGAGGTGATGAATGGCCTAGAACCTGGCATTTCAAAGTGCTAAAAGATCATGTACAGCAACATATTCATCACCTCTGAAAGATATCAACAGCTTTTTGTTGATGAGGGTACTTCAGCTCACCAAGCAATTTGCTTTTAGTCAGAGCTCCATAGTCACATGGTACAATCTACCTTTCCCATCACATTACTTTCCAAAAGACAAGAACAATTATCACTAGGTAGCTGACTTCTAATGTAAATTATGAACACTGTCTGCTTTAAACAGTACTTGATCCCCACAGTACAGACCAGCACTCTACCAAAGCAAACAAGATGAGTTTGCTGAACTGCTGCGGTATTATTCTCTAGTCATTTTAACACACAAACAGATTGACAGAAGCAGTTAAAATTAGTTTCTCTTGAGGTAGAAGCCACAAGTCATTTAGTTCTGTCTGTGAACTACAGCACAAATCCCATTATGCAAATACAGGGTTTTTTGTCATTTATAAAACACCACTTTTCAGATGTTATTAATTGTAACTATAATGGCATTTTTTCATTGAATCATTTTGTGCCTGTTTGAGAAGCAAGCAAATTAAACACTGGGAATAGTAGATTGTGGCTCTTTACACAGTTGTAATGAAAATAAAACATGTCATAAACTTCACAGCAACTTCCAAAAGGGCTGCTGTACAAGGACTGTTCTTAAATTTAAGAGTTCTTTCAGAAAATAATCCAATTTTAACTGCATAATAAAAAACCCCACAACCAACCCAAACTCCCACTCTCTAAGACTACCTAAGTACTTGAAATACTACCATTGTATTTGGATACTTTTACTAGGATTACATTTCAGGGAAACAAGATAAATACAACAGAAACCCCTAAAGTTTGCACAAATACAATTTACTTAATCACATTTTGTTAGATGAATACACTATTTAACTAAATCTATTGAAAGTGCACAAAATTTAACATTCCAATAGAATCAGAAATGTGACCCTTTCATTACTTGGGGACATTTATTCTAAGTTAGCTAAAAATCTCTGTAACAGCAAAGAAGTTTTAAGTTATTTGAAGATAACCCAAGTAACAAGTTAAAAACACACAGAGATTGGCACTTGATCTTTAGTTAGCCCCATTTGCTCCATTTTCTCCCCAGAGACTCACATACACAGAAATTTAAGTTTTCATTTTATTATCGTAAAAAATAAGTCAATTTGTAGTTCCAGAGTAAACAAAGAAACCTTAGCTTCAAGGTATTTAAAAACAAAGATTCAAATTTTGATAAGGTACATTTCACAGGATTCATGTCAGCACCTTAACCAAATGCATTTTTTGTGAACTAACTGTATTTCACAAAGTTTTCATGTTAGTGACAAGGGGCTACATTCTCATCTGGATGCACATGTAACATGATTCAAGGAAATCAAATTGGGAGGAGTGCAAGTCAGTTTCCAGAGTTCCCTGTTCTGAACTCTACATGTTCAGAACCAAAATTTAAGACTGAATGATTGACCTTTTGCATATTCCGAAACGGAAGGCAAATACAACTTACATTTGGCTTTGAAACATTAAAGATAATGTTTTATTTCAGCCACATATTTACAAAAGTGTTTACAACATACCTGTAGGGTTTGGGTTTTTTTGTCATAATACACATAAAGATGAATAGTCATCTTAACTTTCATGCAAAGATGCATCTCTTGTTACACAAGAAGTTTTCTGTTTGGTTGCTCTTGTTTGTTTGGTTTTTTTTTTGCACTCTGAAGATAGCAAGCAGAGAGTTGGGTAAGTTTGGGCCACCTTTAAAAATGTAGGCCTGTTTGCTCTACTGCACCTTCAAAATAAGGAGGTTTAAAGTACAGGCACCGTCAATTCCACAAGGGTTCACTGCCTTGTTTTCCAAAACCTGCAAAAATAGTCTTGAACAGTTGTAACATGGGTATTCCACGACTTTCACATCTTCAGTTTACTTCCTGAACTCTGGAGTTACTCTCCTAGAAGCATACTTGCTGAGCTTCTTTTCTAGTGTATATTGTTATCTATACATTTTAAATTAAACTTATGTAAAGAATGTAACAAGCTTTTCCTTTGTACACAACTTAATCTGTGCTGAGTATTCTTCAAAAGGATTTTATAAATAATACAGTAAGTTTAGAATCAGTCTTCTCCCCTCTTGCCATTATACCATGTTGTTGCTTTCTCCAACTTTATCTACAAGCTGTAGAAAAGGAGACAAAAAGGTTTTAAGCTTCATCACATTTAGGTACAGTGAAGTCATTCTCAATTATTACTTGCTACTTGCACAGTTAGTATGCAACTGAAAATGACAGTCAAGTAGTACTCACCAAGGTCTCATGATTTAAATTTGTGAAAATTAAAAATCTTACATTGCAGTTGTGTTTCTGCATGACATGTTTTTCTTAAATAGACATTAACAGTGCAACATGAAGATGCAACAGAATGAAAAAGGAAATAGAAGAATGCAGATAACACTGCTAGCTTAATGATTCAAACAAAACAATACATTATCAGCCACGCATGCATTAGTAGACCAAGTAAGGTATTTCAACTGACCATTACTGTGGATTCTCTTCTGAGCCTACGTAGGCTTTGAATAAAACATTAACAATTATCTTTTAAAAATAAGATTTAACCCCATTATGATCAAATTAAATATGACTAAGTAAGATCAATTGACAAATTAAACATTCAATTGATCGTGAATTATGAGCCAGAACTTGGCCTAATTGTAAGATGGCAACAGATGATCTTGAACACTAATTTTTAAAAAGCAGCTTGTATCCATTCAAGTTATATTCCCTTATATTTTTTTAGTAGTAGCTATTAAAACTTGCATTCAAAACTAGGGTTAAAAAGTTTGTGTACAGCTACACACAAATTAGCACAGTAAAAGTAGTTGACTGCAATACCCTAGATTACCATCTTCCTTGCACCTGTGAATTGTCTCCAAATCTCTAGCTATTTGGTTAAGAAAAAGGAAAACTGCATATGAAAAAATGCAAATCTTAGTAAACAGCAAGGCATATTCTGGTGCAGGAGACCTTAATAAATATATTTGAGTGACTATACATCGTAAGAGTCTGGATTCTCCATACAAGCTGTAACTTAACATTGAATCAAACTCTTTGCTTTTATAAGTAACTTTTCAAAAATATATCCCAACACTAAGAACAGTACTGTCCTCCTCATTGTACAGACAGGGGAGGCACAGAACAGTGGCATGATTCACCTATCTGGTCACCTAGGGCCAACAGTGAAGCAGGGAGCAGAACCCCAGCCCTGGGGTTCTGTGGAAGAGGGGGCAGTTTCTTCACAGGTGTCCTTTTTTTCCTTTTACACCTAGAAGTCTCTCAGTGGGAATGAAAAGCATCCATATGGTGCAAGAATTCTACAGGAATACACTCAAAGGCACTGCTCTGAAGTTTTATTTTCTTTGTTTCTGATGCATTTCTACCAATGCTATAACAATGGATACAAAACAATACAAGCTCCAAATTTTGCATGAAGTACCGAACACTTACCGAGCTTATACCAGGTAAATTCAAGAGATATCCAAGAACTGGAACTCTTCTAATAAAGCCAACCACCACAGGAAAGAACCCCCTTTAGGCAAGATATGAGAAGACTGTTTTAGTTTTTAATTCAACTATTCTCATACTGCTATAAAATGAAGGAATAGGAGTTATTTTGTAGCTACTTAGCAGCACATTAGTTTTACCAAATACATTGACATACATTCAGTGGAGAAAGGGGAAAAACCAGGAAAGAAATACCTTATTTTTAAATGGAATTAATCTTCATAGCTGACAATCCTCAGTCAGCTCTTCAAAAAAATAACTGAAGAAAGAATACTCAGTCAACTGAACTGATGCTCTTAACTAGCTTCTCAAAATTCCCATACTTTGACATAAATTTCTTTTTACATTGTAGGAAACAGATTCCTGCAATATCCAATGTAAAAACAACCAAAGTTAACTCTGAAGGATCTCCTTTGAAACCATATACGGTACTCTCTACATTAACTAAAGAAAATTAAACATGACAGAGCTGTGCATTCACTTATTTCACAAATTTATGTCAAGTCTGGGATTTCAATCATGAGCTTCGGGATGTTGCCTAGCACGGGTGCTATGGTGTAGCATCCTGAACTGTGCACTTCATCACTGCAGCAGGAAAATATTTTCTATGGCAGTATCTCAGCTGTTAGCAGTCAACTGCAGCAATTCAGCTAGTGGTGGATTTATCTCCTGTTGAGCTATACATTCCTTGACTAGCATAAGGATTAGCATGTAATGAGACAGTCACAGTGAAACAAGTCATTGTCCTATTCACTACACTGCTAAGTATTATTTGCTGTGTAATATTAATACTAGCAATTTTTTTCTGGAGATTCTCTTTTTAAAGACCAGATCATTTCACTGGTCCAGTAAATTGAGATGCAGGACACACAAACCATTTGTAACAGACTAAAACAACTGGTGTAGCCAAGAATAAGGAATAGTCAGTACTGGAAGGATGACACTATTAACTAACTCTGGATGCCTGTAATCTGAACAAAGCTGCAAAAGCAGCTTAGAGTTCAACTAGAGACACTGTTCCTAATAGCATTCTGCAGTGAATGCAACCTGAGTATGTGAAAGCATGGCAAAAGACTAAATCTCTGATGGGAAACTTGTGGCAGCATGTTACAGGTAAAACGAGAAAGATATTTTAGATTTAAACCAGAGTAGAGGTCTTTTAAAAGTAGGGGTGTTTGCTTAGAAACACACTCTACTTGCTTCATGCTGGCCAATTAAACCCAAGTGCTACATGCAAGAAGTGACAATGTATCCAATGAAATACAGTGATTTTTAACACACTTGCAGTGATAAGAGTTCATAGTAATACAGAGTAGAACAATAAGCAGCATATATTAAAACTGCAAAATTAATTTTCAGAAGTCTCACTGTCCTCAGTAGGAGCCAAGTTAAGATTCCTTCAAAAAATATTTAAACACTTCAAGAAAATTCAAGACTAACATACAGTTTTACGAGGTGGAAAAAAGTGCACCAAGAGTACAGTGGCTTGATTTTGATTAACAGGAACTGTACTATTTAGCCAGTAGCTGAACACTTTGATAATTTTAGGGGTTTGTTATTAGATAAACAAGCATTACTGAAAAGTCTGAACAGAAGTTCAAGAACAACTGAAAGTCTCCCTTCTTTCTTATTAGCAAATGTAAATCAACTGTATATAAAAATCTATCAAAACCAAACATTTAAACCAACAACAGCAGCAACACTAAACCAACATTTATTCCTAGATATACCAATACAGAATGATACGTTGTAAAAAGTCTTACCTGAATAGTAGGAAGAACCCATAAATTTCAAGGATCATTCCTATTAAAGGCCAACCAATGAGAACTATGACCACTCCACCCAGGAAAAAGCCTGTTGCTTTCATTTTGTGTCTTTGGAAGAAGAATCTAAACGTTCTTTCTAAGCCAATAACAAAAGACAAGCCAGCTACAAATAAAACCTAGAAAAGAAAAAAAACAACACCAAAGAAAGAAAATAACTAATTATATTCCTAAATTTAGAATGTAAATATATATAGTCCACAAAATTATATTGCATTTCTTGCACAACTTCTTTCAATTTTCTTTTGTAAACTTCATCTTAAAGCATTTGCAGCTAGCATTGAAAACTCTTCTCTCAAGAGTCTATCTTTGTGGTCAATGACAAATACAAGCATGACAAAAGACCTGGTGACAAGTTATGTTCTGCAACATAAGTACAATCATTACCCACAAGCAGTGCTGAAACCCCTGACAGCAAAGGTTCCTAAAACTTGAACAGATACGTTACAAAAGAATCTCTGTTCTGTACCACGGACGTCTTCAACAGCTTGTACTCATCTACAAACAGTATAAAGCCAGCTGAAGAGCATTATCAGTTATCTTCCGTTTTTACTGTGCATAGTCTTTCTACTATATATTAGTTCCAGTATAGACTGAACATTACAACACTAGTCCTGACTAGTTAGAAAAGTCCTTTAATGAAAAGTCTTGTAATTATTTCAGGTTGTAAGCTATTGTAAGATATTAAATCTCTCTACAATGAATGGCGATTGGCCTTTCTAAACAGATTATCAGCCATTCATACTTCTTTCTTTCCTCAGAAAGCACAGCAAAGCTACATTTGGTAGTGTTCAGAATACTTCACCAGTCTTATCCATCTATATACTTAAATTTGACTGTTATCTTACAAGATCACAAACAAGAAAGTGTTAGTAATTATAGCCAATCTGAAACATGCTATTTGCAGCAGCATAACAACTATGGAACAAGCTGCTTCTTGTCTGACCAACATACTGCAGGCCTGACCTGGAGGTATGACATTTAGATTCATGTGAGCTGTTCTAATTCTAATTAGGAAAAAGGAAACACTCATACCACTGAGCATAACCCTTCCTTTATATCAAACTGCCACAGTATTTTTTGTGATAGTTTCAAACTGATAACGCTGTTCTATTTTTAGCTCATTTTTAATGTAGCATATACTTAATTCTAAGCAGTGCAGACTAAGTCAAAAAGACACTTACATTTCCAATAGCCAAAAGAGCTTTGTCAAAGAAAAGTATCATTCCAAAGAAAAGGAAAAACACTCCAAAGCCTGTTAGTCCCATTCCAATCTCTGAAAAATAAACAAATTTAAAAAATAAACACTGTGAAAAACCTAGAATGTGCAATCTAAATACATCTTAAAAGTACAGAAAAACTCAGCCTATTTTATAATCACCTAAACCTTCCTGAGTGTACAGGTATAGTAAGACTTGTAGACACCAATTATGTAAGAGAACTTTGGAAGCTGCTTATAAGAAAACTACATATTTAGAACTACAATACTGAAATTGAATACAACAAAAGAAAAGCATGCATGCATACAGCAAAGACATCTCTTTTGATTCACTGTAGTATGGAGAAAAGGATTGTTTTGTGAACAGATAGTGAAACTGTATTCCATTTGCAACTCTTATCCAATTATGTTTACCACAGTAACATAAGTGGCCTGGTCCTTTCCTTCCTCCCAAGACCTCACATTCCACCTCTCAAACTCAGATAACAATCCCACCTCCTTCAACTTCTGAATCAAGCAATACTCAGATTAATGCTGCAGGCTGTTTCCAAGTTGCACATGCACTGATGGCTATTAAACACTTGCTTGTTATAAAACACTTTCTCTCCTAACTAAGTATCTTTGAGTTTTGCCCATCTGTAAAGGTTGCTCAAAAAATACTGGGAAGGCAAGAGCAGGATGGAAGGTCTGTCAGAGAAACTGGGCTAGAAATGTCAAGCTATGATTAAAGCACCATTCGACAATAGCCTCTAAGGTATCTTTAAGACCATACTTAGAAATACAGACTTCTAAAATTAAACTTCTAAGGCCTTCCTTTGACTCTCACACAGATTGAATAGGAGAAAAAGAACAGGAACAGCAGTATCATGGTGGCAAAAAATCTTTGTATCTGTACAGTCACCCTTGCATTATTGCTATCCCTGCGTCCAGAGAATTTAGAAACCTATAGGATACATAAAAACAGCTTGTAAAACCAGCTCTAATACTATAGATAGGATTGCAGCCCAGTTTGTGCCTCTGTGGGTGTGTGCATATATATATATATATAGTGAAGATCCCAGCAGTTTTGTGGAATCTAGCCTCAAACAAAGCCCCCGCTCTATCATAGCATTCAGTGTTAGCCAGATCCACCTAGATGTATTTTAGTTGCATTTCTGACAGCAACGTAGATCTAGCTGATGATGCTCACTGGGACTCAGGAGAACTTCCATTTAGCTATCTCAAAAAAAAATTTTCAAAAGAGCTCAGAGTAAAGAGATTTGTCACAGCAACATTCAACTTCCCTAACAGGTCAGGGATCCTGTTTCACTAGAGCCAGGAATAGTTTGGGGTGGAAAAGACCTTTAATGTCATCAACTCCAGCCATTGCACACTGGGCTGTGTCCTTCGGCACCACAACTCCATGGCTTTTTGGCCCCTCTGGGTACAGTGACACTACCGCTGCACTGGGCAGCCCTTTCGAGGAGGAGATTGTTCCTCATGACCAACCTAAATCTCCCCTGGCACAACTTGAGGCTGTTTCCACTTGACCTGTCACTTATTCCTTAGAAGAGACCACTCCCCACCTGGCTCCAACCTCCTTAAACCCACCTCAGTTCAGTTCCCTCACAAGACTTGTGCTCAAGAGCCTTCACAATCACAGATTTAAAACTGTAGTTCTACAGTATCACCTGCCACCTTAAACTTCTGCTATGAGCATTTTTAACCATCCAGAATTAAAAGTACTAAGTAATCTACTATAACTGATTTACTGCAGTTATTTTCAATACTTGTTAACAATGAAAAATGGAATGCCAAACTGTTTTTTCAATGAATCTGCTGACTGAAAGCAATATAACAAATGCAATCTGCCCTTTTCTCTAGTACTCTTTACTTTAGAGGACCAGAAACAATCTGTATTCTAGAAGAAAAACACTTGGAGGCAAGCCTTGAAAGGAATTACCATCTGCCAATAATATAAATATGCAATCATGGGAAGCAAGTATTCATTCCACTTGCAGACACAGCACAAAGTAGGGATCTAGTGAGGAGGCAGAGGCCAACTCCCAACAGCTGCTGCAATTCCTACTCTGACACTCCTCCCCTACTCACTTGAAACATGTTTGTAATCACCTACTCCTACAACAGATTGATTGACTTTAGAAGTTAACTATTTTCCTCCAGTAACCAGAGAATAACCCAAACAAGGAATATCATTTTCATCATCCCAAAATTACTTCTGTATCTGTTGCCAATACTTCTACCGAGATATTGCTGACTTAATTTGTATCAGAATTTGGAAATCTGAATAGCATTCTTTGGGAAAGTAAAAAAAAAGCACTGTAATTTTGTACAAAATCTTTGCAACAATAAACTAAGGATTTTTACAGATGGTGGGAAATATTTTGAAATGCTTTCTCCTGTTCCAGAAGAGCCTTCCCATATTACTCCAATACAACTAGAGTCTCCAATACAGTCTCAGCACATTGCTGGCTCATGGTCATCCTCCTATCCAGCAGGACTCCTAGATCTTTTTCCTGAGGGCTGTTCTCCAACAGATCAATTCCTAGCCTGTACTGATACATGGGGTTGCTCTTTCCCAGATGCAGTACTTTGCACTTCCCCTTGTTAAATTTCATCAGGTTTCTTCCTGCCCATCTCTCTAGCCTGTCCAGGTCACTCTGGATGGCAGCACAGCCTCCTGGTGTGCCAGCCACTCCTCCAAGCTTGGGATCATCCACAAACTTGCTGAGGGTACACTCTACCCCTTCACCCAGATCANTCCAGGACCTCTCAAAGATTATGGAGAGTGGCCTTAGCAATGACCTCTGCCATGTCCCTCAGCACTCTCAGGTGCATTGCATCCGGACCCATCTTTCACACTTACTCTCTTTTGTAACTTACACTACAGTGCTTATTAAATAGACTCATTTCCTTTCATGGCAACCATGCCAGAAATGCATCACTCATTAAGTGTTAAATCAAAGACCTAACATTCTTCTTTACCTTAGAGTTCAAACTGTTAATGAATCTCTTTGCTTTGATTTCTTTGTATTTTTATTTTCAGTATCTCTATTTCCAAGTATTTCTATTCAGTAAAAACAAAACTAGTCACACACAAGTAATTCTTTTTCCATTTATGATTATCTTGTCCTTGTGCCCCCAGTATCACCTGCAAATGTTCAGCATAATAATAGAAACACAGTAAAGCCAGTAATACATAACTGATTCCAAACCACTGATTTCCTCACTGAGGCATACAAGATGACTTTATTCAACTGTTAGTTTTGTTTACCCTTCAGCTTTCATTGATTCCCGCCATTGTCACATCACAGTACCCCTGCCAATACGAAAGAGCTCGCAGCCCAAGAAAAACAGCAGCAGCACAGATGACAGTACCCTTCTGTCGAGGGGACCAGCCCTGGAGCTCTTCCATGTAGCCCTACATCCCATCGCGCTTTCCTTTTTACCTGCCAGCTCACGGTACCGCCGCTACACCCAAGGCCCTCACGATGCTGCGATGCCATCAGAGTCAGCCAGGTGAACTCCGTCTGCGTCCTCCTGTTTCCACCCCGCAGCTGGTGTCCAGCTGGTGCCCGTTGAGGGCCGCGGGGTGGCAAACCGGCGTGCCGACAGTTCTCTCTCGCCTGCACAAGCCGAACATCTCGACGAGTCCTGCCCCAACGCCAACAGCCGCCCCTCCGCATCTCATGCGGACATAGGCCGAGGAAGGAGAGGAGGTTCCCGCCACTGCGACCTGAGCCGGGGTCCTGAGACCCCACCGCTGCAACTGATGCGCTGTGGCAGCGTGAACAAAGAGCAAGAGCCCGGGTGCCTCCGGGACCGGAAAACCAGGCCCACTCCGCGCTGCTCGGCCGCCACTGGGGTCCTCTCCCCAGCCCCCGCCTCCCTGCTCCGCATTCTGACCACATTCAGCCCCACAGCCAGCGACCCACTCCCCACCTCCCACTGCAGACTACCGGTAGCGAGGGAGCAACACTTACTCTGGCTATCAGAGAGGGAAATCATGGTGACAGGGTAATCAGGAACGGTGGGAACGAGGCAGAAAAGATGCTGCTATAACAGCCACGTCTTCCGGAAACACGCAGCCCCCTTCACCTCACCGCCGGATGAAAGGAGGCCGTCGATTGGAGGTGCCGACGCCAATCAGCAGCTGCGTTATTCGTGTAGCTACGCCCCCTCCCGACCGTACCCGCTTCGCTGCGTTTATTACTGTGGACAGGAGTCTCGCGGGGCTGTTGCTGACTGGGAGAGAGAGGATGCACGTGATCATTCTCGAGCTCTCCTTCTCTTAGCGATTGGCTTAGGGAAGCCGGCAGCGGAAGAGGAGAACCGGGATGGGAGCTGATTGTCTAGGTGGGAGCGGGAAGCTGTTGTGTTGCGGGAGCGCATGCCCTGGCACTGATCGCTGGGGGAGGGGAGCCGTGGTGTGGGAGGAAGGAGGTGATGAAGTATGGCGGGGGCCGCGTCCTTCTCCGACCTTCTCGAGTGTGGACCTGACAGCTTCCAACCGTGAAGAGTCTGTGATTCCGTCTCGTCCCCCGCGCCGCCTTGCCGGCCCGCCGAGCAGGTGGTCTCCCTGGTGGGTCGTGACGGCTCCGCCACAGGCCGCTGGGGGTTTGAGGTCGCCGCGGTGAGACGGATGCTCCCTGCGTGTGGTGCCCGCGGGCCGCGTTCGGCTTGCAGGTGACGGGTGCTGGAATGGGCAGTGTAAATACAGCTCCCGGCTGCCGCTTTGAGTCCCCACCCCGAGGTTTTGTTTTCGTTTTATTTTTTTTGTTAAGGTGGTTTTTCATATTTACATAGGCAGATTAAACCAATACTTAAACTGTTACATTAACACTTTCTATATTAATGAAACTCTTGCAGTAAATTTGTTCTAAGTTTAGAAGGATTACTCATGAAACATTTTTTTTATATTTATTTTGTTTTATTCTAGTGACAGTTGCTTGGTTAAATAAGGTCTCTTAAGGATAACATTCGTTAGTCTTCAAAGATGTCAGCTGTTGCAGGTAATCCAAAATCAGTATTCAGTATGTTCACTTTTCTATCTTTTAGCTTACAGACACAATCACCTGGTATTAGTGATTGTTATTTATATGAATTTAATGTATGTGGAAGAGTTTGTGAGGTCTGTGTTATTATACTTAAGATTTGAAGAGAAAGTTCTTTTACTGCCTAGCAGTTTACTTCTTAGGTAAAACTACAGCAAAAGTAAGTTAGTCAAGGAAATTACTTGGTTTTCATTAGTCTGAAAGGAAGAAATTTCTCCTTGTGCTTTTCTTCTGACCTGCATTTGAAATAGAGGTACATGGCATGCTGTGGTGTTTGTTATTCTTTTAAGCCTTGGGGTCTGGATTCTAGAACACAATCCATAATTCACACTGAAGCATATTAGAAGGAAAAGAGACAAATTCCTGCCAAAGATTCACTTACGTAGCTCAAGCTTTTGGGGAATATTTTCTTGAGTTTTTTTCAGATCTGAAGAATGTCTTGTAAAAGCTTTGGTCCTCTGTGTTCAGACCTTGACATTCAGCAGACCCTCTAGTTCAGCATAGGAGGGATATCTGGGTGCATGAAATATGGCTTTTTGGCTAATGTCCCTATTGCCATCTTCAGAAGACTTGCTGAGATTAATGTCATTTCTCACATGTAAATGCTTTCTATTAAAAATGTTCTCATGTGCTCACCTTGGAACTGGCTGGAGTATTTGTCTTCGTTGTGGCACTTGTAGCTTTAATACTAGGGCAGATGCAATATGCTTTTCACTGCTTAACATTCATCTGCAAAAAAGAAAATAATTTCAAGTATTTCTCTGGAGAGGCACTGCTTTTGAGGAACTGAATTGTGATAATTTTTTTTTCCTATCAATGCAGCAATGATTGTTACATTGTTGTTGCATAGCTCTCATATGCTGCATCAGATAGTATACCTGTGTATATGTATATATGACCTACTAATGTAAGAAATACATTGTTAATCATAGAATCATAGAATGGTTAGGGTTGGAAGGGACCTCTGGAGGTCATCTAGTCCAACCCCCCTGCAGTGGGCAGGGACATCCCCAACTAGATCAGCTTGCCCAGAGCCCTGTCAAGCCTCGCCTTGAATGCCTCCAGGGATGGGGCCTCAACCACCTCCCTGGGCAACCTGTTCCAGTGTTCCACCACCCTTGTGGTGAGGAACTTCTTCCTAATGTCCAATTTAACTCTACTCCTCTCCAATTTAAAACCATTGCCCCTTGTCCTTTCACTCCAGGCCTTTGCAAACAGGCCCTCTCCAGCCTTCTTGTAAGTTCCCTTTAAGTACTGGTAAGTCACTAGTAGGTCCCCCCGAAGTCTTCTCTTGTCCAGGCTAATCATTGCTAAGTATTTTTACATAGCATATACATTATTAGATGCTATAATCTCATCAGTGGGCCTGTCAGGTTGTCTGTTTCTCTAGATTCTTTTGATTTGTGTTTAACTTTGGTTGTTCCTAATCAACAAATGACATAAAGTATCCTTTAAATCTGGGGTTAGCAGTTTATTGTAGTCTCTATTCTGCCTTCACCTTCTTTTTCCCTTCAGTGCTAGAGGAGGTGCTGGTTTCCATTGAAAATGAGCTTCAGGCAGTGGAGATACAGATTCAGGAGCTTGTGGATAAACAGCAAGAACTCATTCAAAAGAAGATGAGGGTAAAAAGTCTGATAAAGCAATCCTCAGGAGACTCGGAGGCAGGTGGAAGTGAAGACACTGAAACCTCAGCCGAGGCGTGGAACAAAAAAGGTTTGCAGAGTAAAATTCAGATATGCTAACATACAAGTAAACTAATTCAAGAGGGGAAGTATAGAGTTTCTTTTGGATCATGGCATTTTCTTACTACTTTTTGTTCAGCTGGGTGACCTGCCATCTTATTACACAGGGTAATGTTTGTACTTAACTCCCTGGACATTCCTAAGTACTACTCTGAGTTCTTCTGGGGGCAGAATTAGCACAAGAATGGCTTCTTATAACTGCTTCTATTCTTGTTTCAAAGTCCCAAGTTGATTTGGTTTGCTGTAAGAGTAAGTCTGCTTATCTTGTGATATTTATATTCCCTGTTTTCTATACTCTAAAAAGAATTGCTCTGTGTATTTTCAGGATTTGAAAATATGTCTTGCAGTCTCTAAGTTGCTTTTCGCTGTGTTTCTTTTTGAGTGGGTAGGATGGTAGTTGTTTCTGTCATGTGTAGCCCCACTGTCTTATGAAATTATGCAAATTAGATGGATGCTGACTGCCAAAAGTAATCTAGAATACATTAGTATGGTAGAGTTAGTCCAAGTAGCAGGTGTGCCATGATGATGTGAGGGCTGCTATTCTTTTGCAAGTGCTTTCTTAGTTGATAGGTCTTGAATATGTCATGCCCAGTCAAATTCAATTCAGATCTTTTTATTATTTTCTTTTCCCCTCCTCTGCTACTTCACTTGCAATTTGTGTGTTGTTAGTTTCTGCCTGTATCTATTTTATGTTTTATCTGTTTTGTTTTATTAAAAAAGAAATTAATTTTGTAGCCTAATCCATATTTTTCTGTGTTTGGAGAAAGTATTATGCATCTGTAAGAATACTGATGCTTTATAATTGCAAATTGGTGCTATTGAGCAAATTGTTTTGGTTAGGTGACTTTGTGACTATCTCCTGCTATGCCTGAAAACTAACATCTTTGCAGTCACATGTTCTGTACATCTTGAATAAGAGCAGTAGTTAATTTTTTTCCTAGTATACAGCTCCCTGAAGTCAGTGGGAGACTTTTCTTGGTTTCAGAGAGCCTGAGATCTTGGCTGTGATCTCTGTAAATTAAGAAGCGATGTCACCTCAAGTCCCAAAGCTAATTCTTGCATTCCATGTGATGTAGTGTGGAGTTCCCACCATTTTCCTGCATTTTTAATTTTAATAGTGCAAAAATGGTTAATATGCTTCCTGATGCATCTGAAATTTAAGTTTTTACAGTATTATCTCTTTAAATGATGCAGTCTTTAGCTCTTTATTGGAGAAAAGAAAAATATTCTAAGCATGTTAGGGTCATTATTTTGGGGAAGATCAAATTTCCCTTCCACCTCCCTTTTTAAAATAAATGCTTATTATCTCTAGATTATAGGGAAAAAAATGGTAGCCCTGCCTTCATCATACTCTGTAATCACTGTATTTGTGTGAGGGAAGCACTTGGGCAACTTAGTAGTGAGACTGTTGTAGAGCTTAGTGTCTGGTTTTATTTATTTTCGTGGTGGGCTTCTCATTTCCATTTAATTCTGAGCTAATCAGTTACTTCAATCATTAGCACTTTGAAGCTCTTCATCTGCTTGTGAGTTTTTAGCATTAGTTCACATTTCTGTGCAATGAGAGCCTGGAGTCTGGAGGTGGATTGTTTTGACATTTCCTAGAGTTTTCAGAGGTCCACCTTAGAAATTAGATATAGAGACTGAAGTTGTGTTTAGCTTTTTGTGTGCCATTATTGAATCTTTGAACACTTTCCTTAATCTAAAATAGTGTTGCATCCAGATTTATTGTATAGGTGAATTGCCCTTCCTTCTTATACTTTAATTTGATTATGAAATGTGTTTGATTTTTTCTCTTAACAGATTTTCCATGGTATGAGAAGATAAAAACTGCATTGCAGGGCAAGTTTAAGCTCCAGAAGTTTAGGTCCTTGCAACTTGAAACAATAAATGCTGCAATGGCAGGAAAGGATATATTTCTTGTCATGCCTACAGGTGGTGGAAAGAGCCTTTGCTATCAGTTACCAGCTGTCTGTTCTGATGGTATGTAAAGAAAGAAAAGGTCATATATAAATAATTTGATTTTTTTTTTCTCCCTTTTATAGTTAGACAATAGTTTGTCAATATTTTGCTTCTTTCTTTGCCTTTTAATTCAATATAGAGACTTTAAATTACTAATGTATGAATACGTTATTTGTTCCACTGAAGTTTTAACCAGATTGTTTGGGAGAGGCTTTACATATTAATTTTTAAAAGTAAGTATTCAGTTTTAGTTGCTAAGCTTTTTGTTTGTTTTAAGTAAACTTCTATGCATTTCAATAGCTTATTTATTTACAAAAACCAAAGTTACCAATACCTAGCATTGCTTAGTTGTGTGGTAAATGAGCACCTCATGACACAGATATGAGTCTGGCTTTGTTCTGTACTTCAGTTCATATATACTGTTGCAGCTCACTTCTTTGTGGTCTAGATCCTGAAGAGAAGGTGCATGTCACAGGCGGTTGATAAGTATTCCTCTGTGACTTAGCACTCCCTTATTAGCTATCTAGGAGTGGAATCTGCTTCTGTGTCTGGAGTTCAAGTTCACAGTTGGCAGTTCCTTCAGAACAGGGCTGATGCATTAGTAAAAAGTATTGAAGGAGATATTTGAATTGTTGATTTTGCACAATGATTGATTGTTACAGGTTTCACACTCGTGATATGTCCTTTGATATCACTTATGGAAGATCAGCTCATGGTTTTGGAACAACTTGGTATTTCTGCGACTTTATTAAATGCCTCAAGCAGTAAGGTATGTTTAGCTGCCAAATCTTTGTGGGTTTTCCAGTGTATGTACCAGCATCTTGCCTCTGTGTGTGTTATTTGTGAATGCTGAATGAATGGCACAGTTTTAACAGCTCATGCCATTCTGTCAACACTTATCTTGCCAGCTACATGCTGTGATATGGATAATGTGAATAAGTATCTTGCATTCTTGTTTTAGCGACAAGAACACATGTAAACCACCACCTTTCGTGGAATAAATAGATTTCATGGGGCTATTTAGAGGATGTTGAAGTACTTTTGGCTTGTGTATTGTAGATTTTGACTCAGTTTCTAGATTAAAAAGAAGATTGGAGTAGGTGATTTTTGGCCGCTAGTAACATGTTGAGCAGTGCAGGCTTTTTCCATCTAGTTATTTATCTTACTTTAGGCTGGTAAGCTGTTTGATCCAGAGGCCAAGAACCAACTTATTTCCCAGTCTGGTATTAATAATTTGCTTCTTAGAGTTAAATGTATTTTCCCGACTACCAGGAGGTCATCATCATTAACTTGCAGATGACACTGGGTTTAATAGGTTAGTAGCTTGATGCAGTGTGCCAAACTTGGAGCTTCCTTTGAGGGAGAGTGCTTTGAAAACTCAATAATGAAGACTACAATTGTGTCTAAAAACAAAAATTATTTTCCACTTGGAGTAACACAGGCATGTTTGGTACATTATAGCTTGTTGGGAAAATACTGATGCCACACGATGAAGCAAAGAGTTACTCAGTAGTTGGCTTTTTTAAGATTCTGTAAGAGAGATTTTTCCAAGTATTAAAGTTAACATTTTGTAGCAGATAATTATATATAAAACCTTATAGTAGTGGTAAATACTGTATAACAATTTAGCAGTCTCTGTTAATTACCCTTATGAATTGGTAATCACATCTTAAGAATCTTAGCACTAAGCAACTTCAGTGTGTTATCCTGATTTCTCCTTTTGTTTTGAACAGGAACATGTGAAGTGGGTTCATACTGAAATGCTAAACAGAAATTCCCAACTGAAGCTCATTTATGTGACCCCAGAGAAGATTGCCAAGAGCAAAATGTTCATGTCAAAGCTGGAGAAAGCTTACCAAGCAGGGCGCCTTGCTCGTGTTGCTGTAGATGAGGTCCACTGCTGTAGTCAATGGGGCCATGACTTCAGGCCTGGTATGCTCATTAGGAATCCAGTTTGCAGTGTTGTTCAGGGATCAATAAGTCATGAGTTAGCTTGAAATAAAGCCAGGTGCTTTCTTCGTGTATTGAGTAAATAAGTAATCTATTGCAAGTACCTGTTGTAGCTCAAGGCTTTGAATTTAGTTCACAAATTATTATATTCTTATCCAGAAACTAAGTTCATGCAAATGGAGGTGATTTCCATGTATGTTTTGCTGTCAGTATTCTGAAAAAACTCCTGAATCAGTTTACTTTAATTGGAGATTAATAAAATGAAAGCTACCATCTTTAATATGGACACAACAGTCATCTCTAATCTACTGCTACATGAAAAATTATCATTCTACACACCTCTCCCTAGCACTCTGGGTGACAGAGGTAGAACATTTTGTAAATTCATGAGATATATTTTAATCACTTCTTATGCAAGTTGAAGCAAATGTCCTTGACTTGCTGGGAAAGTGTACTTCAGTTTGTTTCCTATCTTGCCAGTTGTAGAAGATTGTTACTTACTGGTTACTCTTTCTTAGTCTTTGAAAGAAATCCTGATCTGAAATGATATTAACAGTCAAGTCAACATTTGCAGTCTTGTTAGAGTTGTGCCTGAGCAAAGAGCCATGCCAGTTAAACAGGCAATATAGAATACCTCTGGCTGCATTTCTATTCTAAGGCAGCAAGTGATTGTCAGCACTGAGCCTTCAAAATCTTTCCTTAGTGTAGTCTGGCCTATGTATCCAAACTCCACACTGCTTGTTTATTAGCAAGGCTGTGTTTACTGAAAAGCTAGTTGTAAAACAGACCTGCAAAATAATTTGAATGTTGGTTAATGCAATGAGACTTGGGTTTTTTTTAACTTTTTGAAAACTTCTATTGCAATATGTTTTGCCTTCTGAATTGTGACTGCTTCTGTAACATTCAGTTAGAAAAGAAAGTGTCTATTTCATTAAGTATTTAATTTGAATGTATAAATTAGTTCTATAGTAAATTGATCAGTAATGACATTTATTGCCATATTACTCCATTCCATTTAGGCACAGTCTGAAAATCACTTGGGGTCTCCTGTGGCCCCTGGTGCGATAACTGTGCCGACAGCAGAGGGAGCATTAAACTCATTGCCCACGGGAAAGTGTGGGGAGTGATACCCATTTTCCTATAATCCTTGTATGGGTAGGATGAGCTCATTAGCCTTCTGGCAGTCATCCTAGGAGAGGGACAACTCTTGATTCCAAACCTGGGCAGATGGAGCTCATTTAGCCCTGGAAGGCCTTCCATCTAAGAGGTTAAACCTCCGTCCTAAGGACTTGGCTGCCAGCGTCCAAGCTTGCTAGGCCCTGGCAGACGAACCTTAGGACTAAAGGGTGGGTCCAGCTCTGTGCATGCTGTGTCTCACCAAAAAAAATCCATTGAGTAGGCTTGAGGGTGCTGTCCACTATCCTCTTTTTATCAGCGCGCTTGGAAAAGGCGCTGATGAGGAGCGTGGGTGGAGCCCTCCCTGGAGCTTCATTCACAAAGCCTAGCCATGACTCCATTTCATTAAGTACTTTGGGGCTATGGTATGAGAAATCATTTTCTTTCCCCTTTTTGTTTTCTTGCTTAGACTATAAGTCTCTTGGTATCTTGAAAAGGCAGTTTCCCAATGCTCCTTTGATTGGATTAACAGCAACTGCTACAAATCATGTTTTAAAGGATGCTCAGAAAATTTTGCATGTTCAGAAGTGCATTACCTTTACTGCATCTTTCAACAGGCCCAATCTTTACTATGAGGTATGTCTTGTTACCCATTTGTTTGACTGCATTGTAGTATTATTATCTTCTGTAAGTTGTAGCTAATGAATTTTAGAATAGATTTTCAGTTATACTTTTTAATAATAGTTTTTCAGCTGACTGGTGGTGTTCTTTTATGACTTCATCTTGCTGAACTCCAGTCATCTGCAGAGAAATTTAGGCTGCTCTGTCTTTGTGAGCAAGGCTTAGCAGATAGGACTGTGTACAGGGGAGAGGTAGAGGTAGCAGGCTGAGACTGCTTCCAGATTGTTGGAAGATATGTCATATGGCTGCAAAAAGTTGTGAATTATTGTATTGTGCTGTATTTTCAGTTTGACCACAGCTTCTTTTATTGTTCTTCATGGAAGAACTTGTGTACTGTTGTTTTTTTTTTTCTTCTGTGGACTTTTGAGATGTAACCTGGCTACACAAAAAGAATCTAGTAATTTTGGTTAAATGGTAGAATAGTTGTGTTTATTGTACTGGAAGAAGTAGAATAATAGGATTGTTTAACAGATTGTATGCCCACTTGAAGAACTCTTTGTCATCTATTTATTGTATTTTTGAGGTTCGACATAAGCCTTCGAATAATGAAGATTTCATTGAGGACATAGTTAAGATCATTAATGGAAGATACAAAGGACTCTCAGGTAAAAAGTGAGGAAAAAAAGAGAGAAGAGCATGTTATTTTTTATAATATTCAGTGTTACAGGGATGTTTTCAAGTGATCCTGCAGCTTGTAGAGAAGAAAAAATGAAGTAAGATCTATACCTTGAATAATTACTCTTTTCATTCCTCAGTGTTTAAATGTCTTTACTTATAGCTTCTGAAGTACTGAAATATAATGTTGATGTATATAGAAAGATGTTTACATAGATAAGAATAATAGCAATTTTTAAGGTTGTAAAAACAAGGCTTAAAAAAGGTTATCTCTATGGTCTTAAATCATGTGTATGTCATTTAATATCTGTGTCAAGATAGTTAAGTATATTTAACAGTTTTTCATATTTGATCATAAGACTCATGTATTATTCAGTGCCCAGAATGGCTGTGTGGTTGGGTAAGTTGCACTTCTTTGATGAAAGCAGAACTGTAAAAATTGAACTTTGTGTATCCAATAAATAATGTAGTGGATGGAGCCCTCCCTGGATCTTCGTTCGTGAAGCCTAGCCATGCTTATACTTAAATAATGTAGTACAAATAAAGAGCAGAGCCATATTACAAAGGCAACAGAACCCAGTCTGCTGGAGCAGCAGTCTGTCCCTGTCTCTGCTGTGATGAGCAGCTCCCTTAGTACAGATTGTGCTAAGATGATCACAAATGCCATGGCATTGTGTGTAATCCTTGACTTAGCCCAGGCTGACTAATGACAAAAAGCAGATTGACCTCAGGTCATGTGTCATAGATGTCATAAGGAACAGCACCCCTTTACTTAAGCATTAATAACCATTGTATTTCTTGAACATTAGTAGAATACTTCCATGATTATGTGGATTGGCATAATATTTTATCTGTAGTCTACAAGTCAAAGCTGATAACTGAAGTTCCCTTTATGGCTACCCATACTGCAGACTGAATGGGCACAAAGATTGTTTTACTGATTTTCATTCATTTATTTTTAAGTTAATAAAACTTTCAATGATGTGTTCAAGCATTGGAAATTGTTTGGGTTTTTTAAGACATTACAGTAAGGCATCTTTCACTTTTGTGTAGGAATTGTTTACTGTTTTTCTCAGAAGGATTCTGAGCAAGTTACTGTGAGTTTGCAGAAACTGGGAATCAAGGCAGGGACTTACCATGCAAACATGGATGCTAAGTATAAGACCAAAGTTCATAAAGGATGGGCAGCAAATCAAATCCAGGTTAAGTAGATACTTTTCATAGACTTATGTCTTATTTAAACAAACTGTGCTTTGGTACCATGATGGTTTCTTACTTTCTTAATCTTTTTTCAGGTTGTAGTGGCCACTGTTGCTTTTGGCATGGGAATTGATAAACCTGATGTGAGGTTTGTAATTCATCATTCTATGAGCAAATCTATGGAGAACTACTACCAAGAGAGCGGACGTGCAGGTATTGTAGGAAATGGCTTTTGCAAAGTCACTGCTTACATCCATCAAACTAATAAAACTGTACTTCATTTTCAGCCTTTTGGGCAAAGTGTCTTGCCTCTGTGACAAGTTCCAAATTGTATAATGCCACTCTGCTCTTGTAAAGAGACCTTATAGCAAATACAAACCACATGCATGGTCTCAGGCTTCTGTACTGCAGTATGGCAAAGAATAACTGAGTACCTAGTCCTTTACTCAGCACTTTTTTAATTATTTGATTTTTGTGACATCTGTGGCTTACCAGAATAATTTCTTAACATGACACTGACTAACTGGATGTATGTTACAGAAGGGATGGGGTGTTTCTTCTCTTGGTATAGCAAATGGGATGTGTGATTTGCTCAGATTGTCTCTAGATGATGTCTCATCACTGTATTTCAGTGGCCACATAAATACAAAGAGGATGGGGAGCCTGGAGCAAAGAATTTTAAGGATTGAAGGTTTTGTGGTGTTTTTCTTTTTTTTTGACCTTGTGCATTATTACTTTTTCAAAGACAGATTTCAATCTATGTGGAAGAAAACTTTAAGGACCTTGAGGAGCAAGTGGTTGACCTTTTACTATGCCTGTGTGGTAGAACTTGGCTTGAACTACACTTGAAGTTTAACTGCACTTACACTTAAGTTACACTTAACTACACTTACGCTTAAAATAAATGTCTTCTAAAGTTTTTGTTTGTTTTAATGCATTGCAGGTAGAGATGACCAAAAAGCTGACTGCATTTTGTATTATGGTTTTGGAGATATATTCAGAATCAGCTCAATGGTGGTGATGGAAAACGTAGGGCAAGAGAAGCTGTATGATATGGTGTCTTACTGCCAGAATATGAATAAGTAAGTTATTGTGGTGACTTGATTACTTGTTTTTTATTAAATAGGTTTTTTAGAGGGCTTTTTTTTTTTTAAAAAAGCCCACCAAACAAAACTACTCACAAAGGCAACAACAACAAAACAAAAAGAAACCCCACCAGACTGTAGAAACACTACTGTTGTAGCAGAGTACATGTACTCTTGCACACAACTGAATGTTGGTGTTGCTTGCCTCTTCAGTATGAAGTTCTGGAAGCAGTTCTGCTGAGCTGAAATGTCTGCCAACAAACACCACTGGGATTTCAAATCCCATTCAGAGCAAAAGCTGGAATGCTTTGGCTTTTACTGTACCAGTGTTAGATGGCCATATAGGAATCCACATGTGTTTAATGCTTCATCTGCTGCACAGAGCTAGTTGGAATACTTCATGGAAAACACTTGTATTCTATGTTATGGATAACTCATGCATTTAGTGTAGCATTTTTTTGGTCTCAGCCTAAGTTAAAGTAGTTCATATTCTTAGGATTTTTCATTCTATTGAAATTGCAGATTATAGTTGATTTTCTGCTTTAACCAAACTGTTCCTGCAGTGTTGTTTACTATTACTGGAAGCTCCTAGTTATTCCTGTTAGCATAACTGACAGGGTATACTGTGTTGCAGTATTTGTCTGTTTTTTTCAGAGATAATTCTTCATGCTTGTTTTGAGATATGAGCTGATCCTCAGGGACCTTCTTTTTGCTACTTTCATGATTTATAACCCAGGTGGTATACACTTCTGTTCTGTAGTTCCTCTCTGCTCTCTGTTCTTTCAGATGTCGCCGGGTCCTCATAGCTCATCATTTTGATGAAGTATGGGATTCTGCAAACTGCAACAGAATGTGTGATAACTGCTGTAGAGAGAACTGTAAGTCAACTGTTTGTATAAACAAGGGCAGAGAACATGGAGAAGGTTGGCTTAAAGAAATAGTCTAGTTTAGAGAAATAATATTTGTAATACCACTTGTTTCCAAGGTGCAACTTTTGTTATGAACATCAGTTTTCTGTGGCTTAGTTTTGCCAAGTTCAGCGTTGTTAGTAGGGTACTTCCTGGTTTAGAAAGATAAATGTAAGTTTGAGTACAAATATATCCTAATTTGACAGAGGGAAAGTTACATCTTTAAGTTACACTTTAAAACCAAACAAAAAGAAAACATTGCTATTTTATGGCACATAGATATGTATAGATATACATATCTGTGAATATATAGAAGTACACATGCACATATTGAATGTATATATGGATACTATCTAAATAACTTGCTATTTAAATATTATTTCACTTTTATTTGTAGCATGTGAAAAAAAAGATATAACAGGATACTGCAGGGATCTAATCAAGATACTTGAGCAAGCTGAAAACATGAGTGAGAAGCTCACCCCACTGAAATTAATTGATGCATGGTCTGGGAAAGGTGTAACAAAACTCAGAGTGGCTGAAGTTACTCCACCAAAGCACCCTCGAGAGGAACTGGAGAGAATTGTTGCCCATTTGCTGCTGCAGCAGTATCTGAAGTATGTAAAATGATTACTTTTTTTAACATCTAGTATTAATTTTTCTTTACTCTTGTGTTACTTCTGTGTGGTGTTAATTGATACATTCTGTAGTCTCATTTTTAGCCTTTTAGCCTCAGATGCATTTAAAAAAACCTCAAAAGATTACTATATTTCTACTTCAAAATATTAAAACAAGTTGGAAGAACAGCTTAAATGCTGCAACTGTTGCAATTTTAAAAAGCTGAGGTCTTCTGTATTCAGGCTGAACCTCTAAATCTGCAGCAGGTTTCATTTTGGGTAAGTCTGCTGTTTATATGGACTCATTTACCATGGATAAGCAAAGCAAATGGGGCTGCCCAGATGAAGTTTAAGACAGAACAGGATGGATAATGTGGAAAGTGGTACTCAGAAATTTGAAGAAAGCATACTGAAAATTGCAAGAGTGCTCCTCTTGTAATCTAGCTTCCTGGGTGCTGTGTTTTTGTCTTTTCATATAGTTTTCAACGTTCCAAGAATATGTACAAATCAGATATTTAATTATGTTATTTTTGTCTTTTTTTTTTGCATGTGTTTGTACAGCTGACTTTTTAGTCTTGAGACATCTTTAAGTCTTATTATACCAGTTTTTTCCTCATTTTCCTCCATGTATTCCACCTGATTCATGTGTGTGTGTATAAAGGTCCACAAACTGACTTATGTTAAGCATTGACTCACTCGTAAGTTGTCTGTCCGTTTGAACAAAGCAGAATCAAGCTGCTATTTGGAACATCCATCAGAAGCATTAATGTGCCCCATTTTCCCCCTGCATTGTCTAGCCTTTGTCTCCAGCCTTCCCTTATAACACTGATTTAATTTATGCAGGGAAGACTTCAGCTTCACAGCATTCGCTACAATATCCTACCTGAAGATAGGACCAAAAGCAGCTCTGCTGCAAAACGAGGCCCACATCATAACTATAGAAGCAATAGCAAAGAAGAGAAGTGTTTACAAGGTATTTATATCTGTACTGACTTTCTATGTAGGTATGTTTTTTCCATTACAGTTTACTTTAATAGTTTGGTATCTGCTCAATATGGTTTTTTTAGGAGTAATGCAATCAGCAGGATTTAAAAGTGACCTTTACTATCTTCCCTCTTGTGTGGTAACACTGAAAAAAATGGAAAACTGTTTTAGAATTTTAATAGCATTGTTTATATCTTACAGGACAAACCATCTCAATCTTCACATTCAAATGCTCAGAGTGTTTCAAAGACTGTCCAAGCTTCAGTGGTGAAGAAGTCACAGGAGCGTAAGCGACCTAACTGTGGTTCTAACTTAAAAGCAAAGAAGCTTAAGCTTCAGGCAGGTGGAGATAACCAAATAGGAGTTGATGACCAAGCAATAGTTCTTGACTGAGTTTCACAGACTGCATTAAGGATCTAATCATGTTTGCTTCTCTATGGACAATACAATGTATAAGTTCAGGTTGTGTTTTAGTAATGGTATTTTTTGTGCTTTTTTTTTTTTAAATAAAAAACAAACAGGGAAATGAGTATCTTTAAAGCTATGAAATTCTTTATATCAAAGTAACACTGCCTATCTTGTGATACATCGATGACTACAAAATGTAAATGGTTACTGTGTTGCCCTTATAACTCTTTCGGAAGCATAGTGTATAGTAATATTATTGCAGAATCATGCAGGCTGGAAGGGGCTTCCAGAGATCACCTAGTCCAACCTCCTGCTCAAAGCAGGCCCTATTGGAACAGGATGCTCAGGGCTGTTAAGTTTTGACCATCCCCAAGGATGGAGATTCCACAGACTCCTCTCAGCACGTGCTCCAGAGTTTGGCCACTTTCATTACCAAAAGAATAAATTAGCTAATTATTTCCTGTGTTGCAACTTGTCTGTTGCCTTTTGTCCTGCCACTGTGCTCTTCTGAAAAGTCTGGCCTCATGGCTGCTATGCCGTTCCATTAGGTAGTTAAGACAACAGCAAGATCACAACAATCACTCTCCCTCCCTCCCAGCTTAAAACCTGTGGTGAGGACTCTACCACAGCCCTGCAGAAGTTGTGCCAGTGACGGGCTGTTCTCACTGTAAACACTATGTTGGAATGAATCTAAGGAGCACTGGAAGAGTTCAGAACAGCTGATGTTTTCCAGTACAGGCAAATGTCAGAGTATGTTAAAAGCTCTGCGCCTTATGGAAGGCTTAGTATAAGCTATCCATTATACTTTTGCCATTCCTACTTTTCCCAGTCAAGCGCTTGTTATACAATCAATATCCTCTGAAATTGGTTATTTGAAGTGCATCAGCATTGTTTTATCTGCTCAGTCCTACTTTATAGAATCATAGAATCATAGAATGGTTAGGGTTGGAAGGGACCTCTGGAGGTCATCTAGTCCAACCCCCCTGCAGTGGGCAGGGACATCCCCATCTAGATCAGGTTGCCCAGAGCCCTGGCAAGCCTCGCCTTGAATGCCTCCAGGGATGGGGCCTCAACCACCTCCCTTGGCAACCTGTTCCAGTGTTCCACCACACATTGGATTCATTTTGTTTCCGCTTCTAACCCAAAGTGTAATGTAGGACAGCACATACTGCAAGCTGAACTGTGGTCACTCTACAGTACAGGTCACAGTCTCTTTCTTCAGCAGTCTCTATGGACTGAAGAAAAACTTCAGCTACAGAATTTTTCTGCCTCCTATTTAATCAGAGAAGTAGAAATACATAGCTGTTGACTTCCTTTAATTACCACCAGTGTTTCCAAAAACAAACTGTGCTGCCAGAGTGATAAAGACCCAACAGCTACTGCTGACTTCCAGCACTAGATTCAATTTATTTATTTTTTTTTTAAGATTGTAGCAGCCAATGATCATTATGGCAAGTTCAGACTCACTACAAACAAAAGTTCTGGTAAGTTTCATTTTGGATCCCCTCAAGACATTCAGATGTGTACCAACTTAATTGTAAACCAAATATGATGAAGAGCATGTTCTTAATCTTTAGTCACTGACAAGATTTTACCAGAAAAATAAAGCTTGCTCTTTCACCCAATGTTTAGCTGAAACCTTTGCCAAAAATGGAATTAATCCATTTAAACAATCATTCTCTTAAAAAAATAGAGTGCTTTTCTGGGAGAATTCTCAATATATACTGCAAATGTTGCACAATGCAAGCTTAGAGCCAGTATTTTGACATGATCAACATAAAATCTTAGTAAGAAACTGCATTTATGTCTCATTTCTGGAAATCCTGAGACATATTACTCAGTGTCAGAACTTCATACGCAAGGGAAATGGGGTTCTGTTCAATCAAAATAATCTTCTATATCAACATCTGGGTTCAGGAGATCTTCACCATAGGCTGAAAGATCCATTTGATTTAAAATTAAGTTTTCAAAGGTTTCTTCCAAGTCTGTTTCACCAATCAGCACAGCTCCCATCATTCGGCCATTCTGCATCACTACCTTAACATACTCCTGGCCCTTGGTACACCTCAGCATCAGTTCATGGTCTAAACCCAAGCCTTGAGCATTGTATTTTCCCAGAACCACCACCTAACAGAAGGAAAAAGAAAAAGCACTCATAAGAACACTGCAGTGGCTTTTAGTAGTTCTGCTAACAGCTCTAAGCTTTGAAAGCCTGATGTAGACAGGGAAATACTTGTCCCTAGGGAATATTCCTCCTTCGTTGGCTTATAAACACACAAAAGAATTAAAAATCTTCACCTTGAAACAGCCAAAACCAATAATGAATCAGTTAGTATGCTGAACTGCATTGAATTTATCCATGAACAGAAACTTAATGAAATGGAATATATAGAAAAATGTAAAGTAGATCAGTTGTCATTCACCAATAATTAAAATTTGTAATATATCTGCAAAGATCTTTGTCCTCTTCACTTTCAGCATTCGAAGTTAGTATGAAGGGAGAAAATCTAAACTAAGATAAATTATTATATAGAAAGAATTGGTTTGGGAATATTAGAGCATCTACCCAGTGTTAGCAAGTGAATATAAACAAGCAATATGTGTTATTCTTTGATTTAGGACTATTAGAATGTATTTACTTTACCTTGTAATTGAAAAATTTTGTAACATGAGCAAAGAGTTCAAAGCAGAAATCCATATCAATAGATTCCCCTAAAGTATCTGCTGCCATGCATTTTGCTGCATACCATCCCATCTGCCTAGCTTGAGTCCACAGCCTCATCTGAAGAAAAAAAACAACATAAAACCACAGATAGATGTCACTGCAATGATCAACACTCACTGTTCCCATCAGTGCATATTGCATATTTTCATTATACTCAGAAAGGCTGAATAGCTTGGCTTTCAGCCACCCAGAGGAAATTATCTGTCATCAACACACCCAGGATTATCTACTTGTTCACTGGTTTCCATTTCATTTAAACTTTGTGTGCTTTCCCTTGTAGACTGGGTTGCTGCTGAGCACACAGTCATACAATTTGATTTACCTGATGCCATACTGGACTAGGTTCCCATGATGCTGTGCAGATATCTCCAGCTGCATATATATCTGGCAGTGATGTGTGCATGTGTTCATCTACTTTAAGACCTCCATCTTCACCTATAGCAAACTAAAGTATTTGCACAGATCAGCAATAAGAAATAAAATAATTTAAACTAAGTAATTCAACTTCATCCATGTTAAATAGTCATCCCATTTGTTATTTTTTAATGGCAGGTTCCTAAAATCTTAGTAAATTCACTATTCTGCTTAATCCCATTACCCTGTAAGCCCTGGAGTTGACCAAACATCTCCCTGTCAGTGAATTCCTTATTTTGCTTTGCCTAAATCGCCTCTATCTCCAAGCTCACTTTTTAACACTCCTGACTCTCTCCCCATCCCACTGCAGGGAGTAAGCGAGCTGCTATGTGGGGCTGAGCTGCTGGCAAGGCTTAAACTAGACACCTAATGTGGAGAGACAATGATCTTAAGGCCTGAAAACTCACATGGCAGCTATGAACTCCACAGTCATCCACGTTTGGATGTTGATTCAAAGCATGAGTTATCAGAAGAAAACCTTTCAAAACCTTTAGCAACCAATATTTCATGTCACTACAGAAGCAAAACTCAGCTGAAAAAGCTTATTTCACCTAGGTAAAATCAACTTAAACTTCGAAAGAAATTATTATACTTACATTATTGCCATCAAGAAATGGTTTAACATTTGGCACAACTCCAGTCGCACTGACAATGAAATCACATCCATAAATTTTTCCGTTAGTTAATTCCACATATACAGGCCAGAGCACTGAAAAAGGGGAAAATTTGCCCTGAGAATTCAACCAACAAAAGTTATTTTATTAATTGTGTCTTCGAATGAGACTCAATTGTCAAATATTCTTTAATAAATTTACAGATGCACACAAATGCTTCAAAAGCAAAAAGTATATCAGAGATTGGGCTTCCTAGAATCTTATGCTGGAATTAACTAGCTATTAAAATAGTATTTTAAATATTCATTTTTATTCAATGGAATCTATAGACATAATTATTCACTAAACAAGTGATATTTTGTTCTACTTTCTTTGAAAGATTACTTCAGTTTTGACACTAAATGTTTATTGGGCTTTTGCTTCTGTTTCAGTTTTAACTCCACTATTAATATATGATTTTAATGGACTTATCACAATGAAGGAATATTCTGCATATTGGCTTTAGGTGACTTTGTGGAAAAAGGGTTTGACCCCTAACATTCTGTAAATTAATTGTAGTCCATAAATCACATTGTCAACTACTATAAATTGCTAGAGATCCACTTAATTTATAGAAATAAAGGATTTATTTTCCAAATCTGTATTTGCTCCAAAGCAGCAAACAAGATGAAACATGTTCCAGCACTGCTTTAGCTTCAACATGTTACTTCTAATCAGCACTGGCACCTACCTTCATCTGGTTCTGAGTTTTTCTCCTCCTTAGGAAAAGCCAAAGAAGTCTGCTGCAGTTGTATGAATTCTTGCTGTAAGTGTATTTTCTTTACTTCACATAGTATTTCAATATGTACTTTATGAGAAAACTAAAGAAAGATTGACGAAATTGTAAACATAACACTTAGCAGTAACAATATTTTCAATAGCAAGTATACCTTCACCTTAATGGATGTCACCAAACTGAAAACCTCCTCCCCCACATACCCTATCCTACAGCAGGACACATTAGCTGAGTTCCTATGCTTTTTCTTTTGGGGCATAGATCTAAGAGCAAATGGCAATTTACCTGCTTTTTCAGGAGATACACCATGTTCCTTGAAATTTCATGACAATCTAGGTATTTGTGGCATTCCAGAAAACATACTCAAGTTCCTCTGAGTTTACAGGAAGAGAATCCAGAACTTAACAGAACAAACTAAACTCATCTCTTCTTTCAGGATTTCAAATCCTTCATTTTTCTATTATAAATTAAATTCTAGTAACAGTAATAAGTTTATGTTCTGAATGTTGCAAAAAGTAAATGTACCTTGTGCCATCAACCTATGTTTCAACCACTCCTTTTCTGAGCTCAAGACAGTGGAATCAATTAGCTACTTTTTTGCTGAAGCAGAAAATTACTTGTGTTAACATATTTTCCTGTTTAATTCTGATACAACAGGAGAATCAGTTGAAGCATGTTTTATTTTTATTTGTCTAATAATCCTGAATGTGACATTTCATGTTCTGTCATCCTTACTCACTTAAAGCAATATTTAAACAAATGTGTAAGCAAGATTATGACCATACCTCTTTAGTCCCTTTAAGATTTAAGCCCTCATGCCAATCTGGGCCTAAGGCACTGCCTAGTTTGTCAGATGCTGCTATAGGTCTTTCTTTTTTGTCACTTCCTGAAGCAAAGAGATAAGAGTATCAGATTTAGCATGCATGCTTCATTGCCCACAGAATTCAGAACAAGGATTCATTTAACAGAAATAGGATCTGTTGGTTGGTTATTTTTTGCAGACAAATTGGGCTCAAGGCCAGTAGTTTTAACACTTTTCAACTTTATGCCTGTCATTACTTCACTCATCTTTGAAACAACTGTGCCATTGTTAGGTGCCTACATAGACCCTTAACAGCCAGACTGACTCTAAGAGACCCATTGTAGACTCAGGTACTCAGCATCACTGCTAATATTTTAATTGATGTCCATCTGCTGACAAATATGCACTGTCCCCTCCACTGAACCAAAGTGCAAACTCTAACATACCATGATATATATGAAGAAAGAACACTGGGTGCCATTTTGTGATGTTAGCCTTTGACTTTTACAATTTATTCTTCTGACCTGAAGTTCAGAACATATGCTCTTCTTCTGTTATTCTTTTGATCATATGTATGTTTGTGTAACGTTTGTTCATGCATTTCTAGTTAACTGTTGTTATTAACATTGCAGTTTCATTGCATGTGTAATAACATTCTGTGAGGTTTCATCTGGTCTTCCAACAGCTTATTATAGGAGAGCTCATAATGCTGACATAATTCAGGAAAGCCATTAAAATATTACAGAAAATAGATGTTCTTCAGCATGTGAAACAGGAAATGGAATGTAAATTTGGCACAGATATAAAGATAAGCCATTTTTTACGGTTTATAGGTAACTATTACATGCTGTAGTGTCTATTTAAATTCTGGATTGTTTTTTATATCACATTTTACTTCTGTTATTTTTTTAAAGAAGGAAATGCCATTGATGATAACAGTAAACCTTATTTATAGCCTGCTAAATTAACTGATCTTAACACTCTCCTTAATATTAAATACTGCTGCTGCAGTGTTAGGAGACTAAAACACCATACCTTCTACTGTATACTTGGTTCTTTTACATTCAATTGGAGTCTCTTGTCTTTCAGCAGTTAGCTTTGGAATGAGAAATTCAGCTGCTCCTGCATCAAAGAAAGTGTTCCCAATGGCTTTGTCTTTGATAGCCCAGATTACTTCACAGCCTTGAATTTCATACCTGTGCACATTTAAACAATAGATAAAATTACTGCCTGAAAAGGATCTGACTCTTAGCAACACAACTAGACTTCTGCCAGGTTTCATTCCAGAAGTTTGTAATAAGGCATCCAAGACTTTCAAACCTAATATTCTGTACTGCTTCTAGATATTTACATAAGGAACCCATTTAAAAAAAAAAACAAAACAAAACCACAACAAAACAACCAAAACCAAACCAAACCAACCTCTTCAATTCGACAGGTGATACTTTCTCACCAACACAACCTTGACTGAACTGAGGCAGTGAGTGAGGGGAAGCAGATCAAAATTACAATAAAACTACGTAGTATTTTCATTCCTCCACAATGAAAAAAACACCTAAAACAAAAAAGTGCATTTTTGCCAGTTTGCCAACTGCTAACAAGAGGCATTTGGATCTTGTTTGTACTTCCTGGAACGTAAACTGGCAGACACATGCAGAGGGCAATTTAGTGAAAGTGAAAAAGTGAATCCCTGCAACACAAACCAAGATCATATAATTGCATAATACAGGTAGTTCTGTAATCTAGCAGACTGCAGGACCACATGGTTCAGTATCCTACCTGTGATAAAAGCCATATCAGACACTTCAAAAGCTCTGTCAACTTAAATTAGGCTAGGTGCAAGGTAAGTTGTCTCTTCATTCCTGTTACATCTTCTATCTCCGTAAGTCAGGCAGGTTTTATAATTTAAATATTGTTCTTAAGAGTCATAACAGAAATCTTTGCTGATGCTAAATCAGAAAAGTGCTGCATATACTTAGTACCTGTGTGTCAAAGCTCCTTCTCAAGCTTGCTGTATTCTCTGACAGTAAGAACCACTATACTGTGAAAAGGTTATTTTAATCAATTTTGCTGCTAAATGCTTTAAGAGGTGCAATTTTGTAAGTCAAACTTCTCCCAGACTCATGCAAACTACATTTAACATTGCATTGTTAAAGATTTTATTTGCATATGTATCTCTAAAACTTAATCATTTACTTACACTAATTCAAGTGCAATTCCACCATTTCCTACCACTACTATTCTCTCAGCTTGAGCCAAATTCTTCTGAAAAGCCTGCATTAAGAAAGGAAAAAAGTCAATTACAACTTAGATCATATGTTCTTTCAAACTGATCAGCTATACCTTTCAGTATCTATTACTTTCAGTTTGCCTGACTGTGTCAGAGAATTTAACTATCCAGGAAAACTGCAGTCCTTTAATCCCTTTAAAGAAGGGATCAATCAACATTTAGTATTTTGCACCAAAAGCAGGAATGTATTACACACATTTACCTGTGCACTGTCAGTATCTCGGATTCCTAAAATATATGGGTTTCCTTCAAAAATTAATTTTGGTTTTGCTCCAGCACACAGGCAAAGTTTCTCATACATATATTCTTTCCCATCTTCAGTGACAATTTTCTGTTAAAATTAAGAGAAAACACAACTGGAGACATTGAGGAGAACATCAGCATTTTTTTTTCCTTAATGCCACAATATTTTGTAGATATTAAAAGCTATTACTGCCTTCCAAAAGAGCAAGCTTTCATGTGCTTACTGATTGTGTGTCATTTATTTGCATTCCACTCACCAGAGACTTACAAGCCTAAGCATATGACATTATATGAGTGATAAAACAGGAAGTGTACATATCAAAGAAAGATGAAATAAAAAGATTTCCACTTGGTGGCACTCTGTACTCACCATCTGTACTAAAAGAATAGGTCTTCTATGTGACAAATGTCCCTCCACCCCAGAAACAGATGTAGACATTATCAATTAAAAGCATCTTTCCAAACATTTCAACAATGACAGACCTGTGTTAACTTAACTAGGCACAGGCTAAAATCCAGTTCAGGAAGACTGCAAATTTTGTTCTTTCCTAAAGAAAAAGGTAGGCACTAAACAAACACTTTATGACTTTATTTGCTGTTTTCCAAACCAGAAGCTAAACAGTTTACAGTGGTTTTGCACAAAGAGTTTTTAAATGTTTTGGAGAAAAGATCCTCCAAATCCATGTACCAAAGACACATCTAAACTAAAATGCCATTTCAGTAATGAAATGATTATTTTTTTTATAAATGATTTGAAAAACCACACAAAAGTAAAAGAGGAAACATTAGCTTACATGTTCATCACTTTTCAATTGTTTTACTCCAGACTGTATAACTTTAATATTGGGATATCGTTTTTCTAATAGAGAAATTGGTTGCTCTTCTACATCAAATTCCTCAAGTGTTTTGGAGACCTGTAGAAAGAAAAGTGGTATTTAAAATATGAATCATTTATCTATCTCTTCTTCTAATGCTTGTAAAAAAAAAAAGAAGTGTTATGTTCATTTCCAGCAAAGAAGTCATAACATAAAGTCTGTATTGTCTCAAAACATGTTTTTGCCTGAAATTCAAACACACTGCTGTGTATGATAACAACTACTAGCACAATTTCTTAGGTAATTTATTCCAAAGACACCATTTCAGTGCTTAAAATGGAGCAGCCATTAACAAAGCACTGAAGTAAAGCTTCATAACTTAGAAAAGACTTCAGCCATCTAAGTACCTAGTTTAACCTTTGCCTGAATGCTGTGAATATATTCACCAACTACTAATGATTATGAATCACTTTGAAATATCTCCTTAGTCCTACCAATGACTACAGTCACACTAATGTGAAAACAAGTTCAAAATCATAAGCACTTTCAAAATTAGATTATTTATACATATATGAACTTCTGAGAAGGCCTTACCATAAGAAAAATTAAGTCTCTCTTACCTGTTTGAAATTTGTTACTGCCTTTATGACTGGTGAAGATGTCATTAAACAAATGTCTTCTTGTGGAAATTCCATGGCCAGCTTGTGAAGAAACAGAAATCATGATGAGTGAATGCAGTCATCAATAGATTTTAAGAGTATAAAACCATTGGTTAAAAGTAATATATGTTACCAAATAACTTTAGTCTTGTAGAATCCTATTAGATAAACACTACTTCTAGATCATGAAAGAATAATGACTGAAATGTCAGAATTTGGACACCCAAGAATTTACTTCATTCACAAACAAGAACTGCAGCAATGGTATAAATGACTACTCAAAAGACTATTCTCACAGTATTCTAAAGTCCCACTGTAGGAACATTATCACTGTGATATTTATCACTATGATAATGTGATTTCTGAAGACCATAAGAGTAGAATAGACTGGAGAATATTAGATTTATCCATGCATATGGAAATGTATGTCATCACAATCCAGAAAGAAATGTTGCAATATAAGCACGAAAGGCAGAAATTATGTTGAGACATCAAACATTTTGTGACAGAGAAAATAAATCTAACTCAAACTTTTAAGGAAAATTCACCTTCTAAGATATTTTGTCAGAGTATTTCAGAATGTACTCAAAAAGTAACTAATCCTGTGAGATTTTTTTTGAGACAAGCAATGGCTCTCCTCAGATAGCTGCCCAAGAAGTCTGAACTATGAGGCATACAATGCATACTCAAAATGCATGGACAAGCTGTTTATTGCCACTCTGTCCCACTGAATTTTACTTGCTCAAAACCAGGATTGACAAAAACTGTGTTCAATCTTCCTCTTTCACTTAAAGCTATGCTTAAATCATCCAACTATGGATATACATCACAAAAATCCTTCTAGAACACACAGTGCCACTTTCAACAGACTTGGTGAATTAAAACATATGCTAGAAGACCACTAACACTCACTGCTAAATGTGCTTCTTGCAGTACTAAGAGATCAGATAAAGAGGCAAGTCTCTGTCATCATATAACAATCTGATTTGGGTTTTCCAGGAAAAATGTAATGGTGAGGGAAAGGAAAGAGTGTAAGAGGTGTGAATTACAGCAGCAAGTGACACTCTCTGTGAGCTTTGGAAGAAAACAAAGCCTGAACTCTGTGGCATTAACACAGCAAAAAGCATTTTCAAGAAAATAATATATTTCAGTCCCTTTTACAGCAATCTTAAAGATTACAGACATCTAATATATACTGGAAATTATTGTGAAATGGGATCATAGCCATTAGATACAATTCTAAATTACTTTCAGGAAAACAAAGTCACTGGGAACATTAAATATTGACTTAAATCTTATTCTTGCAAGCACAAGGATACCCAAGAGTCTTAATTATGTGAATAGTTTAATCAGCTTTTAAAGGATTACTAGAAATACAACATTTAAGTGTCTGTAGTACCAGAGCCCACATATTACACATGCATAAAAGGAAAAAAGTATCAAACTAATAAATGGTAGAAACAATTTCATAAAGATGGAGAACACTATCAATATTTTTTGGTAATTTAGTCTGCATGTGTTTTATACAATGTCAGAAATGAAATATCAATCACCAGAGAATTAGATGCATCTGAAATAGTCACAGAATCATAGAATCATTAAGGTTGGAAGAGACCTCTAAGATCATCAAGGCCAACCAGCTACCTATCACCACCATGTCACTAAACCACGTCCCTAAGCACCACATCTATATGTTTCTTTACTGAGGAAGAAGACAGATGCCTGCCATTCCACTGAGAATTCGAAGAAATAGCAACAGAACTAGATGCTGAGTACATCACAAGGAAAGCAGACCTGTTGGTGTTCCAAAAGCTTGCCTGCTTGGCTCCTAATCAGGGACTAGTGGAAACAGCTCTGATACCTTGGTAGCAGTATTTCTCTTCAGTTGCCAGTTTTGGAGACGTGAAATTATTAGCTACAGGAGCAAAAGATGCCTATCCTGGGTCATCAAACCATATTCTTTCAAAATCAAGAAACCTTCATTTACTTGACCTAGTAACTAGAAAGCTAAGGGGGTCTGATTGCTCTCTGCAAACACATGATGAAGGCATCACCAGTGAGCCCAGAGAGTTAAGCTGAAGACCAACACTGGTACAATACCACATGGGCATTAACTGTCCAGGAAAACTTTTAGAAAAGAAATTAAAAGGCCAAAAGATGCTGTGAGGCTAGGAGGTCGTGGGATGCCAGCAAAAAAAAGTAGAGGCTGGGGAAAAGTGGAGGCCCAAAAGCGGTGGGAGGCTGGGGAAAAAAGTAGAGGCCAGGAAAAGTGAAGAGCAGGGGGGAGGCCAGGGGAGAAAGTACAGGCCAGGGAAAAGTGGAGGCCAAAAAGTGGTGAGAGGCCAAGAAGGGCTGGGAGGTGGGGGAAAAAAGTAGAGGCCGAATAGTACTGGAGGCTGAGAGGGGGTGGGAGGCTGACAGAGGGCCTTTATAGTCTTTATACTGCTTTGTAGTTTTAACAGATAAAATACTATTCACTGAACTAGCAACCACATAATTTTACTGCACATTATAGGTACAAAATTACCTTCAGTTACTGTTACTTTGAAAACACCAAAAACCTTGAAACTAAGAAATGAGCCAATTTATTTTTTAGAGCTTGAGCTCATAGAAAGCTTGAGACTGGACAATCTCCACAGATGTACAGCTCTAAATGTGGATTCAACAAAAAAAGAGCAATGTTTTTATAAAGAGGAGTACACTATTGCAGCTTTCACCCTAGCTGCAGTACACTCACTTACGGCTATGAGGAATAGTAACCATGCAGTGCTCCTCCATGTTTCTGACCTCTTGACTAGCATACAGAATGCTAGCTTGCCTAAGTTAACCTAAGTTTTAATCATCTTTTTATGAAGCAGTCATAAACCCTTATCACGTCATTTGCAGGACTACTTTAACCTCTTGAGAAATATTTATAGACAAATAATTATATTACCACATTTGTTTCCCTGGGGCTGATTATGTTCAATTTGGTTTAGGGATTTTTTTGTTGCTGTTGTTTTTTAAGAGGTACAAAATATTTGTAAAATACTGGGAGGGCACATGGCATAATGCCTAATTACTGCATAAATGACAATATTTTTTGTAATTGCTATGTAAATCTAATTAAGTGTTTCTACAGCAGTGAGTAAGCTGACTCTGAAAGCATTTACACTTCCGAGTTAACACAAATAGCCGTGTGGTCCCTACAGCCACGCAGAAGCACACCTGCATACAGGCCCTGACATGCTGAAGTTACCATAACGCCACACGGCCGGAGAGCCTCCTCCGAGAAGCCCAAAAGGCCAATTCCCGGCCTTACTAGCTGAAGTCACTCCCCTCTTCACCCCCGGCCCTGCTGGAGGAGAGGAAGAGGAGGGCCGAAGCAGGCGTTCGAGCTCAAAACCCCCGGGGCCAACCATAGCGGATCCCAGCAGCGCCTCGCGCCCCCTCGTGGGGTGGGTCTCCGGCGGCTGGGGGCAGGCGCATGCGCGAGACGGGCAGGGACTCCGCAGCCTTTACCTTCTCCGCGCAGGTAACCCCTGCGATTCCTCCGCCCACCACCGCGAACCGACTCCGCGCAACGCCCGGGCCAGTCGCCATTTCCCTGCCTGCTGCTGAGAGCGTTGGCGGTGAAGGAAAAAAACCCAAACAACCCACTGTTCCTTACGGGGCGATTTCTCACCGCCGCGCCCTCGGCAGAGCACGGACGGCCTACGGCGCGCGGTAGCTCCCAAACTTCCTCCACTGCTGCCGCGCGGAGGCGGGGCGGGGCCGAGGGGGTGTAAGGGTGAGTCACCGCTTGCTCACATGAACGGAAAGCCTGTCCCCGCACCCTACTCCCGCTGTTTTGGTGTTTCAGTTGGGTTAGGTTTCGGTTTAATATGGAGTTTACTTTCTCCATTTGCTGGGGCGACGGTTTCGCGGTCCTGAACGGTGGAGGATTTTGATGGGCTTCGCAAGGGACAAAGAGAACAGATAGCAAATAGACTGATAAAAAAATAAAGAAAAAAATACATTCAGACCTTTCTTCATTACTTAACAGGAATGCAGGAAAAAGAAACACGGAAATGTGAGGGACAGCATCTTCCCCAGACCTTCCACCTGCTTCCCGTCAGATTTGGACACAGTACCTAAAGTATAATTTAGAGTATGGTGTGAAGATGCTCCTCTCCCTGCCTGTAACACTTCCTTCCCAAGAGCTACCCTGGCCCATCCCCATGGCATGTCTGTGGCTGTTCAGAAAGGATACTGCTGGCAGTGCCCTGGGAAGGAAAAGTATGGCACTGTAACAGGAGAAGTGTGTCAACATAAGGAAATAAACTAATGTGATTAAGTGCCCAGCAATGCCTATAGTTTGATATGAGCTGCTCAAAATGAGTCGACTCTTTCGCTGTCTAATTTACTTTAGACTCTTCAGCATATTACTAAGTATGATTTTCATTCTAAAACTAACCTTCAGTGCTTTTTATTTCCTCTTGGAGGAAGGGATAAGCTATCAAAGAAAAAACTATTAATTGCATGCACTACAGAAAATGTTATTTTATGGCCAATACCTTTTCAGACATTTCTGTTGCTATCAGGACATCAATCACAATCTTCAAAAGAGTCACTTTTAAATTTTTTGCTTTCTTTTTTTTTTTTTTTTTTTAAGAAGTAACATTTTTTTCCTAGCATTGAAGGTAATTTCACAGTCCAGACAATTGCTGGCTGTTTTGGTGATAACCTAAATCCTGTTCGCTGAACACATCCCGTTCCACTGTGAATTACCTGACTAAATGACCTGACCTAAACAGTGCAAGAAATTGGATAGACTTGCGTCATCAAGTACAAGAATACCTTCCAAGGATTTTATTCTGCACTATATGATAAATGACAGGAGAAAATCTCATTTGCTAGTGCAAACTAGGAAAAGTTATTACTGGTTTCATTCACCAAAAAAACCCCCCAAAAAACTAAAAGGCCATTTTGGACACATCAGGGCAAATTTTAGGACCATGAAAATATTGCTTACAATTACAGCATACAGTCTTAGTTCCTAATTGACAGCAAGGACATGATAAACACAGATCTGTAAAATCTTTTTCCAAATTAATAACATTTAATTCATGTAAGGGATGTAGTGAACTTTACTTCATTAGTAGTAAACTATTCCAAATTAATTCCTGACACTTCTTACCAAGCTTAGCATGTATGCATTGGAAAGGAGGAGCAGAGGATGTGAGACCATGAAAGAGGGCAGTCACTGAGTAGGTTTATTCTTTATTAAGGGAGAACTCTTAATGTTCTTTGAGGATCTCTGAAAATCACTGTGCACCCATCATGATGCCTATGTCACTGCTATCAGTGTATGCATAACCTTCAATGCATAACTTTGCTTATCTGATATTCACAATCTAAATATAAATGTGACACCCCAAACTCCAGTAGTCAAATCCTTGCTGCAGCCCACAGGTGGAGTGAGTATTGACCTGGGGTAGTCCTTGCAGAAATTCTGGAAGAAGTCCACTTGTCTGAAAGACATTTTTCTATGAAGGAGGTAAAGTGACATGTGCAGTTACAGGTTGACTGGGTCTCTGCTACTCTGCATCCTCTGCTGAATGGCCACTGTGCTTTGGCACAGAGCAAGGCCTGCTAGGTCATGGCTCTGTTGTGAAAGGCTGACCATGCTGCCTGCCAGTGGTGATGTACTTCGCATTTCTATCATCCTTCCTTTTCTGCAAGTGTGTTTGGGCACCTCAGATGTCTGAAGGGCTTTGCTGATTTAGGCCAATATTTGTCTGGGAAAATAAGTAATGGATCACTCATGAATAATGAATTAATATACAGAATATGACAATGAAGTCTTTATTGTGATATTTACTGTAATTCTTTTTCATTCACTGTCTTCCATTCCTCAAGCAGGTGTTCAGACAGTGAGAGCAGAGGGAGGCAAGAGGTGTCTTATCCACTGACACTGCAGTGAGAGGCATGAGACGGGAGAACAGAAGCCTAAGTTTCTTGCTTTTCATGAGTCTTGCTGTGGCTGGAGGACCTGTGATGCTGATGGTCTCTTTCGTAAACTCACAGTCAGAAAACACTTCAACTAGCCATAACACTCTGGGGCTCAGAGGGAAGGGAAATTAATAATGCCCTGTATACTGCTATGCATGTCGTGTGAAGTCCTTTTAATGACTTCTTTATTTGTAAGGCACTTATAGGTGAGTAGCTAATTTGGAGAAACATTTTGCACTGCTTTTTCTTGCAAAGGGACAATGCACTTCTTTTCAACTTCCTGGTGTGAAGGACATGCTAATCTGCAAGGGGAATATTTTACTTCAGTAATGGTATGATTTGTTGTGGGACTGATGTACTTGCCAAATAAAATATTAATGTAACACCCTCTGTGTGACTGGGTTATTATTGCATTGGCTTGTGTAAATGCTGACTTTTAAAAACGAGATCTTGGCAGCTCCCTGTTTCCTTAAGGTTCCCTGGACAACAGCAAATACCTAAGCAAACTCAGAATTTACAAACATGTGAGAAAAGACATATAAACAGTATAATTGGACCTAGTGACTGTTAAATGAAGCCAATATACTTTCTTGTAGGCTATAAAACATTCTGGAAATCTGAAACCTTTGCAATGAAAATATACTAGGCTTGCTGTTGTATCATTTGTAATCTTTCTCCCTTTGTGTTTTCTCCATCTTTGCCTTTTCTTGTACTTATATACACAATGGTTAATGTTTTTCTCCCACAGTCTCTGGGTTAATTCAAGGGAATTAATGAGTTCTTGGACAGCGTGTGAATTCTGACAATGGAAGATGCAATTCCCAAATTTCTGTCATTGTTCAATAAGAAGCAAGAATTGTTGCAAGAGGTGTGTGAACCTGTATCTGCCCATATGTAGGCACCCTCACCAGTGCTTGGTCTAATGTGCATTGACTTGGACCCTTTCCTCAGCCTTTCAGTTGTGGAGCCTAACATGTCCCTTTTAGTTGTCACCAGGAATTCATGCATTTGACTGCACAGACAGCTGCAAAACAGAAACATTCTTGGCTTAGGAGAGTGGGGATGAGCTCTAGATCTAGAGGCTTTGCTGGCAGTCTGGACTAACCTGTTAAGCTATAAAATGGGGAATAGAAAGCAGGTAGGAGAGTGTGTGCTAGAGACTTGAAAAATCCAGAAACAGGGAATCTCATGAATAACATTTAAGGACTAGCTGAAGTCTCATAGCTCCTAGCCACTCTGTAACCCACACATTGTGAATCATGTGGAGAGTAAAATGATAGTTGGGATGGACATCTAGATACTGAGCAAGGCTCAGCCAGGGATCCATGAAGGAAAAAGAGCACAGAGATTTTCAGTATGCATGATGAGGTGGCATATAGGGAGAGTGCAAGTCTGAAGTATGCAGTATAATGGTAACTTAATTTTTTGTGTTATTCTTGGGTCTAATACCTTTTCATTCTCCTTCTGTAATTTGTGTGGTTAAAGCTTGCTTTCCACTTGAAACATCCTGAAATAGAGGATGACATCATTTATCATTGCCCTGGAAAGTGCTCTTGACAGTTCTATTCTGTTACCTCATTATCAGATCACAGTTGTGTCACTTCCCATTAATTGTGCCTGCCTGTGCCAGCCTGGATTAGTTCTGCCAGAGAAATTTACAGTATCAGGGTCTATGACACTGCTCCCTTGCTAGCCACTCACTTCTCTTTGTCACTTGTGCTGCCCCTGAACAGAGCATCGATGAGGAGAAGCCTGGCTCTGGCTAGGTCAAGCACAGAGCCACTTCAGCAAATTGTCTGGCTTGCAATTCAGCTTTGGGAAGTGATTTGCTTTCAGAAAAGAAAATTTATTTTTCCCCCTAGCTTTATTTTTATATATGTATTTGTCCCTCCCTCCCCTGCTCTCTGGTGTCATCTAGATGGCAAACATCAATTTGTTTGGTTATTTCCTGGTGTCCTGAACACTTGGAAATGATATTCCCAGAACAACATTTTCTCTGAACTATTTTAAAAAAAATTATAAAATAAATCTATCCATCCTAGCAATATCTCCTCAGATGGTTCTAGCAATGGCCCTGTGTTCATATGGCCAGGCAGCTCAGCGTATCCACAGATACATATCAGATGTTCACTGGTGATTTAGTGATATAAATATAATCGTCCTCGGGGTGATTTTCATCTATGAGAAACATTTAACCTTTAATATTTTTAATTTATTTATTTTTTTTATTTCCTGGCTTGTCATGGTAGTACAAGGTAAGGAAAAAAACTTCTGTGCATGCTGTGTATTGAATGTGTTTTTAAAAGAATGGTTTAAGACAACCAGCTTCTGAGTCTCTTTTTCCAAGCCTGTGATGTTGACACTGGTTTTGACAGTAATAAGTTTTGATAGATAAAACAAATAACATTTGGTTACATTTAGCTTAGTAGTTCCCTTAATGTAGTCTTGTCATGGAGCTAAACTTGTTGGTTGATAAATGGAACCATCAGAACTGAGACAGAAACTTCTTTTGTGAACTGCTTTGTATTTTTGCCCTTTCTCCAGGGGCTTATAATGAACAACAATGCATATTATACATTGGATTTATTTCCTGCTTTGCAGTCACAGATGCCTTGCCTTTAAGAATTTCAGTCAGTGCTTGCTTCCTATGTAATAATTTAAAACAACAAAATCTTAAGTTTGTTACATTACTACAACATAGTACACCATGCTCTGTGATGGTATCTGTAATGTATGGCAAAGTGGGATATATACAAGTGATTCTATATATTGATACTTATAAAACTCTGACTGTAGTTCTTCTGTAAGTTTAAAAAAATATAGGAATACTGGTTTAGAAGTCTAGCATTGTAGATGAGTTCTGCTTAGACTGATTTGTGAATAGTATTGAAGTGGAGGAAAAATTGGTGGATGTTAAATGAATTTATTATAAAGCTCTTTGATAACCATCAAAGTAAGCAATATTTCATTTTCTGAGCAGGTATAGCCAGTATACATCTAACCATCAAAAAGACAACAGTGGTACTCAAATTAAAGTATACTTCTTGTCTTATGGCCTCTTACTTCCCAACTGCACAACTTTCAGCCTTTATTCATCTTTTTCTCTTCTTTCTTTCTTTCTTCCCTAAGATTAGATTTATGAATCATTTGCACAGGGAGAAACTCTTCTGCAATGTTTTTTTCATGAGCTCCTTTTGATGATTCATTTTAACACAGATGCTGTTATTTAACTCTACTGGTGCATCAAAGGCTCAACTTCACTGCGTGCTTTTGGAACAAGACTTATTTTATGATCGCAGGAAACTATCAGAATTGGTTTCTTCTTTGTCATATAATTTTTCTGAAAAGGTCAGCATGGCCCTATATTCTGGGCAGAATTCATAAAATTATAAATATGTTGATCAAGGTTGAAAACCTTGTTTAACAGAATAACCATGACTTTAACAATCATATTATTTGGATCAGAAAATGTGGCCTTATGTAAGTATAAATAATAAAGACATTACCTTTGGAAAAAATATCCACATTTGGAAAGCATCTTTCAAGTTACAGCCATTTTTTTTGCATTTGTTTAACAGTTTTGGAAAATATTCTTAAATAAATACAGGATCCCTGTGAATTTACTGGTGACAAAATAAGGCCTGAGCCAGGAGTGCAAATCAGCACAGTTCTCTTGGCTGCAAGCCACCACAGTTTACAAAGTCAAGGAGCAGATTTCTTGTTTAAAATTTTCTGTAACATTCTTCTTTTTATTTATTTTTTTAATATATGTTTTAGAAAATTGCAAGGATACTAAATAACAGATCTTTTGCAGCCTGATTCTGACAGTCTTTAGCTTATTTAGGTACAGTTCTGACTGAAGTTACCAGAAATAAAGCAGTGAGAAACTGGAAACTGTCCCTTGGTCTTCTCTCATCCATAAAAAAACCCTTTCTTCTTAAAGGTATTTCTACAAATACTTATTCAAGTACTTTTATGTTCCCAGTATTTCCTGTTGGATGTTTGCTATGTTAGCACAGCATCAGTATCCTTTCTAGTGTAGAGAATGGTAAGAGAATTGTGTGCTTTAAATCAAGTGAAAGACTCTTGCTGACTTTCTTGGGCACTCTAAGGCTCTTGCCAATAAACACATTTTTTTCTGAGGAGGAATTTGTCACATTTTGTAAAAGCTACAGCACATTATACAAACATGTTAAATCTAGGTCAATTTAGAAATGTGATTTACCAAAGCATACATTCATAGAAATGTATTTTTAATAGTTTTTCTTAGAAAATAAGCCAGTTTGTGGGAGTGGTGATGTATCATCTAGCTTTTTCAGTCCTTTCAGGAGAAAAAGAGGAGGAAAAATCTACTGAAGCAGAATTTACTGTGATTGACAGGAAGAGTTCACACAAAATCTCCTTAATTTTTTGTTGCTTTTAACTTTTCTTTATGTTCTGCTCTTGTGCACCAAAAAAGCCCTCAGCCCTAATTTTTAAAGAAGCCATATAAAGTTCATCCTGATAACAATCATGTAGAGAGAAATCATATAATATAATCAAAATTACACTGCCAAGTGTCATGTATCTCACCTGACATACAAGTGTTTTAAGCCTTCGGTGGCAATTTTTGGCTTCAGTAGTGCTTCTTGAGATTCCTGATGGAATGAGTAGTTCTTGCCTTCTCATTTCTGCCAGGTAGCACAAAAATTTGTTTAAGGATGGATCCAAGCTGTGAGCAGGAAGGAAATACTTGCCCACTGATAGATTCTAAGCTGGTATACAGGAAATCCTTCAGTATTTGTAAACTGCCCCACTCTCTTTTCTCCTGGAGTAAAGAGGAGCCTAGACAATTTCAACATGATGCTGAAGGATTATGCCATTATTCCTACCTACCCCTAAATACACTCCAGTGTGGAAAGAGTGTGGAAGATAAAAATCAGCAGTTGTTCTGTATACTTTATCTCTTACCTGGTTAAACAGGAAAACACAGAATCACATGCAGAATTCAGCAAGTGTGGGAAAAGCGTGTGCAACAGGGAGCAATGTTAGATTTGAGGAAGGACAAGGAGCATCAGTGAGGCTAGGCCTGTAGCTGAGGCAGAATTTAATGCAGAGTGAATAGTAAGAACATGTAGGGACCTGTTGATTGGGGCATGTGTGTAATTGCATTCTATTCAACACAAATCTTGCTGCTTCAAATTCAAGGATATTTAAATTTTTTTTAATTGTTTTTTGGAGGAGGGAGGGTTAAAGAAAAACTAGTTCTTGTGTCCTGTTTTAAAGGGGGTGGGTTCATCTCTAATGTGATTACAAGCTTTAACAAATGACCCCGTTTTGAGAAGCACTAAGCATCCAGAGCTCCTCTGATTTTCAGTTCTGACTTCAGTGGTATCCAGAATTTTTCAGCTTAGTTTGTCCCACTAGCAGAAAGCAAAGCCAATTAGGCTTTGTCATTGCTCACTTTTTCACTGAGTGCCCCAATAAAGCTGTCATGAGCACTGACACTTAAAATGTGGGTAGTTAATATTACTGCCAAGTGATTAAAAGTACAGTCTCTGTGTCTATATTTTGGGGCAGGGGAAATTTCATTTTAAATTATGGGTCACAGTGACCACAGTCCATTATTGCGTTTTATGGAAAGATTTAGAACTTTTTCCATTTAGAGAGAATAGAAGTTCAACATGTACTATAAATGTGTGAAGTTCATATGAAACTGGAAAGTCTAAGGTGCATTAAGTATTGAAATAATCAGCTTTGGGGAAGTTTATTAATTGGCCATAGTTTAGGTTATCTCAAAAGTTAATTAACAAGTGCATTTAGTTCTATTTCCAAAGAGGCCTTTGCTTTTTGAAGGAGCTAGTTGTAGTAATATCAATAAATATCAATTGTTCAGAGTGAAATAAAAGGAGAATGGCATTATGATATCTTCATATCACTAACTATTGGCTTCTACATTTCAATTTATGATCAAAATAGCCACTTGTTCTTGCTTCCATCTACACCCTAAAAGCATAGCATTATTGTGGAAGTTTCATTTCCACACTGCAAAGATGTGATGACAGCATCTCACTTGAATTTTATTGTTAGAATTCTATTTTTAAGCAAACACATTCCCAGGTAAATAGAAACTATAGCCTTGAAATTAAAATTTGTGGCATTAATTATAGGTACACAACCAGAAATAAAATGGATAGAATTTTTCCTAAAGGACTTGTTGAGCTAACTTAATTTCTATAAAAGACATTAGAGTACAAGAGATGTTATTTTTTAATCTGAGCTGAAGCACTAGTGGTTGGGAAGAAACTCTGAAGATTTTGTCACTTTGTAAATGTCTCAATTTGAAAAAAATAGAACTAATCTCCCAAGACAATGAATTTAACAGTTATCATCATGAACTAGGAAAGAAGACTGCACAGTTTTAATTTTGCATTTCCTCTGAAAGTTAGTGTTACTTGTTAAATCTCCATAGTGAACAAAATCAGTCCCTGAAACAAACAATATAAGTGTAAAGCTATTTCTATCATGAATAATTGACTAAATTTTCACTTAAATGGCCTGAATCATAAGATAAAACTTTGCTGACAATCTTGTAATGTAAATCCCTTTTTGTAGAAGTATATACTTCCACATGTGGGATGTGAGCATTTTACATTTAAGGGATAGTTATGTTCCCTTCCAATTGCCTTGGGAAATTTTGTGGAGGAACTTTTTGCCACTCCTTACGCTAATGGCTATTTTCTGTTGTTATTTTCCTCAATACAAGAGCCATCATATTTAGAATTATATTCCTGATAGCGCAGAACCTTTTAGCTCCCATCATTACTACTTATGTTTGCAGAGGAATATGTACTCTGTGGCATGGCACAAATTATTTCACAACCCTGTCTGACTGGAGTGCTACTTGTCCCATTCTTTCCTGGTTTCCAGAGCTTTGCATGGTCTGCATGAGTACGTTCGTTTCCCTTCGTTAATTGCTTGTGAGCTTTCTGATTAGCACTTTCTATACCCTCTTAATATCTCTTCCAGCCCAACTTTTCCTACCTTTCCCCTGAGTATTCAGGGTATACATAGCCTCTGAGGTATCCTTCACAGTGTGAAGGCATCCCTTTCTTTCACTCTATATCCTACAATAATGCTGAAATTTTCAAGTGAAAGCAGTAGGTAACCAGGCTTCTCTGACTCCATTTTTCCCAGTTAAAGGGTGACCTCAAGGAGAAAACTTTTATCTTGCTCTCCCAAGTATTTTGCCTTTATATTGTCCATTTTACAAAGGCTTTGTTCTGTTGAAATGCCCTTCTGCTGACTTGCAAGGGTCACCTATAGGTGTTATTGCATTTAGGCTGAATGCATACATATATGTATGTATGTATTAACTCATTCATGATCTCAGTATCTGGCTCTGAAACTTAGTCATTTTAAGCACAGATATTTGCCTTCTTTGCTGACCCTGTTGCTTATAAAAATTGCCACTGTATTAATTCTGAGGACATTTCTGGCACTAAATAAAGGAACTACTTGACTCTTTTACATTTTATGATAGTGAGAGGGAACCTCTCAACTCATCTGTAAGAGGTTTCCTCCTTGACAATGTGTATGTCTTTATGTTAGGCTTTCCTTTATTTTTATTGAAAAAGCATGAACATTTTACCTCAGGACTGAGAAAGTGGTATCTTCCTGCCCAACTTGTGGAGTTTTTGATCAATACGTAGCGAAGATACTAGGGTGAATATATTTCCTTAGGAGTTCTCTGCTCTTTTTGTCTTTCACCGCATGTGACCACCTCCTTTCAAGGGCAAACAAACTTGGCGGTCTTCCTGGCTCACAGCTGCTTTTCTTTCTGAGTTTTTTTTGAAAGAGAGAAGAACAGCTTGAACACTGAGCTTGGATGTTGCTTCTCTGCTTGAGAGAGTGCACTTGGGTGTGAGAAGAGTGAGGTACTCTCTGGGTACTCTTGGGGCTGTCAGTAATCAGTGCTGGCCTGCAGCTCTCACACGGGCAGCTCTAGCTCATCTAGCAGGTGCAGCCTGGAGCAAGGGTGAGTGTGGATGATAATCAATAACCCATGCTATAGCCAGTGAGGCTGTGTGCTGATGATATGAAGGTAGAAGGGAGGAAGAGATCAGTTCTGGTGGTGGGGACGTGATGAGAGCACCAGAGTCCCTTCTGTCTTGCCATCAGAAGTGACTTTCATGTTCTTGTCATAGCATAGACTCAGAGCAATCTATGTGGTCATCCTGAAATCCAAAGAGGTGCTTGGAGCAGTGAAGCTATCACCCTTGGTGTTCTCAGTTGTTCCACAGCAGATTTCAGGCTACCTGTGCAATAATAGTTTATATTAAGGATATTGTAAAATAGCCTATAAGAAACAGTTTCACTGTCTTCAATGCAGAATCAAAAAGTCTTTTAAACTAGAGGAAAAATGTTATTAAATTAGGGGCAGATCTAAATTCTGTATTTGAATAATTAAACTTACTTTGTATTTATAAAAGCATTTTTAGGAAATAGTGACTATGTCATGATTGTTACACAAATCAGCCCTATTATTAGGATTAATATGCATATGTATGTGTGCTTTTTGTTCTGATGTTTTAACATTCAAGGAGAAAATTATTTGCATAATGAGCAGCAGTTTTAACTATTGTTTTACCATCATTGTCTCATTGTTCAGTGAGCTTCTGATGTAATGACTTTCAATTTTTGATGGCATATATGATTCCTAGCTTGAGATTTTTTTTTTAACATTTTGATACGAAGATAGGTTTTAGTTAGAGAAACACTTATTAACTGGATCTAATTAAGGGGGGGGGGGTTGGACTAGATGACCTCCAGAGGTCCCTTCCAACCCAAAATATTCTATGATTCTATATAGAAGTTTTCAGAAAAAACCTGATTAGTAGAGAATTCAGATTTTGGGGAGCTTTGTCCCTAAACTGAAGCTTAGTTTAAATGATAGGTTTCAGGTCTGAGTTTGAATCTGGGTACTCAACCTTAAACAACTCCACAAAAACATTTTATTTTTCAGTGTAGTATTTTTTCTGAGTGTGGAAAACTAGAGATAACAGTAAGATGATTGAAACAGAAAATGTCACATCCCATATAAAGATTCTATTTCATGTTACTTCAACCAGTATTTTTATATTCTGTATACAATAAGGAGATGTGTCACACCTAACCACAGCTTTTCACTAGTTACATTGCAAAAGCAATGTGTAGTCCCTTTTCTACATGGTAATGAAGCTAGACAACAAAATTACTTAACCTTCTAACTCTGAACAGAAAGTCTACCATACCTGTCAAACTATATTTGTAAGCAAGCTAATGGACTGAAACCCAGCATAAGTCTAGAAAGTGCAGATGGCACCTACTGAAGATATTCAATAGTGCACTACAAGAGATGGATTTTTTCATAGTGCCAGTGTCTTAACTTTCAAATAGTTTTAGAAAACAATTCAATAAAATCCAGACTTGCTAACAACATTATCCTGTTGAAAGTGAATGGAAACTGCTGACATAGTGCTTAAAGCAATGACTAAGAATCTTATTTATTTCAAAAATATTTGTATTTTCTTAATAGAAATTGAAACTATCCATTCAAAATCTTCTATTTGGTAAAAGTACATCTTATGTTCCATGGATATTGAGTGCTTTCTTAGTTTTAGCCCAGGATTTAAAAAAATGAGATAAATTTCTTACCTCAACTCTATTCATCATGAAAAAACATAAATTCTGTCTTTTATGAAGCTGTCATTGATCCTAAGAAACATTAGACTCTAGGCTCCACTATTCTGCTTAAATCATTCTTCATGTTATTATCCTTTTTTTTAAAAGGACATTTAGTATTTTTATCTTTAAAGGGACCATAGCCATGTTTATCTCATTATCTACATACTTAGTTTTCCTATTTTGCATTTTTTGTCTTCTTGCATATTTTCTGAAAGAGGTAGGGCATCTAGATGAATTTAAAATGAACAAAAGCTATGTAAGACTTTGTCCTGGTTTGAGTTAGAACAGAACTAATTTTGGTCAGTGATTTTACTTTCCAGCTAAAGCTCCTCTAAGTCACTGCTAAAGGTAGTGTACCAGATTGGGGTGTGAAGTAAAAGGCTGCACCTGCAGAGAGGAGCAGACAGTTCAGGTGACCCTAAACTGACCAACAAGCTATTCCATTCCATTCCATTCCATTCCATTCCATTCCATTCCATTCCATTCCATTCCATTCCATTCCATATACATCATATTCAATATAAAACTGAAGATCAATCCATGAAACTCCCACACCAAACTTGGGCCTTGAGGTCTCTTACATAAAGCCTAAGAGCCAAGCAAGGCAGGTGCATGATTAAGCTCTTTAGCACCTAATTAACAGCAAATACAAAAAGGAGAGGTTTGGACCATAACCCTCCCTGAAGGCTGAGCACCTGAGCCATGTGGGGTGGTGGAGTGGGGACTCTCCTAGTGAGGATCAGCTCCCCAGCTCTGCTTCCCCAGGACTCTGTCTGTTTGATCGCAATCCAAGAGCTCCTGAATCCAGCTCCAGGATTCAGCCCCTGAGTCTGATTCCCATCTGCTGCTGGTGAGTCCTTCTGCCACAGGATCAGTGGTGATGGTGATTCTTTTGCCATCAAGGTGGCTTTGGTTTTGGTATTGCTTTTGCGTGTATATATGTGGTTTTTTTTCCATTTTCTTGTTATTATTTTCATTATCTTCCCTTCAACTGAAGCTTAGGTCAGCTGTGTAANGGAGCAGACAGTTCAGGTGACCCTAAACTGACCAACAAGCTATTCCACTCCATTCCATTCCATATACATCATATTCAATATAAAACTGAGGATCAATCCATGAAACTCCCACACTAAACTTGGGCCTTGTGGTGTCTTACATAAAGCCTAAGAGCCAAGCAAGGCAGGTGCATGATTAAGCTCTTTAGCACCTAATTAACAGCAAATACAAAAAAGCAGAGGTCTGGGCTTCTGCCTTTCTTGAGAGTTGAGCACCTGAGCCATCTGGAGTGGTGGACTGGTAACTCTCCTTGTGAGGATCAGAAGCCCAGCAATGCTGTTGCAGGACTCTGTCTGTTCTCCTTTTGCTCTTAATCCAAGTGTTCCTGAATTCAGTTCCAGTATCCAGACCCTGAGTCTGATTCCCATCTGCTGCTGAGTCCTTCTGCCACAGTGTCAGTGGTGCTGTAGTTGCTGTGAAGGTGGGTTTGGGTGTGGTATTGGTTTTGTATATATTTATATATATTATTGTTCTTTTTTTCATGAAAGTAGTTTTAGTTTTCATTTCCAATCCACAAGTCTCTCTCTCTCTCTCGGTTCCCCTCTGTCCTCTCTCTAATTTCTCTTTTCCTCCCTGGGGTGGGGGGGAAAGGGAGTAATAGAGAGCATTTTTCTCTGGATTAGTGGTTGGCCCAGTCCTGACTGTTGACATATGTGATTTTCAAAAGATATTTGCATCCCTAAAGATGCAGATAAATACATACTGAGATTTATAAAAAATTGCATAGAGGCACTTAGCTTTTGTTATTTAACTGGGCATTACCTAGCATCTCATATTCTGAGATGTGTGAAGTTATGCCATTTAGGGTTCTGATGAATTAATGTTTATTTTTTACTATTTTCATTTTAATTTTAAATCCACTTTTTTCCTGGCTCATTCTTTCATGATTGTGCTTGTAGACAGGCTTATGATAACTAGATTCTTCTTCTCTAAGATAGGTCTAATTCCTGTCAGTGGTAACCACGCAGCAGAAGGANCTGTAGTTGCTGTGAAGGTGGGTTTGGGTGTGGTATTGGTTTTGTATATATTTATATATATTATTGTTCTTTTTTTCATGAAAGTAGTTTTAGTTTTCATTTCCAATCCACAAGTCTCTCTCTCAGTTCCCCTCTGTCCTCTCTCTAATTTCTCTTTTCCTCCCTGGGGTGGGGGGAAAGGGAGTAATAGAGAGCATTTTTCTCTGGATTAGTGGTTGGCCCAGTCCTGACTGTTGACATATGTGATTTTCAAAAGATATTTGCATCCCTAAAGATGCAGATAAATACATACTGAGATTTATAAAAAATTGCATAGAGGCACTTAGCTTTTGTTATTTAACTGGACATTACCTAGCATCTCATATTCTGAGATGTGTGAAGTTATGCCATTTAGGGTTCTGATGAATTAATGTTTATTTTTTACTATTTTCATTTTAATTTTAAATCCACTTTTTTCCTGGCTCATTCTTTCATGATTGTGCTTGTAGACAGGCTTATGATAACTAGATTCTTCTTCTCTAAGATAGGTCTAATTCCTGTCAGTGGTAACCACGCAGCAGAAGGAAGGGTAGTAGAGTTGTGTTCTCAAGGGTATGTACAGGGAAAGAAGTCTCAGTGTAGACAGTTTCTCATGTTGCTTTGACTGATTAATTAACTACTGTAGTTCAGAATATGAGTTGAGCACTCTGATGATTTGGAGCTGAAGTGAGGTTTTTATTTATTCATTTGTACCAAGTGTTTTGTTTTGTTTTTTTTTAGATTAGTAGTTCATAGTAACTGCAAGTGTCCAGGGTGGGCAGTTCATCTTTACTATCACCTATTTCTAGTTATCTTAAAGTGCTCATTTTCAACTAATTGTCTAGATACTATCGTCAATAGAGAGATAGAGGTACTTCAAAACTGTGATTCATCCCATCCTAAAATAGATATCTAAGCTGAGATGACTTGGAAATAGCTATCTTTCTCCACCAAAAAGCAGGCCAGCACTGACAACTGATTAGATAAAAAGCAGCTAAAAAGGGGGGGGATGGTTCCCCTTTGAGGTATTGATACATCTTTTATCCATCTCTGTTTTCCTGATTTGGGAGGTGATTAACATTCTTGAGTATTTGTCAAATAGGGCAAACATGTTAAACAGATATTAGTGTCAAAACCTCCAGGTTCACAAGTACATAAGGCAGAAAATAATGTATACAGTTCCATCAAACCTATGTATAGACAGTCTGTGTTTTGGTTTGGTATCTTAAAGAGCAAAACCTGATGCATAAGGCATTGTACATATTTCAGGCTGGGATCAACCTGAAGAATCAACATCAATCCACAGGGAAGACTCCACCTGGGAACTCCTCTGTACAGCCAGGGTCATACTGATGCTTCACAGCTATCCTGTCACTTTCTCATTTCTTTTCTGAAAAGTAAATATTTTGGCAGAAAAACAAAGGAATCCTGCAAGGGATGTATAATGTACCTCAAAAGTAGCTTGAATGGAAAGCATTTCATGCTGACAGAAATGTTACATGAGTTTAATACCACCTAAATGGTTATCTTAATAACTTCCAGAGTAAATATCTATTAGAACATCAAGGAAGATTGAAGCTTTTCTTAACAGACTAATCAGTAACACTTTTAGAGCAAAACCTGTGCATTAGTTTTAATTTCCATTATTATTTGTGAAATGAGAGGAATATGCCTTTTAACATTAAATTTAACAAAAAGGTTAATATTTTGAGGTGTTCTTTAGAACAGAAACAAATAACTAAAAGCAATTATTAGAATTTCCTTTGTTTCTTCAGTACTAAGCTTCTGCTGAATTTTTTTCAGAACTGGATAGTTTTGCTTTTCAGGTGATAGTGAAGCCTTCACTGAGAAAATGGACAAAATAACCATTGCTGTGATATCAGATATCACCTCTGTGAAAGTTTGCTTAACAATTTAAAGGGACAAGCATGTTTATTAAGCCTGTACTGATACTGGGCTAAGATAGAGAAAATAACACTACCAAACTTTCATTAAGATCTACCCATCTCTAAACTAGTTCTCTTGTATTTTGGTTGCAGTGTAAGTATGCCATCAGGCAAATTTACCCTGTTTCTATAAGTTTTGATGCCTGAACTGCTTATTAGTTTTGTCTCTTCCCTTTGTTACTCTAGTTTAAGAGAAAGAATAACCAAGGACAGGTGTTTCTGCTAGCTTGTTTGACTTTTCTTTTATTTGTATTCAAAAGCAGTTGTTTTCATGATCTTTACATTTTACTAACACCATCTTGAAGTAAGAATTGTAAAGTCTTATATTCCCATCCTCGCTACATAGGGAAATCTGTGCTGCAAGACCACTTCTCCTTGCTTAAATGCATGTTCAGGTGGAAAGGCACCAGTCAGTTAGCTGGAGTAATCATGCACAGTAAAGCCATCTTGGCTCATCCAGTTGTTCCCTCGGTTGTGCAAAACAAGATGCTATAGCTCTTTCATACCTAGCATACCTAACTTCTGTGAGCATTCTGGTTTTTGTTGGTCTTATCAAATTGTGACTATAAAGACATACACATCAGGATCAGTTTTTCCATCTTTTTAATAATAGTAATAATAAAAAACCCCGTTGCAATTACTTTTCCATTTATTACTGTGATATATTTAGTTTTTTACAAAGGAATTTGACAAGCAGATTTCTGGAGTTCTTAATGGAGTTGGAACAATAACTATGCATGTCAGTGTACATGCATAGTAAAATGATGAACACAAATCACACCCCCACCTGCACATACACACAGATAACAAGGCACTGTTAGGACTGTACAAGTAATAAATGATCAAGAGGTTATTGATGCATTAAAAACTGAGCTCCTAATGAAACTGTATCAGTAGTTGTTTTAACACCCTAGAGCTGTGCATTGTTTTGGGGTTCTCTTCCTAAAAGCCCAACTGTGTCCCTTTTTCCATATGTGTTGGACCCCACATTTGTAGGAGAATAAATTGCTCCGATGCTGTTACTGGACCGAACTAAGAAGTCAGCTAAGCGTTGTGTCACACAAGTAGCAGTGTTGCACTTCCGTTTCTCCAGGTGGTGACTACTAAGGTAAAACAAAAAGAACCAAGATTAAGCCAAATGACGAATAACCAAGTGTGCCACTTCAAATAGGCTTTTGAGCTGTGCTAATGTGGGAGGCCTTTTAATATGTGCACAAATAGAGGTACATTACAATCTTCCCACCACCTACTTTGTGCCTGAAAATGCATAGCTTGTGTGCTATTATAAGTCTTAATGATGGGGCTTATTCAAATGCAAAGACCTTAACAGTCATATCTCATTTTTATTGATATTCTACCTAGCAGTTTGTGACATCTAGAAAACCTGTGATGATAGCATGGTTAAGACAGTAAGTGAAAACAATGACTAAATGTTTAGTTTTAAGCTGAACTTCTAACTCTATTTAGAGCTCTTGCTGATGTTATGACGATTACTAACATAATGACATTCACTAGCATTTATTTAGTTCTCTTGTTCCCACAGAATCATATACTGCTCTCACTGAAATTAACAGTAATCTTCCAGTCCACATCATGTGGATTGAGCCCAGAGACTCTTTCTCCCAACTGCTCTACATCTCAAGAGAGGTGGCAAGCATTGCCATCTTCTTTGATTTCAGTACAACTTAAGATTTTGCTCCAAGCAGAGAATTCTTCACTAAAAAGCAGCCAAGTATTTGTTGAAACACCAGCAGCTTGAAAGTACTGTTGTGGTAGAAAATAGTAAATTGCTGGATGAGACTTTAAAGAGCATCCATGGAAGAATCCCTATGTAAAAAGAACACTTCATGGTCTAAACCAGCAGACCATTTAGAGAACTCCATGCAGAAATTCTGTAGCATGAGATTGATTCATTTTTAAGTCACAATACAGTGTTTAGCTTGATGTAGCATGAGGTAGACAACAATATACATTAAAAGGGTTAGAATTTGGCAGTTTCAAACTCTGAGCAATTACCATTGAATAAATTTTCCTATTGATTGACTAAATCTGTTATCTAAAATGTCATCTATTATTTTAGAGGTTTTTTTGTGTTAATGTAACAGTCCAAATGAAATAGCAACTGAGAGAGAAATGTCTGTATTACACTGGTTCTTCAGCTGCAAATAGGCAGTAATTTTCTAAGCAATTAGCATTTAAAATATGTAATTGTATTTAAAGGAAATAGTTGGATACATATTGATATAGCTCCTCTTAGGTTTCCATGGGAGTTTCAATTGATTTAAGAATTTAATGAAGCCCTTAACATAAGAGGATCAAACAGCAACTGGATCTCATGGAAATCCTGGTTGGTTTGTGGAGACAAAATTGTCTTTTTGTTCTGGATACAAAATCAGGCCCTGACACTCCAAGTTTAAAACTCCAGTCCTTACAGGAAGCTACTAGATTTCTAGCTGATGTCTAGCCTGACTGAACCCACTACAGCTGTTAGCTCTCTAATCTGTAGACTTTAATTGAATATATACTTCAATGAGAAGTTCATCCAGTAAGACACTGTAAATCAAGGCCTCAGAAAAGCTGATAAGGCATATCACACTCATATGGTGATGCCTTGTGTCACATAATTGTCACATAATGACTTCTTTAATAACTTCAGAGACAAAGGAACAGGGAACTATATAGCCACGTGCGTTTATTGAATACATCCACAACAGAACTGTCAGTGAAAGAAATTCACTCAAAAACCTGATGAACAGTCAGAGTAGTTCAGTGCTGTTTATCTTTTAGTACAAACTGCAAATACTTTTTGAAATGCTATTTTATTCATTAAAAAAGCCACCTGAAATTTGATGTATGGATTTATAAACATGGATACATTTCAGACTAGTTAAATTCTATTGGAGTCAACTGCTTTTTCTTCCCATGTGGAATTGATATTTCACTTTGTGATGGAATATTACTTACTTACAGGAAATGGTCACATTATAAAACAATTCTAGCCAAGTGTTAGTGTTAAGAAGGGTATGCGTGTATATATATATATATATATATTTTTTTTTCCCCTTCATGCTTGGAAATGTGACAAATAAGAAAGCCCTTTCAAAATACATCTTTCCTCTCAAGATAATGAAGCATCTGTAGTTTTTTCATTTATAAAAGTATTATAACTGTGAAGTGGTTAATGATCTGCAACTTTTGTCTCTGGATGTCACTGTCTAGTCTAAATGCTTTGATCTTTATGCTTATGGAATGGCTCTGTTTACAAGGAGGAGGATATTTAAAGCTCATTTTTGAGAATAAACAACAGACACCAGAAGTCTTAAGTAACAGAATATCACTGGCATGAAGTTTTACTTCATAATTTAATCCTAAATGATATGACTAAAACAAGGAAAAATCAATACCTTTTTGTCTTTGCTGCTTCTTGTTCTGGCATTTCCTCACTAAGTCCTGAGAGTGTATTTTGTGACATTACTGGCAATATCCATCCTTGTCTCTTGGAAGTACCATCAGATAGATCATCAGCCACAGATAATAATCTTTAAACAACAATAAAATACTCTGTGAAATTGAATAGCTTTACTTTTGAGACATAAAGGCAAAAGCAATTCATGCAATAATCTGAACATTTTTCCCATACAAAGAAATAAATAGGATTATTCATTACTCACTTCTCAATAGGTGTAGCTTCCGAACAGCTCAGAGTGACAGAAAGTGCAATGAAGAAAACTGACAGCTTTAGGTTACACATCTTTGCTTCCAAACTTTCTGTAAAGAACAACGATTCAAAACTGAAAGCAAATCCAAATGCTTTTCAGCATATCCTATCACTGACATAGCAGCTTGTCTTTGTCACAGGCTAGAGTAAAAAACAATCCCCCTGACTTTAGTGACACACTGCAGTTTCAGACAGATAGCTCTCAACAGTTAATGCTCTTTTTCCATCTAGTAGTTTCAATCCTTTCCCTTATCTCCTGGTTTACATTTCCTGACATCTTCCAGTCTCAAATTCTGGTCCCAGATGTAATTTACCTTGAAGTTATCTTAGAATTTTCCTGGAAAATGCTGTTGATTAATGATGAGAAATACTGTGCTTTCATGAAAGCACATCTGTTGCACTGCATCTTAAGTAAGAAAAAAAGGAAACTGTTTACCTTTAGTGGTCAGAAGCTTGCCTGTGTTAGCAAGAAGGGTGCACACAACAATTCCACTCTTGCATCTAGCTCTGGAGTATACCTTTCCCCCTTTCCTTGCTGACAGGTAATACAGCTCTTATATACCCCTTCACACCTTTCTCAGCTCTGACATCAGGCAGCACAGAGAGACTGTCATTAATTCCCATCACTATAGATAGAAAGTACCCCAGAGAACAGCAAAGGCAGATAGGTCATTATTACATTAGCACATCAGTAAATATTAACCTGATATGTGCAGGATGCCCTCGTGAAGATACTGTAATAGCATATCACACATCAGAACTGTAGCACCAGTTTTACAGTTCTGATAAGATGCTGAGGTAATATTCCCTGTAGGTGTTTTCAAGGGCTAAATAAGGTAACAAAAATTATTAAAGCCAGAGTAAATGAAATACCAGATCAGCAGTAACAGAAATATAAGAAAACACGTATCTTAGAAAACATAGAATTGTTAAAGTTATAGAGGTTTGTTGTAGAAGTATATAATGATCAAACTGGCAAAAATATTTGATGGTATACAAGCTGTATGAGGAATAATAGAGGGAACATATTAAAAATGGACAGATAGGGTGATCACTCAGGGTAAGAAAGTAGAAATCATGTACATTTTTCAATAGAGTATAAATATGAATAAAACCTCATTAATGTAAAATCTTATGTTTTATCAACACTAGTAGATTGTGATGCATAAAAATGGTGTCATTTAATATTCTTCAGAAGGCAAAGACTAGGATTAAAAGTCTAGGAAATACCAGAATAAAGGCTGCCTATGCATATTTATTTCTCTAGTGTGCATAGAATAGGGTTCAGGGAAAAATACCCAGCTTTTAATAAACTATATCCAGTGTTAATAAATTACCTGGTTGCAGATCTCCAAGGACATAGATTATAACTATTTTTTCCCTGATTTCAGTGAGAATCAGATCTTTCAATTATTTATGGAGGTTAAGATGCTGGCACAAAGGCTCAGGCAAAGTTTTCTGTGATAAGAAGTTATCATACGCATCTTCCACATCCCCAAAGAACATAACTGCTTCAATGCTAAGTACATTGCCTTAACTGGAAGTCCCCTTCTTTGTCTGTTTAGTCTGCAACACCAGATTTTTACAGAAATAGCTCAAGTTTCAATGTTGGCTCTCTTCAGGGATCTGGGCTACTTGTGTTGAATATTTAGCTGGAATAGTAGCCTCTTAACCTGATACAACAGCTAGTCTGTAAATGAAACTCTAGCAAGTGACAAAATGTTTGGGGTTTTGTTGTTGTTGCTGGTTTTGTGTGTTTTTTTTTGTTTGGTTTGGGTTTTTTGGCTTTGTACTGCTTCTGAATATTTTACTCTCTGTTTTTAATGATGTTTTTAATGATACAATCATTTACTTTATTCCTTCAGATTCCTGTCATCCTTCCCTGGATGGACAGTCTCAATGTTCGAGAAGTAAGTATAGTGTTGTTTTATCTTCACTATGACAATATGTTCTGTGCAACATCCGAAACTCCAATGAGTCTTCTGTTGTTATTTTCACTGTAGCATTTGACTAGTGTTATTTTCACTTCAGCACTTTCACTCCTCTAAAATGAAGGCATGATTATACCCATTTTAGAGATATAGAATCGTGCTACAAAACCAACTATGCAAATAATCTAGCTGGTGATTGACACCAGCTGATATTCACTGCTTGAATGTATGGCTAGGCTTTGAGAACGAAG
>VWZO01007884.1:8868-48546 GCA_013396975.1 Bucco capensis
AAGAGGACATATGGTGACACATAGCAAATTTGACAGTGCTTATGTAAAATGAACCAACCTACAACAAATACTATACTCTGATAATTGAAAACAAATTCATGCTGTTTTACCGTGACCACTTTATATGGAAATTTAGGGATATAATTCAGAACAGAATAACAGTAATTATGATAGTCTCTGCATTAAATTAAAACCAGAAATGTTGATCTGTGTAATTGTGGGCATTAGAAAATAACTAGTTTCAAAAAAGAGAGATGCAAATGGAAAGATGCCCTGATGACATTGCTCTTGTCTTACAAACAAGACTGCCTTTCTCCTTTGGCTCTCACTAGTGAGCTGTTGCCTATTAAAGCAGATACTTGCTTTTTCTAATTGCAAGGGGAATGTTACATCCACATAAGCCATGCATTTAAATATTGAGGGTAGGGACATAAAGCAGCAAATCACACCCAGCTTGAAAGAAAAAAACTACAGACTTCCATTGAGCTTTGTCCCCAAGTCTTCACTGTTGTCTGTATGCTAGTGGCTATCCAAGCTTGCTCAGGAAGTGATACAAGTTGCTAGCAGTCTGCACCTTGCAAAAAAGCAAAACAACTCAAACAAGATTCCTTTTGCCAGAGGCTAGTAAAAGACTAGAGGCACTTCATTCATTCCACACAGTTTGTAATTTTTTTTCCTCCAGAATTAGTATGGTAATCATTTGTATTTGCAACATAACCTAGATTAAACTGTGGGCTTTATGAGCCTGGCTCTGGCATTGTTTTAAAAGAAGAGTGAGTTCAAGTGACTTATCACAATGATGCTAATTGTCACTGTAAAACAGGAAAGTGTTCTTCACTGAAGCTTATTTCTTCAGCAGAATTCTAGCTTTGGTCATTAAAGCTCTGAAGGCACTTAGCAAAAGTGATCATCCCCTTGTACTGGGCACTGGTGAGGCCACACCTAGAACACTGGGTTTAGTTTGGGGCTCCTCACTCCTGGAAGGACACTGAGTTGCTGGAGCACTTCCAAAGAAGAGCAACAAAGCTGGTGAAGGGTCTAGAGCACAGGTATTGTGAGGAGAGGCTGAGGGAACTGAGGTTGTTTAGTCTGGAGTAAAAGAGGCTAAGGAAGACCTTATGTCTCTCTACAACTACCTGAAAGGAGGTTGTAGTGAGTTGTGGGTTGGTCTCTTCTCCTAAGTAACAAGCCATAGAAGGAAAGGAAATGGCCTCAAGTTGCACCAAGGGAAGTTTAGATTGGACATTAGGAAAAATTCCTTCACTTGAAGGGGTTGTCAGGCATTGGAAGGGAAGTGGTTTAGTCACCATCCCTGCAAGGATTTAAAAAGACATGTAGATGTGGCATTCAGGGACATGGTTTATTGGTGGACTTGGCAGTGCTGGGTTAATGGTTGGACTTTATGATCTGAAATGTACTTTTCAATCTCCATGATCCTATGATTCTATATTTCAAATCGCCTTTTCTTTCTGTTTTAAGAAACTGGAAAATCATGTTACCTGAGTGGTTTTTTGTAGGGGAGTAGGAGGCAATTTGAAGGATTGAAGTTCAGGTGACATAAATCACAGGGAAGTGACAGGAAGCACATGAAAGGTTAACTGCAATTGATGCTTAGGGGTTGGGCTCTTCTCCATGGCAGCTAGTGACAGGACAAGAGGCCATGGCTTGAAGTTGCAGCAGGGGAGGGTTAGACTGGACATTAGGAAGCACTTCCTCATGCAGAGGGTGATTGGGCTCTGGAATAGGCTGCCCAGGGAGGTGGTGGAGTCACCGTCCCTGGAGGTGTTTAAGAAAAGATTGGATGTGGCACTGAGTGGCATGGTTTAGATGTTGGGTGTATAGGGTCATAGGCTGCACTTGATGATCCTGGGGGTCTTTTCCAGTCTTGGTGATTCTGTGATTCTGTGATTCTTATATTCCACTTATCACCCTGTCTGGGATTCTCTCCTGAAGGCAGAGCCACCATGTAGAATGTGAGATTTGTCTGAGGGTACTGAGAGACAGGAACACATCACCAGTTTTTCAGTTGCCAAAGACTGTGTGTGCAAATTCTAGAGAGAAAGCAAATGCTATTTTGTTCCCTAATATCCAAAGAATTTTTGGACTTTGAAATCTGGATGCATTTCAGCTTATATTTAGCATCAGCATTCAGCATAGTTTTGATAATGATGTGTCACATTTTCAAAGCAAATGCTGGTTGCACACGTTGTTGGTTTTGTCAGGAGATGATTACACTAAACATAATAGGCTAAATTAGAACTTGTGTTCTTAGAAGTGTTCTTTAAACATTTACCAGTAGACATCATGTTATGCCTATTTACTCCAGTATTACAATTGTTTATACCTATCTTCTTTGTCCATTTATTGGCACAAATGCAAACTGAAAAATCAGTTTAGAGGTCCAGCATCTGCTACTAAGTTTTAAGCTTCCACATGTGAGTGTGAGCATTGGAAGTGTATTTGTTATCCAAAATCAAACCATTTGACAACTGCACTTGTTTGAGTCCTGATACAAAGGTAGCTAGAAGAAAACCAGAAAATGCTATTACTGTATTTTTTTCAAGAAAAACTCTGCAGGTGCTTCATGTTTGTACCTGAGTCAGAAATATATTTAAGCATCACACCCTCAGGCTTCTGAAGAAGCACTGAATGGGACCTAGGAAGATTAAAGCATTTGAATTCTCTGATACTGCCCAAGGGTTTTTCTCACTGGTACTTTGCCAGTCCCATCAGCCTCCTGGTGCCTCAGGAGCTGTGTAATCCCAGGGCAGAAAGGCTAACATGCAATTTAGCTGCACTGCTGCAGTCAGGCAACAGCTTGGATTTCAAAAACTGACACAAGTAATCAAATAATTTCAGTTCTTTCAGTAAGTCTTAAAAAGTCTATGCAATTTGCCAGCTACCTGAAAACAAGGAGTAAATAAATGAAGAGAAACTGAGACTGGATTTCCCACAGACATTTTGTGAACACCGGAGGAAGCTAAAATAATCAAGCAATTTTGTGGGTCACTCCTGTAGCTCTTGTCTTTACCTCTCAACTAAAAGACTGAGAAAATATTAATAATCTGAAGAGAGACATGAATATTATTATGAAATGTGCCAAGTGGAAAAAGCAGGGTGGTGGAGGATATACGGTTTGCTCTTCATGACTAGAATCTGTATATAAGAGGAGAATGATGGCAATCCACAGCCGTGTTGACAATTCAGACATACAGGAAATACCCTTGTAGGAAACTAATACCAGCTGGGTTTGGCCCAAGATGTGTGAATGAGAAATATGTTTCTTGTTGAGAATGCAAAGATAGTTTTGGACATTGCAAAGAAGGAATGTGTTCAGCATGCAGAGTTATAAAAATGAAATAGGGTGAGGCATTGCATGCATATGGAATAATTAGAGGAATATGTTTGTGTGCGTCAAGAGCTGGTGCAGACGTAGAACTGCAGAATTCGTTTGTCCTAAGACAAGCAGTAAATTATTATGAAAAATTTCCTCAGTATAAATGGCCATGAGCTTTCTGAATAAAGACAGTATTTGAAAAGGCTGATTTGTCTAAGCCACTGCATTCCCTCAGAGAAAGGGAAGTTTGCTTGTGATACATGTTGTATTTTGGGGAAAAAGTAAAATAGTTTTGAAACTCCTGAAACATCCAGTTCTGATATTTGTCAAATTAGGAACTTTGATTATTTCAGTGAGTTGTTTTCAGTTTAGAAATTAGTTTTAGTTAAAAGAATGTGAACACTGAAATGGAATATTTCATTTGGCCCTTCCTGAGAACCTTTCAGTCCACACTTGGTGAGAGTATGTTTTCAAAATCTCAGAATATTCTCACTCCTCTCTCTGTCCTGTTCTTGCATTAACTGTCTGAGAATTTAGTGTCTGTTTTTGGCATAGGAAGACTCTCTGGTTTCTAACGAAGCCATTGCCAGCATTCTGAGGTTCCTGAGACTCGCTGCCTGCGGGATGGATTTTTGCCTCTCCCTTGACACCCTCATCTACTTGTGAAAGCCTCAGCAGTGCTGATTTTTCTGTTATTTGTGAGGCTAATGAATGCCTTGCATGGACAGGAAAAAGTTCCAGGCTCTCTTTTTGGTGCACATCTGACTTCTTTTCCAGACTAGCCTTTAGTACTATCATTCTTTCTCTAAGTTCAGGCTCTAAATGCTCTTTGTAAAGAAAATTACTGAGAAGATAAAAGGTTTGCTAGTCTTCATGTCTGTCAAGATCCTAGATTTACCCTGTTCCAGGTTCAAAGACACCCATTACACAAATTACCTGTTCCTTAACTGAGCAACACTCATACAATGACAATAAACTCTCTGTTACTGTATCTTGGTCTTCATTTGCTTCTCAGCAGGTTTTGGACATACCAAAACAGGATTATTCTTACACTGCTAGAGACATTTCTTTAAGATGTATTAATTGGTTTAGTGCTTACCCAGAACACACAATGCAAAAAAATAGATATAAAAGATGGAAAATTAAAGTAGCCATTTTGATTATTTTATTTTCCATCCTCTTTTTAGTATCATTGAACCTGCATGGCACCTGAGGTTTTTAGACAGGATGATCAAAGTCTATTGAATCAAATGTCATTAACACACTAATGGCACACCATTGCCTGCCTCTGATGGATAGAATCCTAGAATCCTAGACTNCAGATTACATTCAGGTTGACACAAGCTAGCTGAAGAAGCAGGCAGGCTAGAGGCATGACCAGCAGCCCATTGCAGGCTCCACTGCGACTCCAGGTTTGAGCAGATCATCAGGGTTGAGTTCTGTGTTTGCCAGCTGATAGACTATGATTCTATGACTTGATGATAAATCCATTCCTTGTTCTTTACAAATGAATTATTAGTGCCTCTTTCAGCTTCATGATAGAATCGTGTTGCATTGGTTCATCCTTTGCTCAGCTGTGCACACACAGCATTGCTTTCATTTGCATCTACTGTGGAGTGTGCACATCTGCCTTTCAGGTGAGAATTCATGGCTGTGCAGGGCTTGAATTTTCCTAGCTGTTTATGCCTATGTGTTGTGCATATACTCCCTGCATACATATTAGCATCCAGCATTTAGGTGAATGCAGATTTCCTTGTCCCTATAGTTTAAGTTCTTATCAAATGTAACGCTTTTCTGTAGTCCCAAAAGTGGAACAGGAGTGGATATAAACAGTGCACACATGCTTGATTGCATATCTGAAGGCTTACATAAACAGTGTTTGAATTACCAAACAGAATTTATTTCATAGTGTAGAATAAGTTAATATTGTTCTGCCTCTAACATTCAATTCCAGTGCTGGGGAAAAAGGATTTTGAGCAATGTGCATTTCATGGATGTGCCTGTGTTTTTTAAAGAACTCATTAAATGATGGTTGTACTACCTATTTTAAATATTGACATTTCTGAGTGGGGTTTGATTTTCATTCTGCCAAGTGTTGTAAATTCCTGTTTTGGATCCTGAGGATTTTGGTGGAGGTGGAAAACCACTAGTAATTTCTTCTTGTACACGCACCTTATATTCACTGCATGGTTTAACTTGAAGCAGACCTCATAATACTGTTCTCAGTATCAACCAAACTCCTTTGGAGTAGGAAAGAGTAAAATTTCCTTTAAGTAATGGCAATAATAATTACCTTAATATAAACTTTTGTTTCATATGGCCCTAATTCAACAAACATTTAGACCCAAACTTCAGTGATTTTTTTTTTTTCTAGTGCAAAACAAGATCCAATGAGGCAGCTGATTCTCTCCACTTTAGAGTGTACATGACTTTTTGGTATCAGTAAATGAGATCTGATATAATGTTGATGAGGGAATTTATCAATCAAATATGCTTCTGATTGAGAGGGAAAAAATTACTGGAAAAAATGGAGACTTTTCTCTTAATGAATCTGACCCTGAGATTTCATAAAGATTTTTTTATGGTCTGTAGCTAACGTGATGGTTATGCAGCTAAAGGCATTATCTTCACATCATTATAATGAAACATAACACTGGTATCCTTGACTTTATTAGCCAGGCTTCATTGCTATCTGACATTATATATTTCCTATTATAAATCTAAATAAGAACTTACACTGACCTGCATTAGACCAAACATTAAATAATTTACTAAGATTACGACTTTGAAAGGGAACTTAAAAAAAAAAAAAGAAGTCTTTTAAGACCACCAAGAAACAACCATAAATTTAAGGAAATATGAGGTTTCCACCATGTGACTTCCCCTGCAGAGTTATGCAACAGACTGCTGTTACTTAAAGGTCATACATAAAAAATTTATGGTACATTTTTTAAGAGATTTATAGTGTTTCTATTTATACAACTTATATGTCAACAATTTAAAGGTATAGTATACTAAAACAACAAATTAAAGTCTAATCCCTTTGAATCCTTGATAAAATAAAATGCTCTAATGTAAGTCATATATGAGAGGTTTAATAAATGTATCTCTAGTAATTGATGTGGTATGTGTGATGTAATGATTAGCTGTTTATCATCTATTACAGATCATTTGCTCATTTTTATCCTGAAAATCATTTGCAAATGGAGTTGATTAGGGGAACATTCTCTGTCACAGAGGTCCATTGCATGGTGGTGTAACTCTCTTTAGAAGAGCTCTGCAAATCAGACTCAGAACTAACTTCCTTTGCTGTTGAGATGAATGATGCCATTGATATTATCTAGACTTCTTGTTTCAGGATATCTGTAAACTTAAGTACATATCATTTACTCAAGATGATGTTGGATTCTTTGGAAGTAAAACCTTGTAACACTAGATGAAGGTACCACCTCTTAGTTATTTGCTGAACCTCACTTGCTTTGCACTGAAATGAAGTGAGAGCAGTCCCACAGCTACTCAGCCGAGGCAAGAGAATGACAAAGACTGACAGAGGGTAGTTGCTCAAACCACTGTAGCTGCTTTCCAGTAGGGTTTGAACTCAACTGTAGGAGTCACACTTTCAATCTTGTCTTTGCACACTCAGCCCATATACTTATGTGGGAGGTGAGACCACAGATGCATCATTTCATGCCAGGAGTTGGAGCTACATACACAGGTCTGCTTAATCCCTAAATTTTGTATAATAAAATAATGCATGACTACAAAAGCTCCATTAGGGCACAGCACTTAAGTACCCTAATGTGTGCAAGCACATTGACACCATAAATATTCATTTCTCTTTAAAACAAGTCTTCCTCTATAAACCCAGGTCCTAGTGCAGGAAATAGCCATGAACATGCCTAACCATGAACACTTTGAGGTCAAATACAAACACGGTGCTGAGTGGGACAATAGCATTTGGAGAAAGATACTAACATGGTTGTGGAGATTTGTCTCTACCTGATTTTGTGGCCTGATCTTGTAAAGAACCTAGAATGTGATCTGGTGGTGGTTAAGTTCCTAAAAATAGGAATGGGAGTTCCCTACAAAAGACAGCCTTTGGGTTGCTGTGCCACCCACCAAGTTTTAGTTACAGAGCCTCTTACTAGTTTGAATTCTCCTATCTAATCCTTTGATGACTCTCACGATATTCCTGTAGGGATGCCCTTTGTCAGGGCTTGGAAAATGTTTCTTGCCTTGCTGTGGGAGATCCTGTTCTATTGGTCTCCTTGGCTACTGCTATCTCCGTAACACACAATGCCTGAGCAGCCCCTCAGAGCTGGAGCTGCCAAAGTACTTCTTGGTAAGAGGTTCTCAGCACCATCACCTAACAGACCTTTGCAAAAAGTCCTTGTGCTCTACCCTGGCTTGCTGTGGATTTTGGATTTTCTAAAGTTGTGACACCCTGTGATTTGCCTTTGCTGCCTGCAGAAACATATCACTGTTCCTAAGCTGGTCATCACCCCTTCCTCAGCATAATTCACTGCCATAGTAAGAAACTGTTGTAAAGAAATTTGGCCACAACTGTTCCAGCAGAGTTTATAGGTTCACAGGCCAACCTAAGCAGCAGTTAATTTAAAAGAAGATGTGATCATTTCCTATCTTTTACGAGCATTAAATAATACTTTTTTTTGGGGGACCAAAAATATTTGACATGTCAAATGACTAAAACAAGAGCTGATAGTATCTGTGGTATTTTAAAATATTAATACCTTTTACAAATAAGAAAATCACAAAGTGTTAGAAAAGAATAACAGGTATGGCATTTTAAAAGCTGTTTCTCTTTAGAACTGTAAGTCTAGAGTTTCAGAGAGAAAACACTAATAAAAATTAGTCGTCATTATGATGTCATTCTCATAATTTCCCTTGAAGTAAACTAGCAAGTACAAATAATATTTGTAATGTCTGACATCATCTATGTAGCTTTCCATTGCTCAGACTTTGGGTTAAATTTAGTGATGTTTCCCATTTGTTAGAGAGAACACCTTCTGGCTGGAATGGATTCCATTAAGAAAATGTGTCTGAAGTTTAGCCATCTTTGTAACTTGTTTGAAACAAACCAAACCAAACCAAACCCTCCCCAAACAGGCCAGGAATGCCAGGAGTACAGCAGCAGTCATTTGTCATAAATGTAATCATCTGTAAGAACCAGAGTTACAGTCCTGAACCTGAGTGCTCACATGAAAAAAGGAGCCATGCTTTTCCGTGATGCTCACTTCAGAAAGAAATGAGGATCATTCTAATTGTTTTGCTCAGGAAACAATATTCCCTTCAATATATGCTATATGCCCATTTATCATAGTCTGACCTGCAAATACTTCCTAGAATCACTCAGACTCTAAAAAATGTCTCACAATAGCCACGGACTCATTTTTTGTTTCTTTTGCTTTGAGATGTTAAGCATGAAAGGATATTTCTAAAAGTGACTCCTTGTTTTAAAGTTTTAACTTAAACCAGTTGGACCAATTTAATCCTAAAACCCCTGATAACGTTTCCAGAGAACAAATGGCATTATTTATTTATTATTTATTTAATTATTAATTATTCCTGATTTTTTTGTTGTTGTTGGGGGACTTGGGCATCTGTTTTAAATAGTATTATTATTTACACATGGTGACTTCTGTATTTGAATGGACATTAGATAAATGTGAAAGTTATTTAGATTCAAAGCAGAGTTGGTAATTAGAGTTTTCAGAATGTTGTGATACACTGATTCATTATTCCTCAATAATGAAACCCCAATAAGTGCTCAATTTTCTACTACCTTCCCTCCCAAAAAACAGGAATAAGGAATTCACTCATTTACAGTCTATACTGAAGTACTGAATGGAACAGTTCCCAAAAGAAAAATAGCTAACACAAACATAATTTCTTCTTTAGAAATATGAGGTATGTAATAATTAGCAGAGCCTCACGGAGCTACAAAAACCAGGAGAGAAAGAACAATTACTACTGGAAAAAATGTGACAGGATATACACATTTGTTATATCTGAAAAATAAAAATAAAACTGCTTAAACATTTTAAAAATGATAAATTCACTTCCTCTACAAATCCATAAACTCACAAATGTTTCCTTGCAATTGTTCTTGGAACTGATAGAGGAAAATCTCCCAGGGACACACAAAATGTCTAAGTAACAAAAACTACCCTTTCTCATGTGAAGATTAAACCAAAGCAGATATCCTCCAGAAAACCAGCAGGTTCCCCTCTTCTCTGCTCATAAAGGCTCTTCCCACACTCTCACTGCATGAAGGACTTAAGAACTTGGTCAGAGCTGACTGTATGGAAGGAATGTGGACTCAAATATCTGAAGGCATGCCCCAGAATCTCAGCAATCCAGGATCTTGTTAATTACAAATAATGTTTCATTATGTAGTGGAATTTTTAGCTACATAGATGTGTGTACACATCTCATTATGTAGTAGAGCTGATGCTTGTAATGACATTACAAGCCTTGCAAAGTGTAAGAGGTATATTGGAAGCTGAAACTAGTAAGTAAACCATTGCAGTAGGTTTTTCAGCTTTTTAATTTGAAACCTTTAGACTTCATGATTGCAGGAAGAAGTTTGAGAACACAAATCAAACTAAAAAAGTAAAGAGGCAGTGAATTTCTACTCTCCTTGATTCCAAATGGATTTTTTTAAGCACATGGCTTTTAAGCCAATGTCATGATTTTAGAGTCTGCCTCATGAGTGTCTGAATGGACAGGATTGAAGGTACTTTATATGGCTTATTTAAAAATAACATCCTAACCCAAGCTATAAATCATGATAAGTATTTAATGCCTTATGTATATAATAAATATTCAAGTCTAAGTATCTGGTTACAGCAGTGATTAAGAGTTCTGAAAATCAACCCCTTAAAAGATGCTTTTCAGTGGAAATGCTGTTAGTGGGGAGGCTTCTTTTGCACCCTTCTGTGCACATGCACAGCTCACAGCCAGTGAGTCAACAGAGTGACAGTATCTGTTAGTTCTGAATTGTTGTGCACATCTAGACACTTGCCAATCTCATTTGAATATTGCTTTTGGAGAAATGCAAAAAATTCTTAAGAGAGAGAGGAGCCTGGTATGAAGTTCTGTGCCTTACGGTGGTTAAAGCAACTGGATGGGTTTTATGGTGGGAAAAGGGACAGAAGGATAACACAAGGAGGAACTTGTTTGCAGTGCAGGTGCCAGAGCACTGGCCCAGGCTGCCCAGGAGGCTGTGGAGTCTCCTTGTCTGGAGCCATTGCAGAGCTGCCTGGACACATTGCTGTGTGAGCTGGTCTAGGTGATCCTGCTCTGGCAGGGGGGTTGCACTAGATGATCTTTCTAGGTTCCTTCCAACCCCTGACATACTGGGATACTGTGATAAGAAAGATATCTCAGGGAAGGCTATCTCTATATTAAGGATTTAATGAGAAAACTTGATCTTCATTGAGATGGGGAAGAGCTCTGGCTGGATAGCCACAGTCAGGTGGAATAAACTAGAAATACAGATACAGGTTGCTGCAGACTTTTCATTTTTCAAATTCTATTCCATTTGCAACAATACAGGCAGGGGACTGACTGGCTGAGGACAGCTCTGCTGAAAGGGACTCTGAGGTCTTTCTCGATAGACAGCAAACTGACCGTGAGCCAGCAGTGTGCCCTGACAGCAGAGAAGACCAGCAGCATACTGAGCTACATTAGCAGGAGCACAGGCAGCAGAGCAAGTGCTCCTCCTCCTTTTACTCTGCACTCACAAGGCTGTGTTTAGAATACTGCATCTGCTTTTCTAGGCCCTTCAGTACCAGAATGCTATTGATACAGCTGAGTCAGTTCAGTGAAGGCTGGCTGGGGACTGGAGCACTTGTCCTGTGCTCCAAGGATGAGAGAGTGCGACATGTTCAGCCTGGAGAACAGAAGGCTTTAGGAGCTTGTTAAGCAAGTGGGGCAGTTAAGTGTGGCAATAAATACAGAGAATTACATCACTAATGCTAGTCTAGGATTTTTGGCAAAACATTTCTGTGGCAGCTGGAAAATCCTAATCAGTAAAAAAATCAGCTCACACATCTCATGTGAAGGTCTAACCTATGAAGCTATTGCTTATGTTGTTATGCACTTCCATTTGCTTTTTCTGTTTTTACAAGAATTTCTAGTCTTGACCTGAGAAGGTTTCCAAAAAACCTTAAAATCATAACAGGAATTCTGCACTTGATTCACAGCAGGGACTACAATCTCTAACTTGCATACCCTGAATAACTTCCCTGATCATGTGTACAGAGCAATGAGTCTCTTTTACTAGACAATATATAATTACACACAGTAGCACAGCAGGTCTCTTTATGTGCATGTACCATTGACTTTATATGTGCCTTTGGAGCTGCTTCTCTGAATTTCATCTCTTATTGTATATTGTGTCCTATATTTTACAGTTTTATAACTGTCCCCAGAAGTAGATCTTGACAACCCTTAGGCACTGTTGATAGCCTTGGGAATGCTTACTATTGCACCCAGCCCTGATATAAAGCAGATTTTACATGTGAGTTTGATAACTTCAATGAGTTCCCAATCCACCTAGCTTTGCAGCACATCCAGAGTTTCACATAAAGGATAATTTTGAAATCTCTTGGTTCTGCTCTACACAGAAAAGAAACAAACATTAACACTAGGATAATACTGGACAAGGAGTCTGAAACAAAGCTTAAAGGTGCTATTGTATAGACTACAAAAGCAGCAGAGCTAGGACCTACTGCACCCAGTTTTATTGGCATATGTCCCAATTCCCCACCAGGAAAGCTACATGGCTGCTGTAATTTTTGGAAACAACTGGATAATAAATTATAGTAGTAGGAAAGCTACAGGCCAATCCTGCATTAATTGGTGTTGAATCAAAACTATCAAAGCAGCAGCATGTAACAGACAAGTGATTATGTTGCTCAAATGTCATCCCTTTTATGTGTGACAATTCAATTTGTTAAACTTATTCATCAAAGAAAAAAGAGAATGAAAAGGCAATGTTGCCTTCTGTGACATTTATTACTTCACCTATTTCTGCTAGATTTTCTTTTTTCCAGGCTCTTTTCAACACTAATCCTATTGTGTCTTGCTGAACTACTGAGGATGTTACTGGGTTATACAGTGACAGTGGTTTTTAGATACTGCTTAATACCTGCCTTTTTTATAGTTAAAGTGCTACTCAGAGTTGTCACTGAAGCTTCTTAAATACCTTTCAGGATGCAATAGAATAGAATAGTTTAAAGATTCTTCCTGAGATATATAATATTGAATTTAGTGTTTCATTTCATTACCTAGATTTAGAAAACTTCTCTAGACTTTCTACCAGTGTGCTCTAACCTTCAATCACCAACAAATTCTGCCACTTAGTTGTTATGAACTCTTCAAAGCAATAGCTGATTTTCTAGAAGCAATACTAGATTACATATTTTAAAATTCTTTTCAAGGAATAGGCTCTTTTGCCTATTTGTTTTTCACCTCCTAATTCAGCAGTATGCTGGAGGTATGTCCAGAGGCACTGGAATACAGCACTTCTGCCCTGAGTGAAGTCTGAACCACGACAGGTTTCTGGCTTTTTGTTTTGTTTTTGGTTTATGACTAGCAATCTCTCATACTAGTTTCTTCAGAGACACTGTATAAAAACATCTAGAAATTTAAACTAACTTTTCTTCATTATCTTACGAGTACTTTGGCAGAATTCTGTTTATGGAAGCAAACTGACACTTACACAAGATGCTTTTCTGACCTAATTTTACAATTCTCTTCTTTTCCTCTCACCTAGGATTTTCTAGGCTCTCACTTCTCTGTAATTTGCAAGATGACCTTCAGAGTCCTTTTAAAGCCAGGCTCACAGACAGGTGTTAAATTCTGTACAAATAAATGGTACAACTTCATTATCTCAACCAGCCCAATTTTGAGTTTGTTCGGAACACTTAGGGCAATTTATGCTGGAGCTTTCCATCATTTCTGTACTCATTCTTTTGATTGTTTCTCACCCTCCAGGTGGAGAAAGGGGAAAATGTGCAAAAGCAGCTATAGGGTATGCCTTTCCCAGTCTCTCTTATGCAAGGAACTCAAGCTGTACCTTTGGCTTTTATATTCTACTGGTCCTGTTAACTGGCCTCTGCCAAAGACCATCACCTAGCTTGAGGAAGTTCCTCTTTTATCACAATGTATTAAAAATTTCTCTGTATTTTTCCCTATTTGATCTTTAAATTTCCTCTCAAACCTCAGAATGTTTTTCTACCATTAAATGTTTATGGGAAACTCCTACTTACTTTTCCAGTGAAACAATGGCAGGATATAACCCTTACTCTGGGGTTCTGAATTTATATTCTGCTCTAGTAGTGTCACTTGAGTTGGATTTCCATTTTATTATAGGATTATTATTTTTGGGGGCCTGAACATTCCCTCATACCTTGCTATATTTCTCACCTTCTTGATTCCTAATTGTTCCAGTATATACATACTTTCTCTGAGTCTAATAAGGTACTTTTAAAGAACCTCCATGCAGCTTCTATGGATTTTAATTTCCTAACTTTCCCCTTCAGGCTATTTCTAACTTCCTCAATATAAAAATCTTCCTTTTCTGAAAAGTACTGTAATATTATTACCTCATGGTAGGATCCCATGGGAGGATGTTGAACTTAATTATATTACGGTCGCTTTTATTTAGTGGCTCAACCACATTAACTTCCTGAATCAACACAAATATTTCACTCAAGACCTGCAGCAAGACTAGCTTTGCCCTTTCAGTATTCCAGAATTCTTGTAACAAATGACAATCTTTGGTGTCTACGCACTATTCCAGTATTGTACTGAGAGGGCTTAAAAATGCCTGCCTGTGATATACATGAAAAAGTCACCAGGAAATATTTGTTTATCCAATGCACTTTTAAGCGTGCCTAAAGTCTAGAGGGCTTAATTGTCAGTGAAACCACATGGAGTTTTCTAAATTCAAATACTCCAACTGTATGTATGTTCTGGAGGTCAGTTACACAACTAACCCTGCATGTGCTGAAAGTCCTGTTTGTGCAGCATGAGTTCTTGCAGGTTAAATATCCTATGGCTATTTAAAATCAGCAAATGCAAATTACTGGCTCTCCTGTGGCTTGAGAGCCTAAGATCATTGAAACAGCAATTGGTTCCTTACATTATAAAACCCCCAACCCTCAAAATCAACCTGTAAATCAATGATTTTGTGACCTGTAGTAGACAGAAGTTGTGACACCTGAAAGCATGTGATGATCTATAGTAATGTCCCATCTGGGTCGTACATACATGTTTTGTCTAGGTGATCCTGCTCTGGCAGGGGGGGTTGGACTAGATGATCTTTCTAGGTCCCTTCCAACCCCTGACATACTGTGATACTGTGATACTGTAATGTATCTCAAGTTATCAGTTGTCCTTAGGCTAAGATTCAGCTAAAACCAAACTTTAGTAGTGAACTATATGGTAGTTTTGAAAAGCAGATTGAAATATGATTTGTCTTTGAACTAGATCCACTGCTTCTCTGAACTTATAAACATGACTTTGAAAGAATGTACACTGTTTTCCTGATTAGAAGTCCCTTTTCTTTTTTTTTTTTTCCATTACTCATTTATTTCAATCCCAATTTTAAAATCTAGCTCATTAGAAAAGCATTCTCAGGAACAGAAGTTGAAACAAACACAGACATGTGTATCCTCCTTCAGCACCGTGCAAGTCAGCTATTACTACACTGCAGAAGAACACTAATATTTGTCTGCACTAGACTAAATGTCTTTATTATTTCAAATCCCAAAGTGATTACTCTTAAATCTAGCTTTTCCTTAAATTTGCCAAGTGAGAAATGTTTGCTTCATTAATGTTACTTGTGGCTCACATTTTAAAAGAAAACTAAGACTGATTTGTGAAATAGTGTGTCTTGCTGACATAAACACAGTGAACTTACATTTCTGCGGTTCCAGGATTGTTTCACTTGTATAAAGCAGTAAAACTATTCTGCTCTTTCCATTTTTCTCGTACTATAAGAACCAAGAAAGCAGGAATTTGTTTAGCTCATTGGCTCCATTTATCCTGAGCCAAGAACCATGATCTTGGAAACCCTTTAACTTGGCTGAATCCACTACAAAGTTCTTTGCAAACAGCCACTGCAATAAGAACAACACAGTGCATGTTCAGTCTCAAAATCAAGACGATAGTTTCAAACAGCTAGAACTGAAACACAGAGTATCATGGACTCAGACCTTTAATCACTTAAACACAAATCCTAATTCACTAGCTTTTTGATCAAATGAAGAATTGTGTAGTTGAGGAGGGCATTAAGAAAACACTATTCTACCTTTTGGCAAGTGGGCAGAATTAACACAGAAAACAAGGAAACAGAATGGAAGATGTGTAAGTTTTATGCAGTCCAGCCTTAGGAGCTTTTCTAAAGCCTCCAGACAGAGTGATACTAGAATACAAGTAATACCCTTTGCACTTCCTAGTTTATCACTGGTTACTTCTAAGTGATAATGCATATTTGCTAACCAAATTTGCACATTACATTACATAGTCTGTTTTGCAATCTGATGCTTCAGTTTTGAAGCTGTGTTTCTCCAAAAACCTCTCCTTCACTGCATATCTAGGACATCAAACACCTGAATAAGTTACTCTCTTTCTTTTCTGTGAAAACATCTGTGATTGGTATTTTGATGAATTACAGCGCTTAAGAAAACTAAATAAATCAAATTTAATACTAAGGATTCTAGTTCATGAAGGAAGTTTTATTTCATTTTCTAAATTGTTCACTGGTTATTGAAGGTACATTTTTGTTTTGTTGAACAAAGGTAGGAATTCTCAGGCCTTAAATAATTTTAGCAGTACTCACAGTGAGAGCAGAGTACTAGTTCCTTTCATGCATTTTGTCTGGGGTTGGTTTTTTTGACTAGTCACATAAAGTGATTTCAGAAGTTACTACTTAGTAAGTAGCTAATTAAGTTCATTTCCCTTACTTGCCACCCCTTACTTACTTGCCACTGTTTTGTCCTTAGAATAGTTACTCCTGGAAGTTGAAATACTTAGGCACACAGTCACATACAATAACATTTATACACATGGATCAAATGTGTATAACTTTTATACAAAATAGAGGATTATATGAATTGTATTGAACTATGTTCCTTTTGTTCTTTGATTTGTGCCACACAGATATTTAACTTAGCATTTCAAAAGCAAAACTATGCAGAGGTCTATATAATTTGTAAGGAGAATGTGTCTCTACAAGAAGCACAAAGTGGCACAAGCTCCAAGGTACTGACTCATGAAACTACAGGAAAAGCAGAGTTTGGAATGCTTCTGCTTCAACTGAAATGACTTTTAAATGAAGTAATCAATTACACATTTTTTTTTAACCAAGCATTTGTAAATAAAGGGTTTGATTCCACTTTATCTGTGGCCTTCCCCAGCCCCCCAGGCCTTGGGAGAAGCAGTTTGCATTTGTGCTTGTGAGGAACAGCCCAGCCAAGGGGGAAAACCTGACAGAAGCTGTTTCTGTGAGGCAGTTCCCTAATAGTCTCTACTTTTGGGGTTGTCTTTTGCTTCAAACTTTTGACATGACATTTGGAACTCCACTGTACTTGGCAGGAGGGTGATCTGTAAATAACTGTAGAGGCAAATTTGAGTAATCTCATAGGTGGCTGGTTAAGTTTTATTTGATCTTGCCAACTGACTTACACAGGCACACACATGCTTGTTAGATGAGACCACTGACTTCTTGCTCTTTCCTTCAAAAAGTCATTGTAGTACTAGTGTCCTGATAATATTGTCCTGTCATATCCCCAAAGGCCACTGTGGGGGAGGAAAATAGCAGCAATGGAAGCTGCCAACATTTTGCAATGTCTGTCTTCTAATCTGAAATTCTACTTATTTGTTTGACTAGATCTGTAAAGTGTTCAGGGTTTAGTTGTTGCAGTAACATTGTCTGATACTTGATAAGGAGACTCTGTAGTGCTTAGCCACATCTTCAGCTAGACTCCTATGAGGGGTAAAAGACTCTTTTCTATTCATTAGTCACAATTAAGCATTCAATTTGTAGTAGGGAGGTATGTGTGTTCTTTAAGGATGAGCTTGAAATGACATCCTGAGAGGAGCTAACTTCCTTCTAATGTGCTTCCTTATGAAAAATGATCACATTTCTGAGAAATGATACAGATACTTAAAGTTTAATTAAGTGAGTACTCTTCTGATGTAGTTTGATCTTAAAAATCTCATCACACTACAGTGTGACTCAGATCCTTTCATCTATTACCACTTCTGGTATGTTGTCTCTAGTCTGTTACAGTGATTGAGAATCTAGATGATAGAGACTCACAGAATTTTTAGGAATGTCAGAAATACAAAAGTTTGGGGTGATTTACTCCCTCTTTTGTTTCTTTTCAAGGCATTCAGTTAACACAAAAAATAATGATTATTACATGAATTAAAGTTGTTGCAATTCAGCTGTAGGGATTGCAACTCACTGCCAGGGAAGATAGATCAAGGTTTTAAAAAGTATCTGCAGTAAATTAAAAACAAATGGTTGAAAGTATTTTGCAGACCTCTCTCCCACAGATTGTATATTCCATTTTCCAAATTAAATCCAAGAGAGAATATTTTTTTATTGAGATTTATGGAATAATTTCTTTAAAAATCCCAGCAATATGAGAATGCAAGCAGGACTGAGTGTGAACAAAAGTAAGTGTCAGCTACTAAGTGGTTTCATCTTTTGGAGGAGTTTTGCTTTTTTTTTTTGGTAATGGGAAAAATTAGTTCTGACTGGTTTTTAAAACTAAAATTATATATAAACCATTAAATTAGGGACAGATCATTTGTCCAATTTTAACTGCAAAGGGGATCAAATGGGTGGAAAACATGATAATATACTAGTGCTCCACTGGAGGAAGTGTTCCTCCTGCAATCCAACTCACTGATCCTGTCTAAGGAATAGGACTTAAGAGCTTGTGAGAAAATGTGTGTAACAGGATCTAGAGGAAAATTGTTCTGTGGCATGTGAGGGAAGTATATATATAGGAATAGCAGTTGGGCTGCATTAACTATGAAAGTATATATAGTATTCAATTTTTAATCTTGTTCAAGACAAAGACATGCCCCATTTTCTGTATGGCACAGCACAGCAGAGGAAACCACACAGCTACAATGGACAGGAAAGTAGGCAGAAGGCTCAAGGACATAGCACTGCTTTGAGAGCTCCAGAACTTCATGGCTTCCCTGAAGCATTCTAGGACCTCATTACAGATCTTAGGGTGTCCAAGAGCTTAAAGGGATGATGAATCTTGGAACCTTAGTGGACTGTTAAACCTCCTCCCATTAAAGAAAAACATGTGGTTGAAACTGTGTTGGCTAAAACCCATGGAATTTTCTGCGTAACTTTATTCCTTCTTTGCCATTTTGTGTTGGCTATCATGATCTGCCTGCTATATTTCAGCAAACGCAATAATTTCCTTTTAATTAGATAATTACCATGTTATTCATTGGTTTTGATCACTTCTAAATTCAGCTTTTGGTTTTAACAAATGCACTTTCAGAAGATGATGGATTTTTTCATTTTTAAAACCGCTAAATGTTCAAGAAGGATTTGTACACATAACAAAATTAAAGTATGGATTATCTAGCACTGTGTGTGGGATACAGCTATAATCTATACAGTGCATGGAAAAGAAACTGGCATTCTCAATTGCACTGCACACATCTCAGTAATAACAGGGTATGAGGCATACAATTTCATGGAACACCCACAATGAAAATTATTCTTTCCAAACAGAGAATTGTTTTGGAATAAGTTAGGTTAATTGGCACCATGGGATTCCTCTCAAGGAAACACAGAACATTAAAATCTACACATGTGAATGTAAAATGATAAAGTATTATCTTCTTTCCCCTCTCAGCTCCTCAAATCTAAGACATGCTACCCAAAATCAACAGAAATGATGAAGTTTTGTTGATTCAAATTTCCTTAGAATAAACTGGCAATTCTTCATCTGGTCAGCTTACAACCTGAGAGTCACTGCACTGTTCCACAATTGCTAGCTTGGGTATGGTTATCTAGAGCAGTCTCTCACACAAAAATAGAGGTCTCTAGAGCTTTTGGCATATGCTTTTCAGAATTCTAAGAATCTTTTTTTTTTCCTGTGCAAGCAACAGAGCTATATGGTAAGATACAGCCTCTTCCAAAGGACTGTTGTGGCCCTCTTTGGATTAGAACCAAAATCTGCAATTGGTTAATGGGAAAACCAGGCACATTTCACTGTCATTATACAGTCCTCAGTTACAACACTGATTGTATTTTACAGTTTCTAAATACAGCAGCATACTGAGTCCTTACAAAGGTATTATCACCCTCTCAAAAATCACAAAGAACCTACACTAATAAAGGAGAAGGTCTTCCTTTTCTTGAAGAAGGCTGAGTTCTCATACAGGCTATTGTGCTGTGTCCATTGTGTCTATTTCATTAATGTTTAAGGTCATTCCAAACAAGGGTATTCTACTTGGTTTGTCTTATAAATGTCCTGTACTTTTGCATTTGGCCATTTGCACACCTTAACCATTATTTCTTCCCTAGTTTTTCACTCCAATTAGGTCAAGCCATTTAAAACCAATTAATTGTGTTTCCTAGTGGGCAGGTCACAGGTGAGGTGTGGCCTCAGAAATGATGTTGTTGTGCTACAAGTCTGACTGCAGCTTTTCTGACCTCTTGAATGAGTGAGAAACTCCTGTGGCATCTGAGCCCACATGACTTCACATCTAAGTCCTGTGCTGAAGAATAGTTTTCATCCCTGCCTTCTCTGCAGCCTCCAGTGGAAAGCTGAGGTGTATATTGGTTGCCTTGTCTTTTTTGCAACCACATAGAAAATGTAGCATTTCAGCTTCTCACCAAAGACTTCTTAGAGTCTCCCCTTTCATACTCTGAAAGAGGAGTTCCTCCTGCAAAGAACGCTCCAAAACATATCACTGTTGTATGCCAGTGATTTAATTTCCCTTACCACAGTGCCTGGGCCTATGCACATATCTTAAATGGACTTACCATTTAATTAGTCTCAGTTAGAAGTACAGGAGCAAGACAGCGAATAGAATTTGTACTCAGCACAGGTGGAATTAATTGTAGAAGGAAATGAAAATGAAATCTTACACTGTTCAAAATAGGATAGATGTCATATTTATATTCTATACTCTTAACATTGTTACTTTGGAGGACTTCCCCTTTTCTTCATAGGCAGGTGAGAGCCTGGTCTGGAAGAACAATGAAGGCTTATTTTCAAGAGTTTACATAGACAATATTTCTGAGTAACTCTGAAGAGTTGGAGGCCCATTATGTTGGAGAAGGAAGAAATTTAGATGATAGGGTCTCACAATTCTCCTTCCAGTCCTAAAGCCTGGAGTACATCCTTCCATTGCTACCCTTTCTCTCCATGCATCAAAATCCTAGAATCCTAGACTGGTTTGGGTTGGAAGGGACCTCTGGAGCTCATCTAGTCCAACCCCCCTGCAGTGGCCAGGGACATCCCCAACTAGAGCAGCTTGCCCAGAGCCCTGGCAAGCCTCACCTGGAATGCCTCCAGGGATGGGAACTCAACCACCTCCCTGGGCAACCTGGGCCAGTGTTCCACCACCCTCGTGGGGAGCAACTTCTTTCTAATGTCAAGTTTAAGCCTGTTTTGGAGTAATTGGTCACAGCAGAAGATAACCTTTGCTGAGAGTGTAAACTAGTGCATAGTGGAAGAGAGCTCAACTTGCTCTGTGATGTCAAGGCAAAGAAGTTGTTCAAGAAAGGTTCAGTTTTCACCCTCACTCACATAAGAACTCAGATGAAAAGAAATTGGTTGTAATTACTGGACTTGGATAGAAGGATTAGCATGAATGGTGTGAATTGTAGGTCTTTTTTCAGTAGCATTAATCCTGAGGGTATCAATGGACAAGTGTATGTGCAAGATTAGGTCTGTACATCAACATGATGCAAACCCAAATGTACATATCCACTGTTAAGAGGAATATGTGAGAAGTTTTATCAGTGAATGAACTAAGCACACAATTCAGCAAATAACACAATCTGATCCTAATCACACAGTAAGTTTTAAATAGATGTTATCACTGGTTTATTGTAGTTTTCTGTAGCAGCACTCCTCTCTGCAAGGGCTGCACAACCTGTCACAAGCTCCCTGAAACATGCTTTGCCACTGTTAGAGGTAGTGGTATTTTCTTGATTTTTTAATTTCTCTTTTTTATTGACTCATATTGATGTGATGAAATACTATCTCATGATACAAATAGGAAGGCACAACAGAAATTTCACTACTAATCCTGCATTCCTGCAAGAAGGTGCCTGTGGTGACAAGGTGCTCACTTGACCCTGAGAAGCTCTAAAAAACCTGGCTGATAGAGGCATAGTTAGCATATTTAATATCTGACAATCTACTTTCATAGTCTTATACAGAATATATGAATTGCTACGTCCCACAGCACTCTTCATGGCACACAGGAGATTCCTACCTGAACCATCATTCATGAATAAGACTTTGCAGGACTGAAAGGACTTGTGCTCTGATATAAAAACTAACCAGCATACAGTAAGGAATATATCTAACTTTTAACTGTTCTTAAGACTATTATTTAGAAATTTGCTGACCATACACTTAAAATAATCAGGTATGTCTATATTTTTTCACTGCAAGGAGTTAATATATTTACAAAGAATTATATAGAATATAGCATTTTTTAACATTTGGGAATTAAAATCCCCATATAAACAAGTCTTACTGATTCATGTGAAAGTAAGATGAAATAAAAAGGTCATCACGGCTTAGGATTTAGGGGAAGTTGCTGTTAAAAATTTGTTTCTGACAAGGAAAACCATAGTCTTATAGTAGAGAAAAAGGTGATGGAGGTCAAGGAGTCTAACTCATATACTCATATATTCTTAACAATAATCTCCAATATAATTCCACTGAGATTTTCTGTCCCTTTTCCTTTCCCTGCCCTGCCCTGCCCTTTCCTTCCTCAGAGGCCTTGCCTTTTATCACTATATTCCCATAAGACATACTAAGAATATTTTATTACTAGATCAGAAAAAAAAAAAGAAGAAAAAAACCCCTAATTAAAAATCTCTAAACAAGTACAAGTGGTAATTCCATAAAAGAGGATACCCAATGTTAGGGATTTCTCCTCTAGGCACTGTGTGAGGCAAAGTGCCCCAGGATGCAGCCATTCTTGGTGGCTGCACACTTGATGGCCCTGTGGGCAGCAGATACACACCAGAGCTACACCAGAGCTTGGCCACAAGCAAAACAAAGTAGCAATAAAAGAAAAAGCAACAAAACATAAGGACCAGAGATGACAAGCAACTGAACATGAATCCCACCTCAGTTCCATGCCTAAAGAGCTAATTCAGTTGGTGGATTTATAAGTAGAAAACTACCACGTAACTCCAGGGACTTGATTTTACCGTTGGCAGTATTAAGATGTAAACTTGGCTGCAATGAGATCCTTCATTTTGATAGGATGTTGGGAGTTGAATGATTAGGGAGTGAGTAGGGAAGGACTGCAGAAATGATTTATGGACTAACAGTTGCAGCCTTATTGCTCCTTAGCTTTCCAGAAAGTATTTTGAAAGGTGTTTATAGCATTTAACTCCCAAGAGAAGTGGTAGGCTCTTCCTTTGTTGTTGTTGCCAAATCATGCCTTGATGCCTTCCCTTCCAAACAATGTATTTTAGACCAATACATGTTTCTGGGCTCAGGAGACATGAGAGAGAGTGAAAATTGATGTAACAGGTTGTGCTAAATTTTTTAGTGGCTGCCACTAATCTAAAGGTTTCCAAATCTTAGGAAATAATACAGTTAAGATAAAATACAACCACAGGAGTAAGGAAATTTGGAGACCTTCTAGAGTATTCAGCATTTTTCTGTAAGTTAGATACAATCTTGAGTACCAGGTGACTGATCTTGTAATAGGAACATATTTAACACTACTACATCTCAAAATATTATTAAATTCAAGTATTTAGAATGTTTTGATCCCTTTTTTTTATCTGCTGAGTGCATTATGGTATAAAATATTTGCCTGGTAGTTTTAAAGCATTTCATTATTTTACCTAACTTTTTGACAATAGATTCAGACACATCAAGATTGTTTTTTATAATTAAGGTCTTCTTAAACACCAGTGACATCTAAGTATTACCATTAGTTCACTAGCTTCTCATTCAAAATTTTTGCCTCTTTTTTTACTTGGCAATAGTTTAAAACAAAAAGAAAATAATGGTAGTGAAAAATAAATGCAAAAGAAAAAACAGGTACTAATATTTTTATCTAAAAATTGTCTTTGCTCCATAATCTTGAAGGAACAACTGTAAAATGTTGCTCTGCAACTAAAAACTCTTCACCACAACACAACAGAGCAGTAAATCACCAGAACAGAGAAGCAGACTTTTAAGGTCTTTTCCTGGTAAATGCTTATTCTTTTCTTCTACATGCATGCCACATACTCCAGGTATTTTGTAACATTAATGGGCACAGGTGATGGAATCAGTACTTGGCTATATATTCCTAAATAGTTGAGCCCAGGTGCATGTCCTAGATTTGAGTTACAAGTGCATATCTCACTCATGTCCTTACTTAGCTTTGGGGCAAGGCTTAGATGCACAGCTTCCTTCTTGACACTGAGTTCTTGAGATGATAGGGAAGAAAAGGCTAAGGGTGACAGGAGGAAGTTAACCAAGTGCCCAATCCATCCACACATACTACAATACTTATGTAGCCAGTGTGACATAAAATACATTGGAGAGGGCCAAATGATGTTGAATTAGCAACTTGTTCATTTAGATCCATTCATGGCTTCCAACAACTAAGCTGAAAAACAGAAGATCAAAAAAGCATTCCTGCTAACTTTGCTGTCAAAGGGTTACAAATTGGGAGATGTGCAGAAAAAAAATGCTTTTGAGAGTCTTATCAAGCAGGCTATTGCCTGTTCAGAAGCATGGAAAGTCAGGTTCCCATTTAGCCCTGCCTCTAAGCTCCAGCTCTAAGAGCTTCCTTGAGGAAGGTTTGTTTGGGACTGATAGCAGTTGTGTAGGAATTTTCAGTGTTAGTTTCTCACAAGTACAAACTATCAGAATTTTCAGTTAAGAAGTATGAAAGAGTCTTAAACTCGTGGTCAAAAATACCCCTGATAAGTCCCTTCTGTTGTGGTATCTTGAACATAATGATTATCTAGAGAGGCAGAAAGAGAAGTGTTCAGGAACCATATAAATTAGTTCTTTTCCTAAAAAAGGTGTAATGTATTTCATTTCTCCATCTCTTTCAACACAACCCCAAAACTTCTGAGAGTTCCTTTCAGAAAAAAAACCCCAACGAACTATCTTAATTAGCTACTTGCCCTTACAGCTGAAACACAAAATGAATAGTTAGCTTGTGCTATGCACTTTACATCAATATAGTTTGTCACAATTATTATTTAATTGTCAGACTATGTCTATGTATCTTTCATCCATTAAGGCTTTATGAGACATAGTCCTGACTTGTAGGCAAAAGCCAACTACAATTTAAATTTGCTTTAGATATCTGGATATTACTTGCATTACTACTCTAAAATGTGACGAAATCAACATGGAACAACATTTATGACATTTCCAAAGTGAAATATCTCCCAATAGAGTTATGAGTTATGAGTTTTCCATTAGTGCTTGCCCCATATGTAGATGTAATTTCTTACCTCCACCCTCCAATGTATTCCCATCAGTGCCCATTCAGCAGTCACTGCCCTGACCATGAAAGTCTTCCCACTAAACATGATGAAAGCTGTTGCTCCAACCCACCCACATGTCTGAACTTAGAGGGCCAGTCACTTTTGATGTGCATCTGAAACACAAGCTGGTTTTAAGCAGCCTCCCAGCAAGAGCAGCTTGTGCCACATCTGAGCTTGAGCCAAGAGGAAGCGAGTACCACTGTTCCCCTCCCAGGGGACCCTGAGCACTCCCAGGGCATCGCTGAGCACCTGCAGCCCCACTTGCTCCCCCTGGAATCACAGCCAAACTCAGCTGAATCCAGTGAGATGGAAAGGAAGCCAAATGATGAAAACACAGAAATAATGCTGTGGGGTGCTAGTGTTGGATAGTTTCTTCTGAAATTCAAGTGAGGAAAAAATGAAGAGAAAAATGTGATGACAGTTTTAAGATGCTATGTTTTCCCGTCCCAAAACAAGAAAGTTTTCACTTCTTTGCCAGATAGAACTGTAGTGTCTGTTGCCAGTACTCTTCTTTTTTATTATTTAAATTAAAATATGTCTGAAAAGCATTCCTTCCCTTTTTCCCCACATAGAGGCTAAAATCTAAACAAGTAGAGATAAGTATAAAATCCAACCTTTATTCCACTTTGAACAAGCTTGTGTATATCCAAAAAAGGTTCCTTGAGTATGTCTCCTTCAGGACTTAAAATCTTCACATATCCTTCTTTCTCAAGAATAAAGAGGCGATGGGATCCATCCCCACAGTGCACTGCTCCAACAGGCTGCCTTAGGCCACTCACAACCTCCTGAATACAGAAGCAGTTGTGCTTGTGTTTTCTAAAAGAAATGTAAAAGAATAGTGAGAAATGTCTTCTTTCTCACAGCCATGACACAACAGATAAAATGATTGTTCTGCAGTGATATTAAAAGCACAGTTACACAGTCCAAACTAATGTATTTCCTTGGAATGCAAAATTTGGTTTGTATACAAGAAAGATAAAACTCACTCATCCTAGATCTGAAATGTAGAGGAATTTGGTAAAAAAAGAACAATTTATAAATACAAAATTTCTTCTGTACAGTGAACACAGTAAATTCCAGAAATCTGGAAAAAGTTGGCTTCTAAAACCCATTTAAAAACAATGACAATCTAATTGAATTATTTTCACAGAGAAAAATAAATGAATTAAATAAATGGGAAATCATGGAATGATTATCTTAATAATAAACTTATGGTAGTTGTTTAGTAATATTAAATTCACGTAGAAATGCCTTTCTAGAACTATGTATGATCCACAGGGTGACCATAACCAGGACCCACAGGGTGGATCCAACCAGGATTCTAACACCTTTTTGACAACACAAACATCAAATGGTACTGAAATATTGGAGCTAGTGTAACTTTCTCTTATGACATACACTAGCAGCAGCAAAAGAAAGTAACATCTGGAAAACACAGCTGCTGAGCATAAGCATACACTGAGCTGTTTCACTGTGAAAACCACAGGCTTTGCTAGGGTGGTTTTTGTTTTCAGATTAAACAGCATTTATCTTTATGAACCTGCTGATCTCTTCCTCTTTGTCATATTCTTCCATGTGGTCCAGGGAGTTAGAAGCTGGCCCTCGCACTTGTTTTCTTGGAAAATCTGGAAAGCATACACCACCATCTTTTCTTGCATAGTAAAAGCAAAACTCATCAGCTGTAGTTTGGAGAAAACCTTAAAAATGCAAAAGAGCATACAAATATTTAGTGTGTGGTCATGTCTGCAGTTTTGTGCTATCAAACTAATTATATAGTGAGTGGAAAAAGAAGTTGTTTTAAACAAAGTGCCATCTGCAAAACAGGCCTGCTCTAAATAAATACAAACTCAGTATTACCTTTCACAGTTTAGTCATTTGTATTTGTAGTAAACCTTATTTTCAGTGTGCTCAAATAAAAATACCAATTCATTAAAAATGCCACTACAGTTCACTCAGTAAAAAAATTAAGAGACAAAGTTCAGAGTTGAGATTATGATACACTTTTCCCTGATTTTAAGCCTATTAATCAAGTGTAATAGCTTGAGCAGCTTTCATTTAACTTCTGTTGTTGTTGTTGAAGTGGCTTGTTTTAGTAAAGACTTTGGTAAAAGACATGCAGTAAAGTGGAATGTGGGATGCTGGTAGCAAAGGACATCAGTCAGAGAAGTGAGTAATTAGTTGTCTCAGAAAGCAAGAAGTACTGCTGAAAACTGCACTGTGTTGACATACAGTTGGCCTCTGGTTGACTCCTAGCATTAGAGTGGTGAACACAGTGTCCTTCCGTGAGGTCTGCTTCCTCCATCCCCTAAAAAGGGGGATATGTCTCCTGGCTTTAAGCTAGCTTGGGTAAATGGTAGTCTCTAGGCTTTAGGTTAAAATGGGAATGAGTTTGAAGGCACAGAAAAATAAGAAGTTGGTAAAATAAGAGCCTTTGAGTAAAAACTCCTGTCACTGCTGACATTATGTTATGTTTAATGACAGCAAAAATACCTATTTCTGTTCACAAAACTACTTCTGGTCATCCCTATCCAGTTTTTAATCATTAGTATTCAATCTAAGAAGACAGACTTTTGCTAAATATACATGTACTATTTTACTAAAACTTTGTTAAGATAATATGTCTTCAGTTACCTTTGTTCCTCTTGCATTTCTGGCATGCAGTGTTAGGATGTACTGTGGTTCAGGACATAACTCCCAGGATACACAGAATTAGCACTTAATTGGAATTAGAGGCCTAATTTATGCATGGTTTTACCACTTGTGACTAATGCAGTAATCCATAGATCTTGGCCATAAACCCTCTGGCTTACAATGTACAATAAGAGGTGATCAGGGGCAGCTGCATTTCATTGGAAAATGCCAATTTCCTAAAAGGGAAGCTTTTTCAGCAACATTATCAGTTTTGATAAACTTTTAGTTAACATGATGTTTCTGGTCCAAACTCAAAGTCCTGGTCTAAATGAAGAAGAGAGAAACAGACAGCAAACCTCCTATCACTATACTCCAATGTCTTGTAGTTAGAGTTTTTCACTACGAAGAGGAATATTCAGGTCAATGCCCCTCATCTGTCAGGCAAGAGTTTGACCTAAGTCTCCCATTTCCCAAGTAAATGTCCTAACAAGGACTTTATTAGCTATCCTGGGGTGGTCTCTCTGTGGCTTTCTTCATGGAAAATTTCGAAAGAGTTCAATTTCTTCCTTATGTGGAATAGGAAAATTTTTCAGATCCCAGAATTTTTGTGGAGTGGAAAGCCCTTCCCACCCAACTATACTTCTTCTCATATGCATCTTCCTTTAAAAATATTGGAAAAATAACATGACAAAGCCTGCCTTTGGTTTCTATAAAATAATATCTGGAAACACATGGTAGTGTGTTGTGGTGTAAAAGTTTAATTACCATGATTTGAAGCTTCAGTAAATATCATCTCTGAAAGGCTGGATTTAATTTATAGGAGTTATTTGGAGAAAATGGGAGATATAATTTCAAGTGGAACAACTGAAGAGGAACTCTGATATAATCACGGACTAGTATTCCAAGGCTTGTAGATACAATGCCAAAATCAAAGGTAGTCTGGAATCTTGCTGTTATTTGACTTAAGAATACACAGCTTTGTCTTCTCTAGGCACAGTGGGTCATTCAAGACAATGTAATAGCAAATTAGAGGTGTACAATTTCTAAGGATGTACAGAATTTTCCAAGAATATCATCTACTCTTTATTAAAGATAGAGCACTCTTGGCTTGAAAGTTATCTTCAGTCAGAAAAACTGAGAGCATAGTCTGATCTTACGGTTTACTCAGTACACACTCATTGCAAACAATAATCAGATACAAACTCACTTGCCTTATGCAATGCCTTTTCTTATAGGCAAGACTAATCCCTTTTCCTTATGAAATATTTTATCATGCACTTAAGTACATGTTGCACTGCACTTGGCTTTGCTTATTTAGCTAACCTATCAGCAGGTTCCAACAAAGGATAAGGCTTCGGTTCCATTTTCCCTAGAAATACTCATAAAAAATGAGGTTTGCATTAAACTATGAAAATTAGTTAGTTGCATTACTGGAAGGAATGTAACCTCTGTAAATACTGTTTCACCTGTGTATTAGGGATGGAATTTTGTTCTATAAAAACCACAGTAATTTAAAAAAAAATCTGCTTGTGTTATGCATGCTGTATTCAACATAACAACAGCTTCACTAAAGACACAAAAACATTTGCTTCTACTCTCCTATCTGCTTGTAGCCATTTAATGTTTTCTTTATTGTGCTTAGATTGTAAAGTCTTTAGTGTAGAGTTTGTCATTTCTTTCAGTGTTTGTACAGTGTCCAGAAAAAATGGCCCCTGACAAGTGCCCCTAAGCACTGGAATTGTTTGGAGAAAGAAAAAATCAACCAACAACCCCAACATTTTGCTCAGTCTTGAGTTTATTCAAATGCAGCTCTGTCAGTGTCCTCTATGAGAACTGTGCCTAATAAGGACTGCAACGTTTGGTCCTCTGTGAATGTCTGTACTTATTACTTTCAAAGCCTCATACATATCTTTAGGAATGCCCTAGCAGCTGTGTACGTGTTGACAGAGCAGTGGCCACATGAACAAAGACAACTGGAATCACAAAGGCAGATTAAACATCATGGGGAAGTGTTGGACATGTCAGAGTTCGTGCAGGCTTGCATTTCTATGCTTTTAAAACTTTCTGTCTTGCAAACAAGAATCAAACTGCAGGCTTTTCAGTTAAGGCAGCTTCAGTGAAGGCTTTCTGTGCTCCCCTTTCTAAAAACTGTGGGAATAAGCTCAAGCCTTTTCAAAGGACAACTTGTGCTCTCAGCTGATCCTCACCACCTCTCTCTGCTCCTATTTGTGGCTGGTTATTCCTCACACTGTTGTCTTCCTATCCTACCTTCATCAAATTCCACTTTACTGGATTCCCTTATTGCCCATCCTCCTGCCTCTTCTCTTTGTTATACAACTCAAGTGTTGTGGTACAATTTGTCTTGGTCATTACAGCAAGTCAAACTCCTATTCACTCCCTTCCTCATCTGCACTGCACACAGGATGGAGTATCATTCACTCATCTGAGTACCTTGGCTTGGAGAGCATCTGGAAATCAGGCTCACCTGCTATGACCTTGAGCATACAGTTCCAGTTTGTGTGAAAGAAGTATTTTCCTGGTTTGTGGGTTTTTTTCCTGTTTTGCATTTTTGACAACTAGATGTTCACTAAAACCTCATTCTCTTCTCAACTCTCAGTGAAAACTAAATCAAAGAGCTGATTCCAGGTTGATTATTTCAAAATGCAGTAAGTTCAATGGTAGCTTACATCATTTGCTGCTGGTTTTCAAGTGACTCCTGCCCTGTTCTCATACTCACACACTGCATGTACCTGCACACAGGCAGTGCCAGGGTTAATCCCCTTGATGCTCCTGTTAGCAGGAGCAACAGCACGAGCCACTACTCTTTCTGCAGGTTGACTGTGGCCATTGGTTGACTATGTTAGAACTTCTCAAAGTGTCATGTGACTTGCAGAGTTTCTTAGATGTCCACATTTTGGGCTGGGGTGCCCCTGTTTGGAGTTAAAAAAAAATAAAAATCAAGCATCTGTTCTGGTAATGCCTGGATTCAGATCTGGGCCTGAATTCACTACAATCATCTGGAACCCATTTCTTCCAATGAAAATAATGGAGAGCACATAGCTCAAAAGCTGTCCTGTGTCCTTGGATGGCAAAAGGCACTGTGGCTGTGGTACAGGTTTGTTCCTTAGAATATGCCACTTCCTCTGGTATGAATCAAGTTTCTGCTCATGTCTAAAGGGAGAATCAGCTGTGCCTTTCTTTACTAGCTATATTACTAATACTAGGCACAGTCTGAAAATCCCTTGTGGTCTCCTGTGGCCCCTGGTGCCATAACTGTGCCCACAGCAGAGGGAGCATTAAACTCATTGCCCACGGGAAAGTGTGGGCAGTGATACCCATGTTCCTAGAATCCCTGGATGGGTAGGATGTGCTCATTAGCCTTCTGGCAGTCATCCTAGGAGAAGGACAACTCTGATTCCAAACCCGGGCAGATGGAGCTCGTTTAGCCCTGTAAGGCCTTCCAGCTAAGAGCTTAAACCTCCATCCTAAGGACTTGGCTGCCAGCGTCCAAGCTTGCTAGGCCCTGGCAGATGAACCTTAGGACTAAAGGGTGGGTCCAGCTCTGCACATGCTGTGTCTCACCTAAAAAAATCCCTAGTGCAGGCTCGAGGGTGCTATCTGCTATCCTCTTTTTATCAGCGCTTGGAAAAGGCGCTGAGGAGGAGCGTGGCTGGAGCCCTCCCTGGAGCTTTGTTCACCAAGCCTAGCCATATGTATGTATATTGCTGATAAATATTAGACAGTATCCTCTTATAACCTTGGAAAACTTAAAATTCATATTGATTGAAGATACTTCATTAAGTCACTTCACTCCAGTGTATCCATCAGTAATGACTTAAACTGAGGCTTACAGTAAAGATCACATGAAAAAAAAGTGAACAGTCACCTAGGATGCAGCAGGGAAGTTCTAATCTCATGGACTTTGTGAATCATTACACCCTCCTGCATTAACATATCCATACAGTTCTAACAGCTACTGTTTTTATTCCATTTGAAGAAAGAATCAGGTCCAGTAGAAGTTCTGATACAATTGTAACTGGTAGACAAGCTGCTGTCTTCAAAAGAGTTAACCAAGGATCAGTTAGAGGTTTTTGTTTGCAAAAAGAGAAAGGACAATAAATGAATTTCTGGAGCTAACTCATAAAAAAAACCCAGATGTATAATTTCTCAGTCATCTTGGTTAATATGTACTGCTAGAATTTCAATTTAGAAAAGATGCTTGCTGTGTAAAATTGCTAATAATATTCCTCATTTGTGCAGGACTTAAGGGATAAAATTATTTTTGTAGTCAGCAATTTCCTTAAACTCCTTTGTATTGGTGTTCAGAAACAATTAGCACTCCCTAATGGGGGAAGAGTAATTATATGACTTTTTAACAAATGCACAGTGAATCACTGCCAGAGACCTTGGGTTTGGAGGCCTGTTAATTTCCAACTCTTTGTGTAACCTTCCAGGCTAAGCCAAAACCATAGCTTCCACATTTTTTTCCTTCCTTTGCAATAAATACTATTATAGATATACATGTCTCAGAAGTAAAATAGAAAACCCAAATAACATAATTATTTCTCTTTTAGGACATATAAGAATATTACACTGTATTAAAATCCTGTAGGCCATCTTGTCAAAAAGAGGGACCTGAATCTTAATTAAGATCTTCAGGAAATCCTAATATAGGTATCAACCACATGTACCAGTCAACAAGTTAACCCTGTTGGTGGGTGTAAGTATGCATCACCTTTATGTTAGTACAGCCCACTTTAAGAACAAGTATTTAGAATGATGATTAGCATCTGATTGATGTAGGAAAAATCCTATTTTTACTGAGGCTCAAGCCTGTAAGCTCTTTTGCTGCAAAGCACAGAGCTCTGTCCAGTGCTTAAGTTATGCTTTCATCTGGTTATCTTTCAAGGCAACCTGGGTGGTCACAAAAAGCACTTGACATCTTGATGCACTTCAGCAGTTTTACATATACACAAACTTTGTAGCAAAATAAATTTGTCATTCGTCACCACATAGGCTGATCTGAGGAGTCAGTGAGGTTCCTGTGGCTGGAGCTCCTGTGCTGCTCAGCCCTTTCTCATTCTCTCTCTCCCTCTGCATCCTCCTTCTTTCTCTCTTTGCCCTCTTTCACATTTTCTAATTAAACAACTTGTTTCCTCAGAAACACAGAATTTCACAAAACAACTGTGAGGGACTTGCTCTGCAGAATATGCTAACCATTTGCACTAGCTACAAACTCATGTCAAAAAAACTATTTGCACTGACTTCTTATATGGGCCAAACATTTAGAATATCTAATCTGTTATCGCTGTTCAGCAGGCAGTCTTGGCAACTGTGATCTGTTCAGCTTTGCTTTGGGGAATGTGATAAAGAGCAAGAAACAGCTGGGCTAAGAAAGCCTTAGAAACATCGCTTAGTTTATAAAGACAATAATAATATTTTCATATTTGAATGGGTTGAGGTGCATATTAAACCACAGTGAAGGGAAAAAGTAAGTCAATTCAAAATGTTTTCTTAAGTCAATACAAGAACGCTGCAAAAAAAATCCCTGCGCTCTTGGGATTTCAGAGAAAACAAGTACACACTGTACACATGCAAGTAAAAAACCCTCCTCCAAATCTCAGCCACTTAAACTATCCCCTTTACTCAAATGTGTTTATATTATATTACAAAGTTGTGTTCATATGTCAAAAATGACTATTCACAAATTCATTTTTCATATTGCTATCAACTCTTTTCCACTCTATGTTGCTAGCAAAAAAAAAAAATAAATCTTAACGAGTTTAATTATTTTCTCCTGTGTGGCATTACTTTTAAGTAGTGTTTGGACAGGGAAAAAAGCATAGTTTAAAAATGACAGTCTTAAACATATAAATAATTTACTATTGAGAATACCAAAGATGTTATTTAATATAATAGTGTACTAAGACAGTATTTCTAAAAGAGAAGTATTTCTGTGGTTATTTTGTTGATACAGTTACAAGTGATAGCACACATTTGGTGACTCTCTTAGACAACATAGGTCAAATTCTGGTTTTGGTCTCATCCAGCTAACTGCACTGACTACGGTGAGGAAATGTTGGGTTAGTTAAGAATTTTGTTGTTAACAGCATGTTGGAAGCGATTCAGAGATCACAGAAGTCTATCAAATGACTCCCTTTGATTTCAAGGGGCTTGAAAGTCTCTGGAAAAAAACATCAGTTTCTAGGGTAACAAAACCAGTAAAAACACTTTTTCTCATCAGCTTTTAAAGTCTACAGCAAACAGGCAGCATTCTTATTTCTTGCATTTTAAAGCTAAAGCCTTTCAGGCGGTCAACTGCTTCTTTACATGATTTGAATGAACATGCTAATATTTCAACAAAAGTAATAGTTTCAGGTGCCTTTGACAACAAACAATGCTGTGTTTCATGGAGCATTTCATAGGAGGGTGGCAAGAAAGCACTCCAAATATTTACCTCACTACGTAAGACCCTGAAATACTCTGTTTTGCTTGGGCAAAATCCCCTGGCCACCAGTGGGGACTTTACCTAGTGAAGAGCTGGATCTATCACTTAGTATATCAACATTTCAACACAGACATCCTTTAGCCCCGTAGTTTGTGATAGGTTTTACCTGGTATGTGACTTCTGCAAGTATAATAGAATTCTTTACAATAGTCTTTGCACAGGTAGGGAAGAGTTAGCTCTCTTTCAGGTGTTTCCCCTTTCTCAGGTGAATGGAATAGGTTCTGAGCATGAGGTGAGCAGTGTGCACATTTGATTTCCTCCAGTAGCTTCGCACAATCTGTGTTGTTGGTAATAAGCACAGGACCTATTTCCCATCTTACATACAAAAAAGATTGCATGATCTAATGTAACAAACAATGCCAGCAAGACCAATACAGTTAGTACAAATGCATCATGTTTCATGTCACCGTCCTGAAAGTGCAAAAGTTATTACTATGAAATGTGCAATGTCATCAGTACAATGCTTTCTTCTTTCTCAGATAAGTTATTTTATGGACTCGTGTTGCATGCAGATGGAAGGTTTTAGATCACTTAGAAAACACTTGCCAGCAATCTCTTAATCACATAGGCAATCTAGAGGGATCATTTATATAAGGCAGAACTACAGTAGCTGGCTTTCTACTCATGAGAAATACTTAAAAGCCTAGCTTGTAAGGTGACCTATTCAAGTATTTAGAAACTAAAAATTCTACCATCAAAACACATCAGAAGAGCCATATCTAGGTATTTGTTAAATAGGTGTATGTTGAACACTACCACAGTCCAGCTACTGAAATGACTGCTGTGGAGTTCAGCAGGTGCCTTGGATTTTTCATGCTTTAAATGCTGCTCTGCTTTTTGCTCTCTCTAGTGCAAACTACTTGGAGGTGGGAAAAGCTGTATGTTTGCAGATAGTTCTTTTTGTAAGTGAAAAAGTAGAATTTGTTCATAGCATCTTGTTTGTCTTGATAGGGAAGCTCTAACTTTGTCCTGAAAAAGGAGCATATATTGCACACAGTGCTTAAAGAAGCACAAAACCACGATTGATGATGTGTTTTGGTAAACCTAGGAGCCTAAGGAGTGCAATGTCATCAAATCCTGACAAAGAATGGAAACCAGCATAGTTGTCTTTATTAGTCTTTGAACACAGTGCACTTCATTAGTCTGTTGTTAACCACATGGGCTGCTTTTTGATCATTCATCCCAATGGTGGAGAGGGGGGAAATGTGCTCAGTTGAGAAGAACTGAATCTGATCCAATGCAAAAACAAAGCTCAGGATCTTTCTGCTGTTTGTTTAATGCAGTTATAAACAAAGACTGTAAGACACTTCTAGTAAGAAATACTAATGGAGTAAATATCTGTATTCTGTAAAAAGTTTACAAACAGCACATTTGAAAATACTGACACAGTTTTACTATAGTTGATATACCTGAGTTGATTTGTGGGACTTCCCAATGTCATTTTCTTGGAACATAACTTTGTAGTGAATTATCTCAATTACTTTGGATAAAATAAGTTATTCAGTGCATGGAGACTCTTGATGTTTGAGTATGCTGTCTCATAGGTTAGCTCTCTTCTAGAATGCAGTTTGGAATTCAGCATTTCATTTATGGATCATAATTACATAAACCTCAAACACTTGAGAGAAATGCACTTTCCATTGTTTTAAACAGGGATGTATTCAGGCCATGTATATGGTCTGTACAGTTACACAAAATCCTATTGAAATGAACCTTAATTTAGAAGACAGGAAAATTGTTACCATACATAATCAAAAGGCCATCTGAAATATGCACTAACATTTAGTGGCAAAAACTGGATCACTGATTAGAATACCACCCTTTGGCTTCTACCTTCTACCCTTATTCTGGATGAGCTGCCATTGTCTTCAAAAAGAATTTCTGCTGGTTTGCCAGGATTGTTAAATGTTCTGTTCTTTAGACTATCTGTTCTCAGAGTGTCCTTGGCTTTATAGCACCTGCAGTAAAGTAGAATTGTAGAATGATTTAGGGTGGAAAAGACCTTTAAGATCATCAAGTCCAACCAGTAACGTGACTGACATCTGCCACATATGGTTTATTATGTCTCTTCAGACCCTTCTTGGAATATAATTGTCTCAAATCTTCATTTGGGAAGGGTTTGTCTTCTTTTAAAAAAAAACAAACACCACAAAACACAACTTGCAGACAGTCAGCAATTAATTGCATGTTGCATGTATGACAAAAGATTTGCATTGGCCCTGAATTCTTTGGGGAATTTTTCCACAGCCCCAGCCACTTTTGTCCTGAAAAAGGTTTAGATTCTTTTTGCTAGATTGCTCACTTGGGCCAGAGCAGTGGAGCTGTTACCCTTAGTCCTCTTTCTTGAGTTTCCAACATTGTTCTAGACATGGTAGATCTGGGCAAAAATGCCTTGAAGACAAGAACTAGAAATATAATGATAACTACAGTACACTATTAACCAAAATACATAACAACTAAAACTTGGAATTTGACTTAATACTGCCTAGGACTGTAATCCAGGTAGTAGAGAGCAGACTTTATATTCTAGCAGTAATCCACACTACTGAGGTGATCTTCTGCATTAGCTGGACTTTCTTAAGGGATGATGGCATCCTGCTCTAGGTACTTTATGTTACTGTGGTTCTGATGAGAAGTGGCTTGTGTAATTCAGTAAAGTCATTGTCTGTCAAACAGAACAAAGTCTGAAGCCAGCTGAGCATGATCAAAAGCACTATCCATAAATGCTACTCTTTAAGCATTCTGTCACCCAGAAGCTGGGAGCTCTCCTAAAGTAAGGACGAGATTACCTATTTTGGCATTTCCACCAAAGGGAAGTGCACCATGACTATGGACTTTTCAGAGTCCTTGCTTACATTCAGTAGTATCACCTGCTTTGCAACAGTCTCAGATGTTTTCATCAGGGAGTTGATCTCAGGCTTTCTTGTGGCAGCGGTATGATGGTGTGTTTAGAAGTACAAGTAAACATGAGGTATTACTAGGTAAATATTCAGTGTGTTTATTGAATTAACTCCACAGTGAGGCAGATAGAAAACTGTACTGTTGCTGGAGGACTCCAGAATGCTTTGTGAGCAGGAAAAAAAAATTACAGGATAGCAAAGCTAATTTACTGTTTCTTGTGGAAAATGTAATTGACATTGCCTGGTGATACAGGAGAAGTAATGCTTGCCAACATTTCAGTCCTCAAAGTAAAGACAAAAGGATCCTAATCCCCCTGAGCAGCTGCTATCCAGGAATTAACCACAGGAATTCACCCCCTCATGTCATTTCTGGAATGAATCTTGGTCATATAATAGCTAATCAGGAGATTAAGGAATGAGAGTCAATCAATTATCTGAAAATCAAGTACAATGTTATTTAACTTTTAGAATGCTCAAGCAAAATAGGGTGGTAACATTTGCTCTGTGTGAGGTCTGATGTATAACTCTGTCCTGGCTGGGAGATAGAACAACTACTCTATTCTGAATTTCAGTAAATTGCTAATATATTCATCATGGAGTATATTATATCAGTTTTAAGCAAAAGCTGAAATACTTATTTGAATGAAGCTTCTTCTGGTGGGTCTCTACTTTGAAAATGACCTTAAAGTTGACAATGGCTTTGGTCTTTTGGAGAAATGTAAACTAATTTCCTGCTTCAGTTTTTAATGTCGTATGTGAAACCATCAAACTGCAGTGGTTTAAACTAACTGTGCTCTGGAAAATATGTAAAACTTCCAAACAGTTATTGCAACATGCCTAATAATGATTATGCCTGCTGCTGACTAATTTACAACATCTGTAAGATCATCCTTTAATCTCTCGCCACATGAAAGTGAAGCGGGTAGACTAAAGGTAAGATAAATCCTGGAATGCACAGGAAAGCATAGCATACCAAATTGGTTTATCAACACAAAGTAGTGCAAGGAAGACAACACAACAGACAGAATTGCTTTACACTGAGTATTGTCATCTGTTTTGTGTTCTCTGTCATATCTAGCTTGAGAAAGGCAGTATTATTTTGATATTAACAGAAAAAAAAACACAGCGAAATAAGTCACTGCATTAAGCTGTGTTTGATATGCAAGCATTTATGTCTAAAAATCATATGCTTACAAGATTGTTCAGCTGTTGGGTTGAACATATGCTTCTTCTGCATTATAGTGCTGGATTATGTCATTAAAGAGTTCAGTTTCAATTTTGGGGTAATATGTAAATAGATCATTGTACTAAGGCAGCTGTTAAAGGGACCCCAAGATGAGTTATTTGTTTAGTTGGATGTGTTCAACAATAGCCTTTGTTCATGAAAGAGCCAGAGCAAACAAACGATTGTAAAAGGGCACACTTGAAAACAATTACTTTTCACCCATTCCTTGACAGCCTTGGCTGTGAAATCATCCTAGGTAGGGAAGACTTCTTTGCCTGTCAGGCTGTAAACAAACGTTTAGGAAAAATGATATTACAAAGCTTCACTGGGTTGTAGTAGCCCTTCATAAATAAAGGAATATTGCAGAAAACTAGAAGACAGAGGGTTAAATGTCAACAACAGGATGCAAAATCTGAACTCCAGACAGTGCAAAGTTGTATCTGCTCATTATGGTAGCTCCATTTTTGTTCCCAAAACCACAGGCAGTGGTAGTGTTTTCATTATGAACACAGATCAATAACTTGGTCAGAAATCCCCAAAGACCCACCATCTAAACTAAGAAGCTCTTATGGAAATGTCTCCTGAGCATGCTCAAGTTTTATTCTTGCTTTTAAAGATGCTAGCATTCAGATTCCTGTTACTGTTATAGCCACTGCAATGTGGAGATGGATGGGGGAGTTTAAAAAAGCTGCGTTTGGAACTGGAGTAGAACACAGTTTAAAAAATGTGCTTTTAGAAACGTTCCATTCAAATGTATTCCATGATAGCCTGGCATGTCCTTTAGGAACTGACCACCTCGTTCTGCCAAGGATAAATTACATATATTCTGACATTTTTTCTAAACATATATTGATATGGTAAAACACATTTTGTAGATGTTAATCTTTGATGAAAACCAGTCTGATTTAAAAACTCTGTAAAATAATATACCTTTAAAAGTGTCATTTAAATTTGAAAAAGCAGGTTCAAGAGCTCAGCAATAGCTACTGTGGCATATCTGGTAAATTCTTCATATTTATATCAGGTTTTTAGTACCATTAGTAAAAAAAAAGGCAACCAACCAAATAAGCAAAACAAAGGGAATGAAAAGGTATCTTCATGGGGTAGTAAGAAGAGAATAAACCTTTTAATTGCCTGAAGGTTGAAAACTAACCAAAATTCAACTGCCAATTTACTGCACTCAGCCAATCACTAAGAGGGTCTCCAAGCACTGAATAATCTCAGTAGCATGTATGGCACTGAGACATTGCAAACAGGGTGAATTAAGGACATTTTCCAGTCCTTATTTTTCTTTTCTTC
>VWZO01007884.1:48592-90076 GCA_013396975.1 Bucco capensis
TTATATCTTTCAGGTTATCTGTGTGTGGTTAGTTTATAGTTTAATTCAGTTATCACACAGGAGCTTAATGACACTGTCTCTAGACAACATGAAGAAATATATCTGCCTTGAATCTCAAACTGCTGCTGCATATGGTATGAATAAAGAGAGATCTGCAGCTGAAAACCTGCAGTAAGACAGTTCTCACTCATCTGGGAATAGAGGGGGTAGGACAAATGCTCCCTCAAAAGGCATGAACATTTGGACAGAGCTGGGGACTGAAGGAGAATGATGTTCTCCAGTTTCACCCATTAGTGAACCAACTAACAAACACAATGGTGTTGTTGTTATTCTTTTGCCATAAGCAACAGGACTCTGTGTGTGGGCAGCAGTTTAGTGGGGAGGAGGATAAGTCGACCCCTTTTTGTCCTATTGATTTTTTCCTATTTGCATGACTTGAGCAAATTAAATGATGCAATATGGCTTTTTGTTACAAAACAAAGTGAGAGATACCACCCAGACACATATGTTGATTCGTAGAAGCTGTTTACATGAGAATGGAGTGAAATCTACCGTGAACTGAGCATAAAAATTCGATTCAGGCTGGGTATTTTTTTTTATTATGCTTGGGCCAGCAAGACTGAAACACAAGTTTTCCAAGAGTCTCTCAGACCTTGACAACTACAGAGTTGTAACTGAGGAATTCTTAATTAAACCTAAACCAGGATGGAAGAAAAAAAAAAAAAGAAAGAAAAAGTAAAAAGACACCTGATTGTTTATTTCACGTGCAGTGATTCTTAATGACATTATTCAACAGTTTCCCTCCCTGGATGCAGCACTGGTCATCCCAACAGAGCTTAGCAAACACTATCCTGCAGGGTTAGGTACCAACGCGTTTGACAATCTGAGCAACAGGCTGACAAGCAGAATTTAACTTGCTAAAGAATGCAGAGAACTGGCAACGTTAGGAAATCAGTGAGCAGAGGAGGTGCTTCCCTCCACATGACCGCAACTAGAAATCGGGCAGAGAGGCTGCCAGGTGCCGTGGAAGGGCAGAGGTACTCTCGGCACCTGGTGTGAGGAGCAGGTCATGAGCGGGAGCTTCGGGCTCTTCTGCAGCTGGATACAGGTAACTGTGAGTAGCACATATGCCCCAAGGAGGCTGCAGATCACAAAGTTTTGGCACAAAGTTTTGGCACCATCGACTATCCCAAACTCTTCCTGACTAAACATGTGGAACAAATCGGACAAGATTTTTCACCCCAGACAGACAAACCGGAACCTAACGCCGAGGGAACGCACAGCCCCGCTGCTGCCGGTGTCCGGGCGGCGGCCACAGCCCTCCGGCTTCCCCCTGGAGCCGCGCCCGGGCACCGGTACCTGCGGGCACCGCGGACGAGACCGGAGCCAGAGGTAGAAACTCTGGCGCTGCGGACAAGAAGTAACTTCCCCCGCGGAGCTGTCGGCTGGCGCAGAGCCCTCCCTGCCGAGCGCCCGTCGTTTCCCGGCAGCGGACCTGCGGCCGCGCTCCCTGACACTACCCAGCACATCCATCAGCACCGGATCACCTTTCTGCCTCGCCCGCACCTCCCGGGCACAAACCGAGTCTCGACCCTCCCCTCCCCCGCTGCCGCATCCCCCCCCGCACGGGAACGCAGCAGGTTAGCTGCTGGTGCGCGGGCTGCACGCAAAGATAAAAACCAGAGCAGAAAAGCCCAAAGCCTCCTCCCGAAGCCCAAAGCAACCCTAGGTGGTGCCTACCTTGGCCTCAGAGTGCAGCAGCCCCTGAGCGTCAGTGCGGGAGCAGCAGGACAGGCGCGGGTAGAGGCCGCGGCACATCGCCTCCACTCCGCCCGGGGCCTCCGGGGACAGCACCCGCCGGTCCCGCTTCTTCAGCCGCCTAGGCGGGGTCCCGTTGAGGCACCTTCTCCTCCGGGCGCCGCTCTCCCCAAACTTGGCATCCCCCTCGAAGAAACACAGAACCACGGCCACCAGCAGCAGCTTAAACGGCAGCATCTTGAGCATCATGCCTGAGGGAGCGTGTGAATGCACCCAAAAAAGGGAGGGTGGGAGAGAAGGAGGGGAATCCCACTGACTTTTCTTTGCACTTCAGATCAGGAAACCACTTCCCTCCCCCAGAAGGGGAAAGTCTGGAGGAGAATAATAACGGTAGCAAATTAAAGCCTACGGAGGAAAAAAGCACTCTGCCAGAAAGGCGGACGCGAAACGGCAGGCACGGGAAGGGGAAGGAGCCCCCGAGAGCCCCGGGCGGGAGGATGCTCGAAGCCGGCGAACGTTGTGCAAGTGGCACAGGTTTAGCAGCTGACGCGCCGAGGCGCCGAGGCTCGGGGCGGGCCGGGCAGCGGCGGGCGGCGGCAGCCCTTCACTTGTCGTCCCATAGGAAGGGTGTCCCCGAGGTGGGACGACGGTGGCGGCGGCCGGGCCGGGCGATGCCCCCTCCGCTGCTGCCGGCGGCTGCGGCTACGGCTCACTAGGGCTCTCATGTTTCGCTCCCTCTTTTCTTCTTCTTTTTAAGCCGCGCGCGGGGAGGTGCTGCCACCGCGCGCCCTGCACGTCACCCGCCGGNCGCAAAACCCGGTGCAGCCCGCGCGCGCCATAGGTGGGGGACCGCGCCCGGCGCGAGCCTGAGGGGCGCGGAGCACGCGGCGCCCTGCCCCGCCCTGTGGCGGTGTCCTGGCGGCGGCTTCGGTCGCCCCCTCCTTCCTCTCTCCCCTCCCGCCCCGGTGAAACGGGAGCCGGGGCTCCCGGAGGGCCGGCCCTGTCGCAGCGGGAACCGGTGGAGCCGCATCAGTTCCCGGCGGAAGGCGAGCGCTGTTAGGTGGGTCCTGCTCCCCTGACAGTTAAGGTGTCTGGCCCGGGGGCCCGGCGGAGGAGCCCCCTTGGCGTGGCTGGCCTGGCAGAGGTGCTGCTCTGGGTCTGTGCCGCTGTGCCCGCCTCTTGTACCCCTCCACCTCACTCCTCCGCCTCGGCTCGTCCCCGAACGCCAGGGAAGGTTCCAGATGCCAAGCGTGGGACAGGCATCGAGGGCCACAGGGGAGATAGGCGGGAGGTGGCCTCAGCTCCCGGGGGCTTTTCAGTGGCGCCGCAGCATGGTCCCTTCCCCTGGAGGTGCAACAGGCTGGCTCCGCGGTCTCTGTCAGTGCAAGGAGTCTCGCAACTTCCCTCAGACACAGTGGCCGGTGGTAGTGGTAGGAGAGAGTGGGTTGTAGAGGGAAGAGTAGGTGAGAAAAGTGGGACAAAGCAGGTATCTGGTGGCAAGAAGGCACCTGGGAGACCTGGAGCCAGCCGGAAAGGGAAAGGCCAACCCAGTGTGAAAAAGGTGAGGTGCGCTTGGGAAGGAGAAAGAGGCAAGCCCAGAGAATGGCAGTCCAGAATGGAAGCTGAGGCCCCTGGGGAGGAGGTGCCACAGAGCCCCACAAGTGGGGAGAGGAAGCTACAGCATAGCCAGGAGGTGTTAGCTTCTTCCAGTGGGAAAGAGGATGCAGTGGAAGCCCTCAGAGGTGGCTACAGCCACTGCCTTGGGGGTAAAGGGCAGCTAGACAAATAGAGCCTGGAGATGTATTTAACAGAGACTTGCTGCCAGTCCCTGAACTAGAGGAAAAAATGGGTTGCACTCAAAGAGCCTCCTTAGGTGGAAAAAGGGAGAACTAAATAGAAATTTGGCATGGACAAATAGTACATCAGATAAATTGTTGAGTAGACATAAAGACTATTCCCTCTCCCTTTAAGTGCATTTCTTGAAGGCTAGTGGTTCCTAAACTCATGACCACCAATTTGTCTTGCTACCAAGGCATGAGCTGCATTGACATGAATGAGGGAGGCCTATGGTGCAACATAGTCCCCAGCACTCATATTGATAAATGAAATAAGGATGGCACCCTCAGAATGTCAGCAGCTCTGATGATACAGCATCCTTGCTTTGTTGTTTTAGAAAGAAGTGCTGCTTTGCAATACAGCAGCTTGGAATTTGTTCCATCACTGGCAGAACTGTCGCAATGTAGTTACACTACATATACTACAACAGCTGTCCCATTTTTACTTATTAAATAGATTATTCTGAAATAAAACAGATTCTAGCATAAAACAGAATAACAGTATTAGAATAAAGTCACTTTTATTCCCAAACAGACTCCTGTTAGAGGGCTATACTGGCACCATTGTAGAGGGCAGAGGTCTGTGTGTCTCTTTTCCTGTGCAGGCAGGTGCTCAGACTTTTCAAGCAGATTGCATACTTATGCCCTGCATCTCCCCTACTGGAGTGGGAAGGTGGGACTCAGTGGAAAGAAGTGGCTGTGATGCAGATACTCTCTTGAAGAAACAAGTGTAAAGTGAAAATTTCTGTTGAGCAGTTGTGGCCCAGTCATTTCAGTTCCTGTCTTGCCAAAGGAGAGAGGAAGTGAGGAATATAAATCTATATGATCAAAGTAATACAGCTATTAGTAAATAACCTTTCTTCCTCCTTCAAGTGCTGCCTGCATAAATATCCTTCTCTATGTATACCTGTACCAGTTCCCAGAGGAGGTGAGTTTGAGGTGTATTACTTAAATAGAGAATGATTTCCCGAAATGGGATTTAGATCAAGTTGCCAAACTAAGAAAGAGCTGACAGTTTGTGAAGGTCAGTTTCAGATCTATGATGGAGACATTTCCCAGAAATTCTGTGGAATGTACTGTTGACCTTGTATAATATGAAGTGCTCAAAACTTCAAGCTCTGTAGTGACAGAGTGATATAAAGATGTGTAAGCGAAGAAGGTCGAATGTTCATTAAAACCTGTGAGCAGAAATTGCTGATTCTTGGGGTTTTGTGTAAGAAGACCTTATTTAATCTTATATTCCTTTCCCTGCTTTAAAAGTACGTGATGACTTCTTTAGCAAAGCAATTTTTCAAGCTGGTTGGTGCAGGATTTTATTTACAAACCTTTTAAATAATGCAATGTTAAGGTCAATGTATATGCCAGTTCAGAGTGTCAACTTCAGGTGACTTCCAGCCTCTGATAAACAGAGATAAGGGAATAGTTAAGAAGTAAAAACATACACACAGGAAATAGGGTTAATAAACACATAAGTTTTTTAAGGCAACCTGGATTCTGTTATATGAAGCTTATTATTAGAAATGATTAAACATAGTAATGCTGTAAGTGAACTGAATAAATTCAGTAATTAGCTAAGAGTAGGTAGGATGTAGATGAGAATCTTTGGGTTACAGTGCACTTATGAGTGAAAGGGTTACAGAGTTTTAAAAGAGGAAACTGCTGCTGCTGTAGTGCTTGAATGTAGCTAGATTTTCTAGTTTTGCCACTCTAAACTTGACTTCAAAAACTCTGAGTCCCATCTGGGTACAAAAGCAGTATTGGTCTGATGTTAACTCCGTTTGATTTGACCATCAGGGAACGTGACGTACAGATCATTTTAGCACATCACATCAGCAGCTAACACAAACCTTCAATTTTGCAACGCAGGGTAGACTAACTAGAAGGCACATAAAGAAATCTGTTTTGTGAGGGAACGAGAACTGAAGAGGCCCACTTGCTTATGGTCTGCATGCTTTCACTACCTGCTGTAATTCACCTCAACAGCAGGTCTCTGTATGTATTACAAAGAGACAAAGGAAGCTGCTGTGGGAAAATCTTTCTTTCCTTGCAGGGACTGTAGTAATCCCACTGCCTACTGCAGTTTACCAGCCACATGTGTGCTTTCTCTTGCTCTAGTGTTTGAAGTATCCTTAACTTCCTCTAGGAACAATTTGTATAAGATGTCATCAAGGAAACTGAAATGCTTGTAATAGTTAGGAAAGGAATAAAGGTCTTTCTGAATAAGTGATGTTGTGCATGGCAGAACTAAATAATGAGCCTAAATATTTGTGCCTAGTATTCTTTGTTGCCTGCTAAGTGTTGTGATGGAAATTGTAGCCCGGCAGCCTTAAAACTAAGTGGTCATGAAGCTCTGTTCTGAGGTGCTCAATGACTGGGCTGTCAGATAGGATTCCACAGATTTTCTCTGTGTTGATGCAGTGCATGTGCATTTCACTCTGTTACATAAATCTGTGAGTCAATTCGTATTTAATATGGAAGCTTTGGGAAATTCTTCATAATAGCTTTCATGTAATTCATGCTAAGACACCAATGTGCAGCAGTGCTGCATGTAGATGTATCTCATATTACCTGTGCTATTTGAGGGTACTTTGGAAACAGTAAATGTCTCCTACAGGAGGAAAATAACATTTGAGCCAGAAGCCATTGTCATAGGATTTCCTGGAGCAGTATGTTTCTAATTCATGTGTGTTATTCAGCTTTTAGAAAGATGTATCTAATTTGGTGGCATAATTTATCTTTCAGAAAATAGGGAGTTCAAATACATGCTCCTTGACACATTGCAGTAGTGTAGTTCTGAGAACTACCAAGTGCCCTGGCGTGTGGAGGGAAGTACCAGTGTACCTAACAGTCATTCTCAGACACATGTTAACAGCATGCTCAAAATCAGTCCTTTGGGCTTGTGTTAAATTACCTCAGAATGGTGCTGAAAGCTGCCTCACGTTTCTGGCATTGCACTTGCTTCTGCAGGCTCATGTTCACTTCTAGGCTGTCTTCTTTGTGCCAGTGCAGTGCATACACAGTGACATCTTTTTGAAGTGTCTGTTTAGGCTCCACTGACCTGCAGTTACAAACGTTACCCTTAGTAACTTTTTCTGTCTTGCTTCCCTGAAGGGGCATTGGAAGCATTGTGTTAGCAGCCTAAATCCTGACCGAATGAAGCAGTCTGGAGAGGATTAAAGCTGTAGTCTGAGTCTCAGTCATGCAAAGAAAAAGTTGGAACAAGCAGGTGATTTTTGTAAACAGCTGATTCTTACAGAGGCAGTTCTTTGGGAACACATCACTGAAGTGGCTGGGTTTGGCCTGCTTGCCCTCCCTCACACTCCTGTGATGCACAGCAGATTTCAAGGATGTGAATCTTAGCTTATTTAAACTAGCCAACCTTTAACTAAAGACAGTGCCCAACGTCACTATAATTAAAATGGAATATAGACACCCGTTTGGCTAGGAGTTTAGGATGTGGTCATGAAGCTCCTTTATCCACATGGAGCACTGTTGAACCATCAGGTTTTGGGTCTCTCTGGTTTTGCAGGCTGATACTATTTTGCCGGGAACATGATCTTCAAAGATTGGATTGATAGATCTAAACCTTGACATGAAAAGTCCATTAAGTTTGGTGAGAAATAAATCTAAGTAGGTGGTAGGTTCACACACAGGTGGCAATGTGTGAATCATTTCTTTCATTTGACTGTAAGATCTATGAACAAAGAAGATCCTTGGATAAAGATGTAAACTGATGTGGATGCCAGGTGAACTTTGACTGAACTTAAGGCCAAACCATATTTTAAAAAATAAATAACCCAGGATAAGGAGACACAATAGCAGATGCTTGAACCATCTGTTCCTGGACAGCTCTAATAGAAAACTTCTTCTGGTCTATTGTTTGTTTTCCCCATTAGGTTGTAGTATTCTCTGTACAAATGTTGTCTGCCTGTGATGAGATAGGAACAATAACAGCCCTGATCTCCAGGTGAATTGTCCTCAATCCCAGATTTTGTGTACGTAGCTTCTACAGCATTTGAAATTCTGTATATAATCAAGTGATTAAGCACTCCAGCCTAACCTTAAGGCATGTATTACAATCACTATCAAATGAACTTCAAGGATGAGCTGTACTGCTCCACATAATATGTTACAGATGTGAGGGAATCCCTAATTTCCCAAGGAATGGTCACTGTAGACTAGATGTTGTTTGAATGAGGTAAACAGGCTGCACTTAACCCTTATTGCAGAGGCTTGCTTCTCATTCTGGCAAAAATATGACTTAAAGTGGTCATACTTCCAGCATTTTAACCTTTCTTACTCCTCATATACCTTTTTAGAGTAGAGCCTAAATGATTAGTTAAAACAGGAATCATTGTGTTCCAGGGATGGTACAAAGTTACAGGCCACTTTCTGAGACAGGATTAGTTGGTGTAGGTCACCACTCAGGTATGACATAACAATCAATGGATTAAGAGATGACTTCTATCCATTTCTCAGATTTATCCCCTGGAATAATGATATTTAATTATTTTTAATATGGAACTACATTGTTTGCAGTAAGTGTGTACATCATGGGCTAGCTGTTGAATTTTGCTAGCAAATCAGTCAAGTATGGACGGGAGTCAAATGAGTTTCTACTGCCATTCAATGTGTTTTGGGAACTCAAGGGTCAGTTGGTTGTTCATGAGGGAATATTTTGTTCCAGCAGTCATTTTTTTTCTAGTATGAGCTCTGGGATACTAGCACTGTACTTTCAGTGGAACTTTATGATAAACTTATCTCAATACATGTAATGGAGGAAGGCCCTGAGGACATTCAAATCTTGTGTCTCTGGCAGCTTGAAGGAGCAGAGGGAGTCTGTGAGCTGTTCTCTCTGCACCTATGTTTTTTGATATAACCTCACACCAAATGTTCAGCTCTTCTGAGAGGCTTGTGTATCGCTCCACCAAGCATGGCTTTCCAGAGGATTTGAACTTTAACATCAGGAGCACATGTATGTCTCAGGAGTAGGTAATCTGTACAGACAAAACTTTGGGAAACAATTCTAAGTGACAGCTGTATGTTCCCTGAGAGTGCTGCTGTAGCAAGAAATCAATGAACTAGTCTGAAGCCTGCAAAATTAACTTGTTTTGACAGAGCTGAGGGGACAGGTAGTCATTCTAAAGGAGACAGAGTCTTAAAAAGTTTTGATAATAATTTTTAACATGATGTTAAAATTTAACTAAAATGGAATTAAAATGTAATTTCAAGCAGATAGCATGGTAATTATGAGTTAGTTCTCTTTCTGGTCTCCTGCAGGAAGGGAGTCATACAGGACTCAAATAGAACACTTCTAGAGAAAGAACTTGATGGGGAAACAGTCCTGTGCTTCTCTTTTTTCTTACTGTTCCTTAATTTAGAGATTTCTGAGATAGGATTCCACATTGTATCCTGAGATCCACCTGCCTACAGCCATTAGGATGAGATGGAATTCTGAAAAGATGTAACATTTAAATGGATTGATTATAATTTTTTTACATACTTTTTCAACATGGGCAGCAGTTTGCCAATGATGGGCAGAGCTAAGTAAAGATTCTTTTATCTGCATAAAGTAAAGATTTATGAGTAAAAGGAAAATGAGACTAGCACTGAAAAACAACAAAAAATTAATGGATAACACAATGGTAAAATACAGAAGGGAAAGTAAATAATGAAATCAAGGTTCTTTCAGATATGTTTTATTCACTCTGTTGTGGCTTGATCTAGAGCCCATTGAACTGGTTCCCTTAAATTTATTAGTTCTCTCTTGATAGTCCCCTTATTATGTACAACCTTCTAGCCTGGGCCTGAACTTCAGCACGGCAACACCTTGATACTTTGTTTCTTATGAGTGCCAAAATGTTAGCTGGCTATGTATACAATATCTGTTTATTTACATACTTAGGTTTACTTCTATACTTATGTTTTTAACATCAGATTAGTAGGGAATGTTTTCAGTCATGTATTGATAGGACAGCAAAATTTGTTCACATAGCACTTAACTTCTGAATAGTGGAGAAAGCCGTGGTTTCTGGTTAGCTCTGAAATCATTGCAATGTATTCTGATTCTTATTTGAGAGAATACTTATTTTTAAATCTTGGAGAAAGGTGTTCATTTCAGTGACCTTACTAGTACAGCACATACAGTACTTACATGCTTGTTTGAAGAGTATTGTGAAAATTGAAGGTCAAAGAAAACATTCCCCCCCTGAAGAGGAAGAATGGAGAACTAATAACAACAGATGAGGAGAAGGCTGAGGTTCTCAACAACTTTTTTCCTTCCGTCTTCACTGGCAACCTCTCTCCCAACACCTCCCAAGTTAAAAAACCAGGAGGTGGGGACCAGGGTAGTGAAGTCCCTCCCACTGTGCGTGAAAGTCAGGTTCGTGACCTCCTCAGGAACCTGAATATACGTAAGTCTATGGCACCTGATGAGATGCACCCCAGAGTCCTAAAAGAATTGGCTGATGNATAAACGCTGTAGCACTGCAGTTTATATTATTAAATTATTATAGGTGATAAACATGCATTTTTCATTTGTATCAAGTGCTATAAATAATTCTTTTAACATAAAGCAACAACAATAGAGAGATTTTATGCTTCATCATATAGGTTTAATGCTTTCTGAGTCTGCATATTCATAAACATTGTGGAATATTTATTACTGACCTGATGGAAAAGAACTGAGGTTCTGTTGGATCAATATAGGTCAGAAGCATGTGAATACTCAAATATTCCTATTCAAGGGATGATAAAATTTCCTTTTTCATAGCTATAGCTTTACATTTTCAAAACATGTAAAATACTCTGGAGTTGCAATTTCTTGAATTTGTTTTGCTTATGGAAATACAGCTTTGCAAAGAGCTATATTGGTTGATAGTATGATTTTGTTTACCTAGCTTTACAAAGGAGACAATTGGAAATGATGATATCACTGTTTTACAGGTAGCCAGAACCCTTGGCTGTGTGAATTTTGGCTGAGATGGCTAGGAGTGCTGAAACCCAAGTATGATTCTACCGCCAACTCCATCAATGTTTCATACTGAGAAAGGGTAATTAATTTTCACTAAAAAACTTTAGTTGACACTAAAAATCACAAGTGTTGCTACAGAGCACTCTTTGGAGGACCTGTGTTGATTTTCTGGTACAATGTGCATCAAAAGTAATTTTATTTCCACATGGTGGCATGGCTAAAACAGTGTCTGAATCACCTAGCTTTTGGAAATTTACAGACTACCGTGGTGATACTGGAATGAGACACATAACGAAATAGAAAACAGAGTACAATTATTTTAAGAACATTTTTATTTAAATTAGTTTACTGTATCTCCAGTCTTTTCAGTACCTTGGTAGTTAGTTTTCCATGTGTATTTTATATGTGTTTATTTTTTGCCCTGAACAGTGACAATCTACATTTGATTTTGTCATCTAATTCATATTACAGTAGTCTGTAGAGTAACATTAGAGAATATTTGAAAGAAACTAGGGAAGTATAGAGAATGTAGAAGGAACATTTGTTAGAGTAGTGTTGTATATGGAGAAAAGGCATGCTGCTTTTCCATTATTAAATTAAATATCTATAGGTAGTAATTGAGTTGTATTTAGCTCTGGTGTAAACTCTGACCTATAGATAATATTCAGAATGGCAATTTCCGGGTTATGTCCTGTGAATAATTCTAAGTAAATGAATAAAGATTGCATGTTATAAAAAAAAGGAAATGTTAAATTAATAGGTTGAGTCATTTACTTATTGGCTGTCTGGCTCTTAATATCAATTTTAAATTTGGGAAAGGAAAACATAGCCCATTACTCCCCTAAGAGACTGAAAATTTCTAAGTTACAGAAAAATTGAAAAATTCTAAGCTTTTGAAGCAACCTACTTATAAAACAGGAGACTCATCAGCTGTTTGAAACTGTCATATCTCTGTTCATTTCAGTTATGACAATTTCTACTTAAGAATCTGCCCTAAGCTCTTTCTGTGTTATTTTCTTTGAAAGTTTCTTTGAAAGGCAAGACCCCACACCCACAAAACAACAGCAAGACTCCTTGTGCTCTATCTATTTAGTGCATCACTGTTTCAGTGTATCATAGTGTAGTGGCACTTTTGTAGCAAAAGAAAGAAAGGTGGCATGCCAGCTAAAGCAGAATGAAATTTCTACATGCTGTCTTAGATGGTGTTATGATGTCCTCTTTGCTGATCAGCCCCTGTTGTACTGAATTACTGTCTTCTCCTTATTACTTTAAATTCCAAATGTAGATATATTGTTAGTGCTTGTAAGGCAGTGTGACCCAGAAGAATATAATATCATTTTTAGATTTAGTGCCATGTCACCTCAAACTTAGGAGATTTGGAACACAAGCACAGTCACTGAGAGATCATTTCTACAGTGTCACTTCAGAGGCAGCCACCTAAAAAACTACAGACTTGGAGATGCTGTGGAAATACCTAAAATTCTGACAGTGTTGCTAGCCTTAAATGTAGGGAGAGTTCACCAAACCCAAAGAACCCTGAAGTGATACTTCTCCAGTTAGCTGTTCTGTATGCTTCACATTCCATATGTCCTGGAGGAAAGGAATCACCCTTTTTTTGGTGTTTTGGTGTTTTCTTGTTTCCCTCCCCTGCCTGTCCTCCCCAGAACCAAGTGTTACTCAGTGGAATTCACCTTGCAGAGGGGGAGGACTTTTTAAGGCTCCCAGTTTGCTACACAAACATGTGCTGTGTATATTGTTTTGGTTAGCAGTTCAAGTATCCTAGCAAGTCTTACTTAATAATCTATCTGATAAGGCTTGATTGTGCTTCACTGTGTTTAAATCTTCTGGGGAACTGTTTAGATAACGAAAGTGCTCCAGTGCCTGCATTTGTGTAAAGCTCCAAAACTAGAAAACACAGCTTTTAGTGTCCTAAATGAGTGAAATACTGAAAGGAATTGTATATTGCAGTATTTTACTCAATATCTCAACATTAGCATAGTTGATACATTTTATATGATATGTGTTTATTTTCTGCATTACATTTTGTTGGTTTGAGTGTTCAATGGAATGGTCAGAAAGCAATTTCATATGTCTCTGCAGTAACAGAACCTGCAGAAGGTCATGTGTAGATCATCTAGGTTTTATCTTGGCAATAGAGGATTATGTCCTATATTTTTTGAGAAATTATTCTGATTTTCCAGCTTCAGCAGTACTATCAAATTGTAGGTGGTACACTTTTTGTTTCCATTAAATAATGTATATTGAAAATACTGTGTCCTCACAGAACAAAAGCATCTTATACCTATCTGGAAAAAAAATACACTAAATCTTAAGAGCTGATCCTGAATAACTAGTATTGTTGTTAATGTTATTATTATGCAGTAACTTTCTCCTCTCTTAATTGCTCATGCTTATGAGGTACAAATGATTGAATACAAACTTCCACTGTGTACTTGGCCTGAGTCTTAATATTGCAAAGCTATTACTTCAAGGAGAAAAAAAAAAATCAAGCTACAGACCATAGCTTCTGTGACAAATAAGAAATTCTAAAGGAGATTACAGGGACCTTGTTAAAGTTAACATGTTTCAGACCTTCAAAATCCCATACTTCTGAACACATTCCTTTACCTGACATAGAAGATAACCATGTGTGGTTCCAGTGATAGTGTTGTTTAGGGTTGGGGTTTTTTTTTAGTTTAAATATAACTCTTCCTTTCCCTTCTACCCTGGCATTATTTTCACTATTCCAAAAGTTTTAATTACATTCGTCATTTTGATAATTCTAACTGGACAATTCTATTTCATGTATTTATGGCATTTCATGTGAAACAGTTCTGCCTTCATTTCCTGTTTATTTTTAGTTGCTAATTTTTAGACTTTTTCCATCTCCTTGGGTTTTTTAAAATCCTGTTTGGTTCAAACCAGGGTGGTCCAACTGGCAGCCCAAGGAACAGTTCCATCTGGCCTGCTGCATTTGCCAAGTTGGAGCTAGGAAATGCCTGTAAGGGCATGCACTGCTCTCACAAGCAAATGTTACCTATTGCTCAGACACATAACCATGCTTAAAGCCAACTGTTGTGCCATGTCCACCCAGAAAAAGAGATTGGCACTAGACATCCTTTTTCCTGAGCATAGCCAAGTGTCTAGAGAGGCTAGATGTCCTTTCAAAACAGTCTTCAAAGAGGATGCTACTAGAGGAAGCTAGCACCTGTCCCTAAAAAAGCTAGGCCACTGCTGTTTTTCCTGTTTAGCTTGATAAATTAATAGAGTGACAGCAAAACTGTGTTGAAGCCCCAGGACAGTTGGAGCTAGTTAGAATTTTAGTATCACTTTCAACAAAGCTGGTGTAATTAATCCGTGGTATTGTTGCTGGCTTTGCATCTGACTTTCCTAAGTGCCCTCTGTCAAGTCACTCTATCTCATTCCCTTACAAAAGATAAACATAATGATAATAACCAATCACAATGCATTGAAAATACCATAAGAACCAAGTATATTTTGTCAAAGTGACAATATATTTTCAAAGGAATTAATTTGGCTGCTTTGCACTTTCTGTTGGAGAATATTCTACCTTCATATGCATGTGGGTGCCTCACTTGAAATCAGTGCCTCTGCCAACATGCAATTCCTCATAAGAAATTATCTCAGAAGCTGAATTTATCCCATATACTCCATTATGTTGTACAATAATAGCCTTTCTGTAGCAAAATGAACCCAACTAAGCGTGAGGTCTAACCAGTGCCTCTTAAAACAATATCACATCTTTTGATGTGTATTGCATTTCCATTAAAATATTTATAATGTTTAGCAGGAATGGGGGAGACTTCAGCTTGCCAAAAGGTTGAAATAAGCAATACATCCAAATGTACATTTACTGTTATCATATATCATTGTGTGATGACAGCACATCTCTGCCAGGTTTAGTATCTTTATTCAATATTCCGTAGCACATAAGAGTTATCAAAGAGCATATAGTAGAAAAAATCTCACCATAATACAACATCATAGGTTTATGCTAATGTCTTCTAGCATCCTACTTACCTTTTAAATTGTAGAGAAATACCAGATTAAGGTGCCTAACTTGTAATTCCTTTCCTAGTTGGAGTGTACAGCAGCACAACTACTCTATTCATTCTGTACTCACTTGGTTTTAAATATTTTTTCTGTTTATTGTCCTAGGTCCTTTACTTTGGTTTGTAGTGTTCCCCATTATACTGTGCATCTCCAATTTTGGTTAAAAACACCCCTTATTTCTGATACAGATCATCTCCTCAGGGCTTTTTTTGGGTCTTGATTAATCTTCTTTGTTTTCTATCTCCTCTGTCAGTTCTTTGTAACTCTCTACTCTTTATGCTATCTGTTCCTATGGTTTTGTCCTAAATCTTTCTTTACTTTTCCTTCTTTTTCCATTTTATGTTCAGCTCTTTTTTTTACACTGACTTAGTCCTGTGTTCCTTTGGTCTTCCTGCCCCCTCCCCAATTTCCTTCCCATATCCTTCAGTCTGTCTTTTCCCTTCCTTTCTGTTGCCTAGTGTTGTCTTACATCTGGGAGACAACTGATGATGACAGAAAAGAGGAAGGGAAGACAACAGCTGAAGGAGTTAAGACATAGGCTGACTTTCAGAGAAAACTTTTGTTCAGGAATAAATAACTAAATGGAATCATCAAACAGAAACAGCAACAAAAAAGCCTGATTATTCATGGGCAATTATTTGTGAAACTGAAGTTTACTGAAAACTAGTCAGCAATGTTGTGGAAGGACTATGTGACAGCTTACTTAAAAATAGATAAAGCTTAAGTATAGGCAAAACAGTTACAGTTATTAAATGTATTTATAAAACAGTTGCAGGATGCATGTCTCTGGAAATGTTTGTGGAGAAAGAAATGTTACTGGAGGATAAGGAGAGGCTAGTGAAAGAAATAAATACAGAAAAAAGATGAGGAAACCATGCAGTCATACATGAACTATGAAAAGAGGTAAATCAGAGCCAATAAAGACCTGCATCATGTATTTGGAGCAGGTTGAAGAACAGAAAAAATAGCACAGAGCAGAGAACAAGCAGGGATTATTCTGTTAGACCAGACAGAAAAACCAGGAGCAGTGAAAATGGCAACAGAACCATGCTCACTCAGGGTATCAGACACATACTGTTAATTAATTTCAAGCAGCATTCAGAACTTTCTGGATAAGACAATGAAGTGCTAGGAAGCCAGTGGATTTGAAAGAGGATATGGTTCATACAAGTTAAATTTTTCCATGTTTGGATGGTAGAAAGTTCTCAGGTAGAGGAATTTAAATTTAGGTCATAGTTACCCGTGACACCGTGGTTTGTCTACATTTTTACTTTTTATTGGTGATAGTATCGAAAGGTTTTGTCTAGATGATGTTACAGAATTTTTTTCTCTGGGTTGTTACCTTGATACAGTGTAATCACAGCCACAGCCAAGGCATAACTGGAGTAACAATGCTATAAAAATGTCACAAGCCTTTCAATTGCAGTATGTGCAAGGACTCAGTTAAAAAAAATAAAAGATCATTTTAGTAGCTTTGTCAGCATTTCTAAAATGCTAGTCACCCCTTCATTGACTGTCAGAGATTACAGTTAGGTGGCATGCATTGTAACAGTATATTGCCTGCTGAAAACCTGATAGTAACAGCAGTGAATCCTCTACAGTTTCCCAGCACACTGAACAACAGGATAGCATAACCTCTGTCGTCAGAACATCTTTCTGCTTGAGAGTCACATTTCCTGGAATTGTTATCCTAGGAAATAGTATCACACACCTAAGTATCTTGAGTTTTGTTAAATTAAGGTGAAGGAAGAATAGTCTTAACAAGGTATGCAACATTTTACAGAATCACACAGAATATTCATGGCTGGAAATGACCTTTCAGATCACCGAGTCCAACCGAAAAAGAAGTTAGAGTAGAGGTGGCCAATATGGCTTCACCAAGGGCAAATTGTGAATGACTGACTCATTTTATGGCCTTCAACAATGGAGTATGTGCGTCTGTGGACAAGGGAAGAGCTATCAGTGCCATCTGTCTGGACTTCTGTAAGGCTTTTGACATGGTCCCCCACAACATTCTTGCCTTTAAATTTGAGAGATAGGGATTTGATGGATGAACTGTTAGATGGATAAGGAATTGACTGCCTGCATCCAGAGAGTTACAGTTAATGGCTCAATGTCCAAATGGAGACCAGCAATGAGTGGTGTCCCTCAAGGGTTTGTACTGGGACCAGTGCTGTTTAATATCTTCATTAATGACGCAGATGGGGGATTGAGTGCACCCTCAGCAAGCTTGTGTCTTAGTATCTGATTGAACCATGCTTGTATGTCCCTTTTTACTATAATGTATATACCTAAATAATTTTTATTACAAGTTAATCAATTCAAGCCAATAGCCACTTGATAGAAAAGGAAAAACTTTCCTTAGCTTCCAAGCCATAAAGCGATTTGGGCAAGTAGGACAGAGAATGGTAAAAACAGCCCTTGGATTTCCATTCTATTCTGTCCCCTTCTTTGCTGAGCGTTAACTTTGAGAGTATGTAGGGAGTGTAATTGCTTCAGTGTGGCATTGTTATCTTTTTTATAGATACAAATGAAGACTGAGAGGATGAGCAAAATGTAGACTCATCCTTTAGATTTACCTTTTTGTAATATTGATTCTATTACGTAGTCATACTTGTAGGAAAGAAATTAAGGGGATTCTCTCCCCAAAGTGAAGCAGATGCCTTACAGAGCCAAGCCTGAGATTTTGTTCTTTGTAAAGAAGCAGAGGGAATGCCTATTTATGGTATTTTGCAGCTGCACTGAAGGAAATATTCTCTTCAGATTATGTTGAGTGGCTCTATAGTGTACAACGTTTGTGGTCCCTTAGCTGAGCCAAGAGCCATGTAAGCAACTTTTGCACAGACTGAGCCTTAAGAATCTGATCCTCAGACATGAAGACAGCTCTCCATGAGCTAATATTCTGTGAATTCAGGACTTTTTACTATAAGCAGAATTTACTCCTGTCTAAGTAACATGGGGTTACTAAATCAGTTGCTAGTTGTGCTTTTTAGGTGTAACTCTTGTGAGGTAATGGCATGCAAATGCAGCTCTCCAGAAGAGACAGAAATGTAATCCATACTGTATCAGCAAATTCACTCAACGTGTAAGTAAAACACGTTGCAGTTTTATGTTCTGGTGCAGCAGATTACAGTGGAACTCAAAGAGTTAAGGATTCCATCTGCTTTCAAACTAAATGTGCAATAATATCTGAGGACACTATTCTCTTGGTTACTTCTGAACTGACATGAGAACTGGGGATGTTTTAGTCTTTTGGGGTTCCTGAAGCCCTACATCCTAGTTCCTAACATGCACCTGTTATTTACAGGAATATCAATAAATTCTGGACAGTAAGTTCAATAACTTAATTAATTCAGGACTCTTTTATCTTCATAGCCCTATTGAGCAATAGGTTGTTTTGGCCCAGAGGGAGCAGCATCTGTCATTCAGAGCAAGCTTCTCTATCCGTATATGGTACTGTGTTGCTCCAGTTAAATATACCTCAATTGAGTTGACAACACAACATAGCTTTGTGGTTGCACAATCAATGTTTTCTCCTTTTGCTTTGTTTGTGACCTCTAGCCAAACTCTGCTTTGAGTAACTAATTTCCATGTGGGGTTTTCTATGCAATTATTGCTATATTAAATGAGTTCCCAGCAAGAAACAAATCATTTGTTTTGTGAAATAAGCTGCTTTCTATGCCCCCCAGAAATATCTGTGTACTTGAAACGCTGAGAGAGCAAATCTTGTTTTGTCAAAAATGTCTGATTCTCAGAATGTATGAGACTTTAGGCTTGATTGCTCATATGGTTTGGAGCTGCTTATGAACCTTGAAGTGTGAAAACTAGAGCTATACTTGACTTAGGCTGCTGTTGTAAATGAAATAGAATTCCAGCAGACTCCAGAGGCAGAACAGTTCCAATAAAGCAGCCTTCCATTGCGTTAGTGAGACCTCACTTTCTCTTCCCTCACCTTTCTCTTGACACAGTCTACTCTCTCAAGGACTATAGTGCTGATTCTTCTCTCTGGATCTGCTCCTAGTCAGCTCAACATAGACTTTTAAATTCATATTCAGAAGAGATGAATCTTTGATTTTGCTTAGGCCTTCCAGGGCCTATAAGGGCAGAAGTCTAATGACAACATCCTTATTCAAAACCTAAGCCTTAATCATTTCCTAAACACTGTGCTTCCTTGAATGAAGTAGGGATTAAAGTAAAAAAATGAAATAGAATCACTGTGCATGCAGGAAGCAACTAAAGATTGTACAGGTGAACTTAATACTGATATATTCTACACTATGAATAAGACTTTGCAGCATGTATCGTATTTTATCCAGATTTTAATGTACTGTCCCATCTTACAAGATAGGCTACAGTAAACAAAACAAGACCTTACTAAAAACCACAATTGTCATTAGCTGAAGCTACACAGACTGCTACACTGACATTAGAGATTTTACTGACCTGTTGCACAGGCTCTAGCATGTTTCCACGAGAAGTATTTGGCAACAGCCATAAGGTGTCATCTCCTTAGTGGGTTGGCCACAGTGTGGAGAAGATGCCTGCAGTTTAGGAGTGACTTTCCCAACCATATACCTACAGTAGAGGAATCTTAAAATTTGAGAGCTCTTCCCCCTATTCCAGGTTCTTGTGGGAAGTAGTTCTTAGTAGTACTAAGTTGTAGTTAGTAGTACTAATTAATTTTTTGCACTTTTCCCACCACTTTGCCCCTTCTGCTGTTATCCATTAGCATGTCTCACACAGCCAGCAGTATTTAGTCCTTTCTCTCCTGTGAAGTGTTCCCATCCATTTTTCACTTACTTTTTTATGATCACTGCATCTTCCAACCCAAGTGATTCTTTTTCTGAGCTGTGTGTATACAAAGAGAAACACTGAGAACACAGGAAGACTGTTTGCCTCTTTTCTGTTCCAGTGCCCAGTGCCATAATTGTTTCTGGCAGGAGAGAGGAGCTATGGCAAGGAAAAGTTCTGTTCAGTTCTAGACAACAAAACGTGAAAACAGACTCTGTAAAGAATCTTGCTTGATCCCCTCTAACAAGCTTTCACCCAGCACATGCAAACTCTTGATTTTTGTCAGAAGTTTATGGCTTGTGCAAACAGGGTGAGGCTGCATAGTGACAGTGAAAAGCATCCTGCCACATTTTAAGTCCTTTCTTCAAAGAAGGAAGGTTGAAGACCCTCTCAGTGAAACAACTGTAAGTAAATTAATGAATTAGTAAATTAAACACTCTATATTTAACTGAATGGAGTCAAAGCCAGGTTCTGATGACAAGCAACAGCATCAATCTGTGAATTACTGATGTATACATTTAATATCTCCCTTGAGAACAGGAATGTTTTTCAAATGTTGAAACGGGTTTATATGATTTAAATTCATATAAGTGCTGAAAATTCTTTGGATAGTAATCTTAGCTTGATTTCTTCACTTCCAATTTAATCTAGAATATTTGGAGAAATTGTTAATAGTATGTTGATTTATTTGAGTATCTTACTCAACAGAATGGTTTGCATCCCTATGCTTACCCCTTAGGACTTATTAGATTAATATTCTTAAATTGCTTAAAATAAATGTATTTTTATCAAGCAAATAATCACATTTCTTGACATACTTGTTTCTGCTTGGTGCAGTAAGAGCAAGTAAAATGTATGGTTATTTTTCCTCTTTGTTTCTATGAAAGCTGTAGGGAGTGATGAATTTTTTTTGTCGTGGAAATGCTAAATCATGAACACTTTTACTAGGAATGAAGAAGAAATTTAAAAATGAATAAAAATATGGAAAATGAAGGAGGCACTGTGACGGGGTTACAGAAGGCTAACTTTCAAATCCCTGCTCTGGCTGTAAAATAAAGGCACTGACAACGATGCCTTTTTGCTCTTCTGGAGTCTCTCTTCCTTGCTTTTATGTGGAAAAACTTTGAAACTTCTGGGGTTAATTCTAATGTGGGCAAGAAATATTTCTAAGATTTCAAAGTTTCACAGGAAAGGAACTATTTACCACCCAGCTACAATGTCAGGAAAAACCATGAAGCGAAACAATTGTCAGAAGCAATCATTCTAAGTACTGTCTTGTCCAAGTTTAAAACTCCAGGTTCTTTCCCACAAAATACTCAGGTTGTTAACACGAGGGTGCTTCTGTGATTGTTTAGAGAAATGAACCTATTTAGTCTAAAGATAATGGAGTCTTTAGGAATAAGAAATGGAATTTAACACAAAGATTTTTAGGTAGTATAGACAGTACCTTAAGTTTTCATCTCTTTTTTTCCTGAGTCCCATCTATTTTCTTTCTGCATGATTTGAAGACCTAGTACCTCTGTGCTTTATTTTGTGTCAAACATTGCTATCTACCTCCTTGCAGAGAGAAATAAGCAGTGCTGTATCTCACAGCCATTTGACTCTGGTGGTGTATATTCATTTCATGTTCTTCCACAGCTTGTTTTAGGATTTCACTTCAACCTCTGCACTACCCCTATCAGCCCTCTTTGACTTTCTTCATATCCTTCTCCTTTGGCTAAGCAGAGATTGGGTCTTTCTGTTCTGTCATACAGTCAAGCCTCATAGCTGCAAGTTTCCTTTACTATGCATATTGTAAGGAGGACTCAAGAGTCTCTTCCTCCCCAGCTGTTTTCTGATGAAGCCAAACCCAACTTTTCCTTTCTTTACAAAGTTTTTGTTCAACTTTCTTATGAACACAATCATGTTTAATATTTGATCTCATAAAATATTCTAAATTATGCTGTTAAAGGGTTACTACAAAATGAAAGATATTACCTTGTATTTGCTGCTCAAAGGAAGAAATGTGAGAAACCTGCCCCAGTTTTAATGATAACTGAGTAATGCACAAGTCTTAGTTACAATAGGGGAAAAATAATGCTTGTTGTCTTTATAAACCTTAATTATATTTGTGATCCAGATATCAGGATTGCATATCAAGTATCTCCAAGGGAAAAGAAACTCATTTTCCAAGTTTATAGTAGCAGCAACATGACAAGTGTTGCCAAATCAAGAAGTCTTGTTAAATTCAGGCAGGGCCAGAGATGAGTAAATGTAACCTGCACATTCAATGCAATGTAGAGGTACCCAAATACTTGTATAAATAAGAAAGTTTAACCACTGGAAGAATAGTTAAACATGGGGAGACATGAAAGTTTTCCAAAGAAAATAAACTGATATGTTCCTCCATGGCCATATAGTAGAATAGCTTCTTGTAGCTGGCTTAAAGTGAGCTTGGACCTCTCTGCCCCCCAGGGTTCTGTAGAGACTTTTCTGTCATGTAAATTAGCAGTGGCCTACCAGTCTTAAATGTTACTTTATTGCTGTGTAAAAAATAATGCATTAGAAGATTACCTCCAGAAAAGGTATAGTAAATAAGTACTTCTAAAACAAAGCATAATTTATTGCATGTTTTGATCAGCAGTTGGGAACACTTTAAAAAGCTGAGTTAATCAGATGCAGAAACTGCTAGATAAAACAATTCTCAGGAGTCCCTCAAAAGTCATTGCGAGCAGAAAGCTTCATGTTTGCAAGATTCTATACCTTTTCAGTTATCCAAAAGGGGTAAAATCAAATTCCACTCCTAGGAAGGATGGCTTTTGATATTGAAAGTTTTGAAGCTTCCTGCCCTGAAAGTCAATACATTTCTGTTCATTTTGTATTGCTATATTATATGGTAGGGTCACCGGTTGGTAACTACTTCTAGAACCATTTTTCATGTCTTATAATGTCATACATGGTTTATGTCACAGTCTTTAGTTAGCCACTTAAGTCTGCTTAGTACCACAATGGCTTTTAATAAATATGACAGAGACTATCACCTTCTGACAGGCAGCATGTGTCATTGAAATAAAGGCAGTCATACAATAACTTTAAGAGCAGTGCCACAGCTGAACAAGCGGCTTTTATGCTCTGTTTCTGTTGGACCCCCTCCTGGAGTAAGGGGTAAGTTTAGTTTATTGCCTTAGTTTAGCTTTCAGTTTAGTGCTAAACTGAAGTTTTCTGGCAGCAAGCTTGAATAGGATCTTAGTAGGATAATCTTCCAGAAAACACAATCAAACAAATGTAGTCAAATATACACAAAGCATAGCAGACATAAATTGCTTTGTACCTTGTCTTTCTTGTAATGTTTGAGTATACAGACACATGCATGAATACAAGTACATGTATAAAACCCGATCTATATGTTTAGGTATTTATCTGGATGAAAAGAAAGCAATGATTTACAGTCAGATTAATATGAATCAGAAATAACTTCACTGCAATCAAACTAGTTTTACAGTGTAAAGCAGTGAGAGAACAGAATCAAACCTGTATAACAAGGACATATCAATTTTATTGTAAAAAAAAAAGACATACAAATATAAGCACTTACATACCCAACTTGTTTGAAAAGAACAGTTAGTATTGTCAAGTTCAACAGTCAAATAATAGGACTTAATGTATTAGCATGAGCTGGGCATTTGAGCTTTTATGTATGCACCATGTGCTCAGAGCCAGGCACAGTCTGAAAATCCCTTGTGGTCTCCTGTNATGTGCTCAGAGCAGACAAACACATAGTAAGGCATGACTTCTGCTGTTGTAGGCAAGCTGATAGTAGTGCAGAATACTGAAGCTGCTCAGTTCAGCCTATGACAAAATCAAGTGTTCTGTTATGTACTTTAGATATGATAACCTTGAACCGAACTCTTGCTATGTATACATATGCTCCTGCACTGGTTTAAACTGGATTGGATCTAGGTCCAGTCACTGGAACAGATCAGGGAATCTGTTTTGCATGTGCTGTTTGTTAACCCTATAGAAACGCAGAAGAGGAGTTGCCTTTGTGGAATGTAGAGGGGAAAATGGCAAACATATATAAATAAAAGGGAAAGAATTGGGACAAGAAGGAGAGAGGGGTAGACAGAGGAGATAACAGAGGTATGAAAATAGATAGGGAGAAGGAAGAAAGCTTGGGAGGTTTTGATGGAGTAAATTTGGTCCCTCATATGTTTATATTTAGTTGTGAGATTACACTTTTTTGCCACAGATTTTCTACCTCACGCAGGATGCACTTAATGAGCAGCTATTAAATATATTGCTTTGCCCTTATCATGCATGGCCCAAAGCACCACTTACTGCAAATATTTCAAAACCTTGTCCAAAGGCAGAAATATGCATTTTTTTCAGAGACTTTTGTAAGGCCTCTGTCACTGTTAATGTTTTAAGTGGGGCTGGACCAACAAAACTGGCTCCAGTATTCCTAACTTTTCAGTTCTTGAAGTTGTAGTGTTAATATTCCTTTAGATTTTTCATTTGTATAATTATACATATGTATTCATATATATATACAATATAATATGATCAAACACACTGATGTGTAAGTGTTACTGCAGGACATAAAGCTGCTTAAAATGTTATAAGGACAGAAAGTTATGTGAAGGCATAAAGAACTCTGGAAATGACTGGCAATAAAAGAAAGCAAAGATACTCCTTACTATTTTTAACCATTGTGTTACATCATGTAGTTCTGCAGCAGATTAGTCATCACATCAAAAGGTTGATGGAAATAATAGTGAAAAGGACTTGGCGGACTTTGAACATCTATGAAGTAATTCAGTAAGAGTGACAAATGACTTCTGACATTTTAAGGTGAAATGGAAAAACTGCAGCCAGAATACCTGACTCTTCTCTGGTTTGTTTTTGGGTTGTTTTGGGGTTTGTTTGGGGTTTTTTTTTGCTTGGCTTTTTAAAAATTTCCTGACTGCAATATGCTGATATCAGTGCAAGTTTTATGGCTCTGTACTGGAATGCGGTAGAGGAGAAGGATGTCAGTTACAGTTAAGTAGTTTTGTGGTTGTAAGTATTTTAGGTAATGTGGCCAAGAGGGTCCATGGGAGAAATAAACAAAAGTTCTTGCTGGAATAGCTAGGAGTATAATATTTGAGAGAAGGAAGCTAGTGATTTCTTAATTGCATCAGTGTATTGGGACAAACTTCTCCCTAGCAGTATACAATAGCTGACAGTAGTCTTCAGTATTCCTTGAGAAAACTCACTTTGATTTTTCAACAAAGCTCTGCAATAACATTTTGCAGTGTTGACTTAAAATTATTGACTGACTAAAGCTGATGGTCTAGAGCTGAGGGTCATCAACAGCCAGTAGTGAATCTCAAGAAATGCTCAGTGTTGAACATTGTAATTAAGATGAAAGGGTTAAAAAAGAGAGTTTGAACCAAAATAATTTCAACAGATACAAATAGTACACTTCAGAAGAATATATGAATTATTATTGGACTCATCAAAACAATATATATCCCTTTTTTTAAAGATTTAGCTGACATGTATATAGTAATAGTAACAATTAAGTTTAAGGGAATAAAGGATAATCTATTTATTATTTTTATTATTTTCATTGTGTGATGGAAGGGCAATCTTGCCATTTTTGTTAGGTAAATATTCATGAGAAGGTATAAATGCTAATATTTCTGAAGCAGAAAAAATAGCTGAGGAACAGAAATTTATCTAAAAGGTCCCATTTTCACCAAGAACTTCAAAGAAAGAATAGTAGGCATTTTAATAAATAAGTGATATAGTGCTTCTTAAAGTCATGTGCTAGTATCTAGTTTGTACAGATTAACCCTATCACATTAACAATTATTTAATATTCAAAGTGCTCTTTTGTTTGGATTGGTGTTTGCTTCCATTTTATTTATTGTCCCTTTGTTGAAGAAGATGGTGATCAGTATGTCAAGTTACATGTGATTTTAAGGCTGCAGTTTCACAATTGGTGTAAACCAGTTTAAGTCTATTCTGCTACTGTCCCACCACTTCTGTGCTCCAGGCAATGGGTTACAATGCCTTTCTTCTGCTGGCACCGACATTCATGCAGCTGTGTAATTGGTTGGATCAGAGAACTGATCTGCCTGAAAACTAATTAATTAATTTTGGCAGTTTTCAGCTGAATAGAGTCAATCCATCTGATCCTAGCAATCCAGTGCTGGCACAAAGGAGGGGGCAAGGGCTTAAGGAAATAGAACTTTCCCTTTTGGTGGCAGCATGGACGTGGATTGTGAAATGAACTGGTTGTGAAACTGTGCCTGAATTGCGATGAACAGCATGCTCTAGAGAGGATGGAGAAAGAAAAAATGAACTAACAAGTTGTAAATGGGTACTGCATAATCAGTGGAAGTGCTTCATAAATACGGAGTATAATATGGTTTGCTGTTTGAAAATATATTTTAAAAGTTTATTTTATTTGGCTATTAGTGGTTAGAAAACCTGTACAAGTATTACTACCATGTCCTGATGAGCTACATGCTCTTTAATTCCAGTTCCTGATGCAAAGGCCTTATTTTGCTTTTCACTGATACTTAAGTTTAAAATTAGTTCCTTGGCCATAATAAAAGTATTTTCTGAGATTAATGCAATATGAATGTTATCAGAAATAGTTAATTTCTTCATTGAATGTGTCTTCATGGATGTAGGGAGATTATGGTATTTATTTATATTGGAGAACTGCAGCTTACTTCTAAGTATCAAATTTCCAGAAAGCTTAGAGGGTTCAGTAAAGAGACTACAGATATGTTTTAAAAGATAAAATTATGTCTTTTCAATGTAGGTGAGTGAGTAATTTGTTTTCCTAGCAAAGATTCTTGAAATTAATATTAGGATTCTCTTTATCTTTTAGCTAGTTACGTGAAGGTCAGTAGGTAAGTCTTGATGACCATATATCACCTGCCTTCTTTTCTCCTTCCTTTCCTTAACCCCACTTCCCAAGGATACACTACTCATCTAAGTCAGATGGCCATCCAGAATTAGATTAATAAAGTTCTCTGGCCTTCTAAATTGCTTTTCTGACATTCATGAGATTCTCTCCTGCCAGCTTAGGCTTCTGTCCTCCACCCATCCCTGTTTGGATTCATTTCCCTCATGCCGCATGCCTAAATATTGCCCAATTCATGTGGAAAGTCCATAATTCTTGTCAAGGCAGGGTCATGACTGGCCCACCCAGGAAGATCAGAACCAAGGCTCCCAAACTGGGAATAAGGCTTGCCCACTAGTATAAAGGCCATTATTCCCTCATGCTCATCCAGGACTTTGGGTTAGCAGACAGTAAGAGCCAGAGGCACAGAAGGTATGTGTTAGGAGAGATGGGATAGACTGGGAAATAGCCGATTCATCAGGGATGTGATGGGGACCATGCAAGAGACAAGTGTGGTATTAAGACTCACTATAAGACTGGGTACAAGAACAACTAAACTGAGATTAGAGGTATGGGACAGGGAGGGTCAGTGAGTGAATGGTGTAGGGAAAGCACACTTGGTTAATTAGCCAGTATGTTTTCCCTTAGTTACGTCTGGACATTTGGAGGAGCTGGAGGAACAGGCTTGGCAGAGGACCAGCAGGCCACCTACTCCAGCTTTCTTAGCCCCATGGGGAGGCTGGAACTGAAAAGAATTACTGAGCAGACAGAGGCTGTGCGGTGCATAGCTGTGGAACAAGCCCACCCTCAGTTCTGTGATGCCTTTGGCCACCACCATCCAAGTCCTTTGATGAGCACTGCCCTTGGTCCACTGGCTTCTTTAACTGTCCAGTCTCTCAGTTCATTGACCAATCGATGGCCTATACGGTACCTGGGGAATTAAAAAAGCTATTAAATAAGAGGAACAAATCAAATTCCCTGGGGATTTGGAAAACTGAAAACTGACTGTACAAGAATTTTCAGGAAAGGCAACATTTTGAGAATGGCAAGGACATGTAGCAGGACCTGAATGAGTATTAGAAAATTAGAAAAGTGGAGAGCTTTATAATGTCCCTGAGAGACATACATGGCAGAGTTTAGGAGTTTGATATATAAAACTCCCTTGAATTGTGTGATTAAAACATTAACTACATAGAATCATAGAATCCTAGAATGGTTTGGGTTGGAAGGGACCTCTGGAGCTCATCTAGTCCAACCCCCCTGCAGTGGGCAGGGACATCCCCAACTAGAGCAGCTTGCCCAGAGCCCTGGCAAGCCTCACCTGGAATGCCTCCAGGGATGGGAACTCAACCACCTCCCTGGGCAACCTGGGCCAGTGTTCCACCACCCTTGTGGTGAGGAACTTCTTTCTAATGTCCAGTTTAAATCTACTCTTCTCCAATTTAAAACTATTGTCCCTCGTCCTTTCACTACATGAATCTTTTGATACAAACGCTCCTACTTACTCTAGTGGCTTTGCATTTAAACCAGAACTACATGAAGTACAAGACTATCTAATTCTGAATCGCCTCACAGAAAGAAATAGCAATTGCACCTAATTAGGCATTGCTTTGGAGAAAGATGTGGTATAAAGAGGTTGTACTGCTAGAGACAGGTTACTGTGAGTGTAATGCATCTCCTGAGATGTGTGATAAATAGTATGGTGAAATGACAGGCATTTTACAGCCTGCTCTTGCAACAGCTTGTGGTTCTAATTTTTGTGATATTTCATGGCCTTAATAAAATGGCAAGATTAAGCTCTTATATGCTTTTTCTTTCTGTATTTTAAAAGCAAAGTGCTATACCTAGTAATATGTCCAAATTACTCACTCAGCTTCAGCCCTGCCAGTTAAAATTCTATGCAATGGAAATAATAACCATAACTCTTGTCTATTTTTAATCTGTAAGAGCATGAGAAGCGCAAGTTCTTTATTCTTATGTATGAAGTTGTGCTTAGGAAAAAAACAATTAGAACTGTACTACAATGATTTCAAAATTGTTCCAAGGTTTATGTTCACTGAAATTACAGGAACATTTTCAAGGAAGTCATTAGTTTTTAGAATTTGCAGTCATTTCATCCCTGGAGTACCCTGCATATATCACTTTTTATTCTAGTGACAAAAAAATCATTTGATAGTTTATATCTGCAGTAAGTTAAGTTCCTATGTATTTGCAATACATTGACTGATAGTCATTTTCCAGATAAACCAAGCAAAGGTGTGAGGGTGAGCTCTAGCCAATTTAAAACAGGAAGTTAGTTTATATTTGTGAAATGTGATCGTTATTTTCCATTCCTCCAGTTCCACTAGAATTTTAATTTATTAAAGTGTATACGTAGAAATTAAAACAAGTTAATGAATCCATTTGTTACCAGCTTCTTAAGGAGGATCCTGGTTCATTGCCAACAGCAATATAGTGAGCTTAATCAGATCAAAAGAATCCTAAAATATCATCTTGCTACAGTTCAGCTAAGTGAAAACTTAGAAATATTCTCAGGGGGAGAATGCAACTCAAAAAAATAGTGACGAAGACCAAAGGCTGGAACACCTCTCCTATGAGGAAAGGCTGAGAGAGTTGAGATGGGGTCCTTAAAGATGGGCCAATCTTTTTAGCAGGGCACCTAATGATAGGACAAGGGATAAGGAAGATTTAGACTGGATTTAAGGAAGAAGTCTTTTATGGTGAGGGTGGTGAAACACTGGCACAGATTGCCCAAAGAGGTGAACCCAAAGCATTCCATGATTCTATATTACACAAAGTAACACAGAGTATTGCTCAAGTCCAAATTTCTGATTTAGTTGAGCCCACTGAATTTGAACTTGCATGATCAGATCAGGAAGAGTGCATCTGTACTACTGAGGTAGAACATAGAAGCAAGTGGTTTGTATTAATATATAATGAAAATTAGTTGAAAAGTGTTCTATACCTCCGTGCTTAGCCATCTGCACACCTGCTCTGTGCAGAGGAAGTTTCACAGTATTCTGTTCATTTCATACTGTTTTCAAACTTCACCTTGATAGACTATTTTCATAGTCTATTGGGGGTTTATTCTGCTTAAGCAAATAGAATCACAGAATAAGAAATACTAATTTAGAAAATTTTTAAAGTGTTGGATCCATGACATTTAGTTCTGCATTAACAGACTTATATTTTATTGGGTAGCAACTACATGAACAATCCCATTATTTAGTATTTCTGCATCTTTACAATGCTAACTAGCTTGCAAGCTGCCTTCTTGGAAATCCTAATTATACAGTAACTCAGTCTGTTTATAACATGTTTTCAATTTTCACTACATATTCTACTGTCAGAAAATCCTCTGACATTTGGTTTTATGGAAATGTTTAAATTGCAACAGAAAGCTACTGCACTGGAACTCTTGGCTTTTGGAGACAAGGATGGTGAAATTGTTCTTTTGTTGAGTGGAACATTCAAAAGAATTCCCAGTTGATTTCTGTAACAGATGAGTTAAGTCAGTGTGGAGGGCATCTGAAATTTCATTGTATTTTAGCAGTATTTGTAAAATGGAAGCAACATGTAAAAATGCTGATGAGCAGTGTTCAAATACTGATCTAAATTGATGTTTTCATGATTTTTTTATTCAGAACGTAAATATATCTTTATGACCTAGAATTTGTTAAACTATTCCTGATGCTTTAAGGTAACTGCTTTTGAAATATGTGTTATGAGATTTTTTGCATTTATATTTAGAAGACTAATTTTTGGAAACATCTAGAGAAATCCTTTTGTTTTATATTGCAAATTGATCTATGTTTAGGTTTCTTTCAAATTTATTAATAGTTAATAAATAAGTGTGTGTAGCATCAGTGTGCAATCTTGACAGTGGCACTAAAAAAGACCTTAGAAAAGCTACCTGTAGACCAGGGGTAGCTTCAGCCCTCTCCCAAAATACCATCTGCTGCTGCCACGGTTGAAAACAGAACAGGGAGCTAAGTGGACTGACCCAGTAAGACATTTATTTTCTTATGATCTTATGGTGTTAGCAGCTCACTTTTGTTAACTATGTGTGAAGTATCTATAAGCAAAACCTTTAGCTTTTGCTACTGCTAACAGTGTGTAATGCCCACAGCTGATTGAATTTTCCCTTCTGAAATGATCTCAGTATCTGCTTTGTTCAAGTAAAGAATTGCTTAGTCTTGGCTATCCTAAATAAATATCTGCATTGCTTGTGCTAACATCTCATCAGGATTTGTAAAACAAGCGTTACTCTCTCTGTCCTGCCCACAGGGCCTGAGAACTGACACAGTCATTGGCATGGCAGGACTGGAGTAATTTCCTTGTAGAGTTGCCCATAGCCTCTAGGATTAGAGAAGAATTTTTTTTTGCACTTTAATAAGTATTTAATTGTTAATGCAAGGTCGAACTGTTTCAGTGCAAACATAGCAGTCATTCAGACCTTAAAGGCTAGTAATTAAAAGATCTTCTGGGATGTAGACTCATGGAGAGAGAGAGATAAAGAACTGAAATCAGAATACTTTTGCTGTCTTTATTACATTTGTCGAAGTGTTTCTTTGGTTCCAAAGACTTTCTGAGTGAGAACGGTTATTCCTACTTTGTATTCCATTTGTATGTATAGTCTAGGGCTACAGCATCCATTCTTTTCTGTAACTACATTGAAACAGTTGAATGTTGCTGATCTGGTGTTACATGAGCAGTATGTTCAACTTCTCAGAAGCTGATAGGGTGCATATTTCAGAAAGTCCCTGGAGAGTCTCCTGAATGACCAGATTTTTACCTGCTGCTGGCCAGGGCTGAGCCCATCAGCAACAATGGCAATGCAGTGCAGTGCACTGTTTGCAGTGCTAGGCCTTAATGCAACTTGATTTTAGTTTCTAGTAATGCCTCCGTGGGGAAGATGTAGCCAAAGCAGTTGAGGATGACCATTTCCTAGTCCTGCACCTACCCCAAGATTTAGTCAGAATCCACACTGTTTGCTGCTAATGCCACTATCTTCCTAGGGCAATGGGGAGATAGTACATAATTTTCACATATAAAATCTGTATTTAAAGTGGAGAACCCCTCAGGCTGCCCTCCTGAGCAGCAGGGTGAATTGTCTCTCATTTGAATCAATAGCAAACTAAGTCCCCTCATACAGTACTTTTGCAGTTAAAAGGCCTTATTGAGTTTCCCCTTGAAAATGGCTGGAATTGCATCCCTTTAGATAACAGCTGATTTGGATTTCATCAGAACTGTAAACAGGTGGTATTCCTCATATACTGTTATTAAATTGTATCTACAAAAGCAGTGGGATTAATTGTGGCCAAGCTCCAGGTTTAATTTGCCTGTCTGTATCCCTTTCTTAGTTTCAGTTAAGTTTGGTTCTTTACTTTTCTTCTTGTCTAAGCTTCAGAAGTGTTCCTGAAGCTAAGCACTGTTTAACAATTGCCACATTTCCTCCCACAGGCAGTTATGTTTCACTTGTGGTTTAAGTAATCCATAACATGTTATTGGTTACTATGAGTTTGTCAAAGCATTAGTATTTCTTTGAGTTACTAATATCATTCAGAGACAAAGCAAATCTCATTCATTTCTGAAACTGAGTACTACTGGCATAAAAACTCCCTAAATGCTAGTGGTTTCTCTATGGCAAGGGACTATTAAAAGAGAAGGATAGAGCAAAAGAAATATTGTTCTGGAACAGGATCCCATTCTGCATTGCTGCTCTGGTATACCATGAGAGAGAAACACAGCTAAAATGCCAACAGAGACTGGGATTTTGTTGAGAGCTTTTGGCCACAATAAATTTAGGTTTGGAACTAAAAAAAAGAGATGGAAAGAGAAGACATACATGCCTAATACTGAAGGAGAACTTGTTTGTATCTAACATATTACAGAAATTGTTTGAGAATAGTTCATTCTAGTGAAAATATTACTTCTGTAACACTGCCAAGATCAGTGTTTTCTCATTCATGAATCAGAGTTCTTTGCTCATTTGTGGTTACTTTCTTCTCACCCTATTTCTTTTCCTACTGTCTTTTTGCAGCAAAAAGCCATCAACAGTTGCCCACTGCTTGAGTATCAGTTGCGAACAAGTTAGCTGGGCCTCTTCCTTTCACACAAAAGCACTAATGTGCTCTTCTTATTTGTGCAGTCCACACAACTCTTCAAATTCGTGTGGACACGCTAGGATTCTTTTGCAGTTATTTAGCATTACTGCAGGAGAACTTGTATTTCTTCTGGTAATAGTGTGCAAAAGGTGTTGAAAGGCTATCCTTCCTGCAGGTGTGTGGGGACCTGAACAAGCAAAAGCACAGTGTGGGCTTTAATTCCTGCCACCAACTGCAAATAAAGTATGGGCTCAAAGAGCGAATGAGTATATACTTTTAAGATTTGGAGAAAATGGGCAAAAATATAGAGAACTATACAGGTAACACAGGTAGAAACGTGTCTCTATTAGAAACAGCTATGTAATGACTAAGTGTCAGTATAGGCCTTGTCACCACAGGTATCCAGAGCTTCCTTTTCTGAGATGGATTGCTGGTTCTAATTATGTTCGTATGAAATGTGGAGACTCCTCACAATTACATAGCTGTGGATCTTCTGTGGAGAAGAATATTGGCCATTTTATTATAGCAAATCCAAGTAAAACAAAATGATAGTTGGGGAAGGAGGGAGGGAAGAGAAGGGAAAGGAAGGCATTCTTCCTTACCACAAAATGTTCCTCACTTTTCTCTTCATCCCCTAAGCAAATTAACAGAGTAGGTCCTTTATGTACGCAGTCCTGTGCAGGGAAGTTACTGAAGCACTGACACAGAAGGAAATCATGCAAGATCTTGTACCTGGCTCCAGTAAAATTTGAGTGTGTGGGTGGCAAGGAGCTTAGTTCCATGTGCTTTCCACCCCACAGGCAGCTCCACAACTTCCTGTTGTGGAGGTTTCTCCTCTTTCATATGTGGCTTTGTGCAGTAGGCTTGCCATTCCCTTGGTTGACGTATTTGCAGCCAGTGTACAGTAAGTAGCCTTGTACAGTTTGCTCATCCAAAAAGGCTGCATATAAATTTGACTTAGGAACTCTGTAGGGTGGCATTAAGAAAAATTATCTCAACTAAGAATAATTTTTCATTAGTTAAACAGGAGATGACATAGTGCATGAATTTTTTTCCAGACTTTTCAATATGTCCCATTCAGGAATTAGGACCAAGGACAATGTTATTTTAGTTCTTCTTTGGAATATATTTACTTACTCTCAATGTTTTCTGTCCATCTTAAATTGACACATATTTTCTCAGAAAGGAGTATACCAATCACTATAATTGTATATTTTCTGCTCTAATATGAAATGCTTTCTGGCAGCCTGAAGGAAAATTCTGAGACTAAAATCTGAGCTCACAGTCAAAGTAATAGGTCCAAGCTTTAATGATTTACAAGTAGGATTATATACCTACTGCTTTTGCTTGTGAGTTTTTGAACTAAGGGTCAACATGAGGGCAGGCTGTATCTTGCTGAAACATAGACAAGTGTGACTGAACCCTGAAATTTATTCCTTTTTTGAATTCTCTTGATTTATTAAGGGAAAAGACAGCAGGGTGAATAAAAGTCTAGATCAGAGCCAAGATTTTCATCTTCATTGTGGATCAGATCTGGATAACAAGGTAAATGTTTTGTGGTTGAATGACTGTTAAGGAGTAGCTAGGGCAATTAAGTAGCTCGATGTAATGCCCATCTAAGTAATTTTTTTAATGATTGGAAGTCTAATTGTTTTGACCACTAAAATTAAGAGGTACAGAAGCCTGTCTGATGTCATAGGACGTGGATAAAGATGATGGAGGGTTTACAACATTTTATATTGGAAATATTTGTCTTTATCTGTCAGTTGTCTTCACCAGGCATTCACATTCTGTTGACCTAGCAGTATTACAGTTGTTTCAGCTTCAGTGACGTGAATTTGTTTTACATTTCAAGGGATTTAGCTAAAAATTAGTAATGAAAACATAATGCATATTTCCATTTGCCATTTTGGTTTGACTGGTACAGGTCAAGTAACTTTTATTTTATTGCCTTGTATATGCAGAGTAGATCATGGGTGGGATATTTCATGGTTAACACAAATGTTTTCCAAACTGAAGACAATCGCATTCAATTTTTGTGATGTAAGTAGCATCAATAAAGCCTGAATAGTTGCTTCATATACCCAATAGTTTATCCAGGGTACTCAAGTTAAATAAGTTTGGCTAGCTTTGAGGAAACTATTTCTTATATCTAAAGAATAAGCATAGAGGCTTTCTGTAGAAACTGTAGATATGATTTGAACATGTATACAATATAGATTATATACTCTTTTACCATTTATTTTACTAGCAGATTTTTCCCTTGTTGTCTTAACTGGAATCATATACAGTTTAAATAGAGAATACAAAAAATATCAACCTCTGGTTTAATAGTGGTACTGTCTGATACTAAGTCTATTTTTGTTAGCCCATTAAGCCTTTATATAGTTCAAATAGGCTTTATACTAAATACTTTGAAAAAGAATGAGAAAGTTTACAGATTTTGATCCTCTGTGCAAATCTGTTAGAACACTTGATTTCATCACAAAATACAGTGTGTTTGGTGGGTCCAAGTAGCAGGCACACGAGTCCCAACTGGCTAATTTGTGTCATAGTGTGAGTCTTTCATCTACACACCTCGTTCCAGGCCACTATTTTTTCCCTTTATGCAATCCTCAATGAGCAACTGCATGCACATTAATTACCCTGACGCTTGGAGAGTAGACAAGTAGCCTTTTCTGTTTCTACCATGAATGCCACTCAATGAACCAGCCACTAGGTCATGCTCAAGTGCAATGGAATCTTGTTTTTCCCTCCCAAACATCTAGCATCACCTCCACCGTCACTTCAGCTTCTGTCAGGCCAATGAAGTTGTTTCACAAATACACTTATTGTGGTTGGTATAAAGAAAATGTTACAGATGCAAATATATTAAACTTATAAAGATTTAGAGCAGCAGTATCTAGAGGTAATTGTGAAATTCATCTTTTTTACCCTAAAACTTCTCTCATATTTTAAAAATGGCATATTTTTTCCTTGCGGAATTAAACAATATTGTAAAAAGCCTCCAAAGTTTTTCTTCCTAACAGGGACAACAGCAACTGAAATGTAAGATTCTTTGCCTTTCTTCGTGCACTTTCATCTACAGAGATTATGTGTTATCTTCAAATTTTGTTTAACTGGATCTTTTTTCAGAAGTATGTTTCAGAGAAAAATGAAATAATATTTAAAAAGACTTGTCTCTGAAAACAGATAAGCATGTTCACTCTCATACTTTGAGTGTAAAGATAAATTTTAATTGATAAAATATAATCAAGGCAATACGTTTTTTAAATGCTGCAAAACAACTAGCAGAAGCTTTTGGGAGATTTCCATGCGGAAGAAATTGTGGATTATTTGGGAGCAGGTCCCGAGTGACTAGTGTGAAAAGATTCTTTGTGTTGAGAAGATCAGCAGACCTATCAGCCTGAAATTTAAATCCATTTACTTCATAGGTGCTTTTGTAGCTTCTCCTACAACCTTTCTGGAAATGAAAGAAGACATTTGATTTTAACTAAGATTCTTTCTTATGGAAGACTACTAAATCAGGGAAATAGTGGCTTAGCATTTTAAGCTTATTTAAAATATGTTGCACATCTAAAATGACTAAGAACCATTGGCTTAAACAGACATTACCTAACTCTGAGAAGTCTGTGTTTGTGGAATTTGATGAATATATGGAGAAATACATTTAGTGCAGCACTCTTTCCACTGGCTTAATCAGTGTTATGGAATTACCTCACCTTGATGATTCTTTTTCTAGCAGCTTCCCTTTGAAAAAACTGGTTACTTTTGGGTAATAATCTCTTCCAATGACTACTGCCTCATTTTGTAGCTTGTACCTCCTATTTGTGACCTCTCTACACTGTGCCACTTTAGATGCAATCTTGGAAACAGTAGAAAAGTTGAAAAGCCAGTTATCAGTGTTCTCTGTTTTAAGGCACGGTACCAAACTTAATGCTTTAGATAAGTTGTGGATGAGGAAGCCAAGAAACATGGGCCATCTAGCAAATGAAGTATAGAGCTAGGATTAGAATATAAGTCTGCTGAATCATGATTTTAGGTTCTTTTCACTGTATCATACTTCTTTTCTGAAATCTGGCTAATTTTATCAAACCTTGTTACTGACCCATGCTGCTACTTGACCAATATACTGCTGAGCATCTGGCAACTGAACAAATGTACTTTAGAAAGCAAGATGAGAAAACTATTAGGTGAAGTAGTGAGGTAATCATATTTTTATGAATAGGATTGTGGAAAATGAAACTTGTGGTTGGTATTTATCATCAAAACCTTCCATAAAGGCCCAGCTGGTTGCTAGGAATCACCATGGAATGAGTATTTGTCTGGCTGCCAGTATTTGGTTGAGGAGTGGCAGAGGAGAGAGCTGCTGCCCAGAGGGAAATTTTACTGGTCTGCATTGAAGGCTGTAGGAAAGGACTTTAAGAGCTCTTGAGGCTCATCCATTAAGGACTACTGGAAGGTAATGCTGAGGAAAAGATCAAAGAGCCTAAAACCCAGTAGCTTCTGGGAAGGAGGATTAAACTGAGATCTGCAATAAAACTTTTCTCTGCTTGAGAGGTTTAAAGGAACATCTGCTATGAAATTAATTTAGTCATTACTTTTTAGCTGTGAATAATGAGTAAAAGTTTATTATTGCTGCAAAGGGGATCCACAATGACAAATTTACTGGAGATTGTCTTGAAATAACATAGAGTAACTTAAAAGCTCTTAAAACCATTAAGTATTCTATAGGCATTCTTTCTTTTCTCAGTTACACTGAATTCATTTTGCTTAAGCTGGGGTCAGACCTTTGGGGATTGATGTGAAATTTCACCTACATTTTAAGTTTAATCATAGTCTTATCTAGGATTATAAATTGAGGTAGGATAAATAATCCTGTGTAAGTGCCCAACTCTCTGAATCTGTACTAGAAATGCAGTTTAGCTTGTGAATTTAGTCTAGATGCAGTTATTAGAGTTAGGTGAGATGAATGCCATTCATAATGTAATAACACATTTTTAATGGGTATCAAATGTTTATTGTTATCACTTATTGGATTACAGCAGACCAGACCATGTTCTGCTGATCTCAGACCTTAGAGGCAGGGTTTCTTGTATTTTGTTTTGGTACTGAATATACACACAGTATTTAATAAATACTGACTGAGCCTGGTACCTCACCTTCTGTAATAGCTTAGGTGTTTTTCTTAGATTTACACAAATCATCCATGAGTAAAATGAGGGAAATAGATGTAATAATTGATGGAGCAGTTTGAGAAGTGAAAGTCATCTGAAATTAGTTGAAAATATTGATCTGTGACACTGAACTAACTGTGCCCACCTATCATTTGTTTAATAATAAAGCAAAATGGGCTAGCATACTCCACCTTCAAAGCTCTTTTGTGTGTTCATAACTTCAGCATGCAGTGATCCTTTCAGGGAAAAACTATGGTATTGTTACAGTGTTTAAACAAGCCTACTGATAACATGTTGTGGTTGGGATGTGGTTCCTTCAGGTAAATTTATGGGACTTGTGGAGTAAATGGCTACTGTGTTACTAAGGCCTTCAGATTTTAGCTCAAACAGATTTGGTTTGGAAAACCATATACTTCATTTGCTCCTTCTGCAGCATTTCCTTGGGCCAATTACAGCAAACATTTCAAACTCAGTATTTAATTACTAATTCTGTTATTTTAAGTTCCTTACTTAGTGTGCTTTTTTGCATTATAGCAGCAGCAAGGTTAATTATGTTAATTTTTGCAGTCAGTGCTTTAAAGCAACATGCAATAGATTCTCTAGAAACAACAGACATGTAGAGGTAACTCTCTTCACCACCCACACTATGTATGAGTGCAACAGGGAACTCTAAATACTTTGGCAATGAACATGAAAAAAAAAAAAGCTGATCCTGAAAATACCATTAACATTGTTTGTTTTGAAATTGACACTGCTCAGTTTTCAGGCTAACACCTAGATTTATCTGTGTATCTCAGATAATCCAACACATACACAAATCAGCCTAAAATGTCTTTCCCTTCATCTCTGTTCTAGCCATTTAATTTTTGGAATAGGTGAAGAAAACATAGATTGAGAAAAAGAAATCAACTGAGGAATTTTGTTTATTATGATTGGACAGCTGCAGTTGGTCCAGTAAGGATCACTTTATGTTTTATTTTGATTGAGAAGATACCATTCTGCCAACCATAATTTGTACAATGCTGCTATTGCAGTTGAAAATAGATGACCTTTTGCAGCTGACAGTGGTACTAATTAAGGTGTTGTTGCTGGGCAAAATTTTCCATCTGTGACATAATCAGTGGTGGGTTTTTGTTTTATTTCTTCATGGTGATATGTTGCCAATTTAATGTGTCGAAATCACAGTGTTCCCCATTCACTTGTGTGAGCTTTAATTCTAATCTTCTTATAGTAAGTTAATCACATATTTAGTAAATGTTGCTGAATAACTTGCACACTTGTTCAAAGTTAACAATTTTGCTGAATCAGAATTATAATTTAATTTTTCACAACCAGACTTAGTTGGAGAAGTAGTATTTGTCCAAACAATATTGTTTGAAATTATCTTAGGAAAATAAAAATTTTCTTTTTTTCAAATTTCCATCTTCATATTCTTGGGTCTGCAGTCTTTGCCCATGTGGCTATGCACCTTTTCTAGCCTTTGTACTATCTTTTCATCCTGTAGGAAGACATAGTCATCCTGTTAGTCTTCAGTTTGTTTCCCATTTCATGGCTGATTTTCTATCTCAGCAGACAGATAAGGAATAAAATTATGCTGTCTTGTCTAAATCACAGCTATAGAATCCAGTGATCACTTTTTTCTTTGCCTGTAGCACTACCACTGATTTTAACTCTAAAAGAGAAAAGCAGAATGCTGCATGTAGATTATGTCATGTGTCTGGATTATGGAAATTAATTTTGTAGTGGGGAATGATTTCACTCAAACTAATACGCATACATCTATTTAATTTAAGATAAAAGCAAGCAATACATCTCTAGGTTTCCAAGAAGAAAATAATATACAGATTTCAATTTATAAAGGCTATATTTGTTTTATATATATATATATAATATATATTATAATTTTAATATATATTATATATATATATGCTATATAAGCACCTCTTATCCTTTGCTGATTTTCTCCAAATAAAAAGAGTCTGTGAGAGAGAAGTATTTGAATGTCCATTTGTTTTTCATTGAATTCACAGGAATTGTTAAAAATAAGTTAGAATTTGATGAAACAACTCAAAAAGAATAAAAAGGAGGTTAATGATACATAGAGTCAGTCAAAGTCATGTTCCCCCATGATGTGCTTCTGCTGTTCTGGGAGTACCTTTCATCATCTCTCTGACTAGCCATCCCAACAGCACTATGCACTTCCCCTTTTGGGAGCATCTCTCTCAGCCAGCAGAACACTGAGAACAACAGTAGTTGCTGGTGGTCAGAAAGAAAGAGAAGTTTTCTAATGGACCCCTACCAGCAACCCAAAGCAGTGTACACACTGAAAATATGTACAGTTCTAAAACTTCAACTATGAGGAAAACCTAGGAATGAAGAGAGTGCTCCAGCTAGTTCCTGATTGCCGTTAGATCTATTATCACTTGTTATTGCCCACCCAGTTTTCACTGTGCACTTGACAATTTCTTATTAGTATTCATAAAACTACATGCAAGAGTCAAAACCCACAGATGACCATGATATTTATTAGGAAATGAGGCTCTTGAGTAGAACTGTCATTCAAACAATCTTCTAGCAATATATTATCTTGACCTCTGCATATACTTTTGCCAATTTTATGACAGAGCAATGTTAAATTGAGTGGGTGGTGTAAGCTAGGAAGGACTGTACAGGCCAGAGGGAACAGATCCTGTTACTATTGCATTCCAGATATTTCTAATTTAAGGGTTTTCATAGGACAGTAGTTTTGTAATAGTAAACACAGTTGTTTACAGGAGTTAGTGGACTTCACTGAAACATATGTTCAAGTTTCCCTCTTCTTTAAAGAAGATGTTTTTCTTGATCCCAGTTTGTGTAATGAGGCCCTAGGTATGTGAAGCGAGTTTTGCATAGGGTATGTGGGAACACCCACACAGGGTGTGTGGGAAGTCCTCCTGCCTTTCAAAGCAGGTTCTTCCACAGGAGAAGTGTAGTGGGTTGTGGGAACAGAGGATGGTGAAAGGGAGCTGGCAGACATATATTCACATGGAATATATTAAGCACATTCCATTCGCTCCTCTGGGTTTCCCCAATAGCTTGAACTTCTGCATCTGACTCACTTGATTTTATGACCTCTTATTGCTCCTCCTTTTGTGCTCTTGATGTTCTTTCTCCTTCATCATGTCTTTGTCTGCCCACATAATTTGTTTCTGGTAATGTGCTTCATCTTTCCAGTAGCTGAAAGCAATGTGCATTCCATCCACTGTTCATATACCCTCAGTCCCTTCCCCTTGCTCTCTACTGTTTCCTCTGCAGAATTTCAGCATATTCATATCTTAAGGGATAGTTACACTGTGCTGTTACATTAAATGCCTTACCACATGTGTGCCAGCTGATTCTTGAATTGTCTTAGACTGTGAGTGTAAGTATTTTAAACTATACTGGGCTTTCCTTTCACATTCTGAGTTGAACTCAGATGTTCCCAGATTCTTTCCCTGCTTTTCTAAGAATACTGAAAAAGCTAGTAATCCTGCTCCACACTGAAGCTGAGATGCATTTCAGAATACCATTTATAATTACATTTGTCATTCCACAACATTTGGCGTGCTGCTGCTGGTGGCCTACTTGTTGACAAGTAACAGATTTTGTGACAGGCCACACAATATACCATAAAATACTGAGAATCAACACTGGGCAATCAATTAAACTGGCTTAATAATATAAAAAGAATATTATTTGAGGAATACTAATTATTCTCAGGACCCTACACAGAGATGAAGGTGGTTTTGCTGACTCATGCTGCCATTAGACCAACGAGGCCAAGTGTTCTAATATGGGAGTGTAAAAGAACTTCTGTGTTTCTGTCTTGTCAAGGTAGATAGGGGAAACCCTAAATAAGGAGACCACAAAA